>OY978216.1:17052951-17316092 GCA_963854785.1 Vaccinium vitis-idaea | reverse complement strand
AAGAGTCGAACTCCACCCACGCTGACAGTCGATAGCAATTGCCACAAAAGCAAAGCGAAAACAATATCGGGCAAAGTTTTAGATTTATATAGTATAACTTTCGTTCCTTTTTTTTTTTTTTTTTTCCTTCTAGCGTGTGTTGCCTAGGGTGTCAACGGTCCGGTTTGGTGCGGATTGGTATGAATCCGAGGACCGAACCAAAAGTCTACGGTACAATATAAGGCAATCCGTGTCCAAACCAAAAGTCTACGATCCGGTTCCGAAACAATAAAAATATCACGGTTCGGTTCACGGTTTATCCACGGATTATAACATTCCACAAAATAAATATATATATTCCACATTCACATTCTCAATGTAACTTTTGAAACAAATTCATCAGTAGCTTTCAAGTTTTAATAAACAACACTAAGTCACCAATAACATTGCTTCAAAATGATTCAAAGAGATTCACATTGGTAGTTTTGTAATTAATTCCTGTATTTTTTTTGAAATTATTGTACTGCCTTTTAGCATTTCAAAGCCTTTCGGGAGCCCCTATGGTCACGCCAAAAGGGGTTGCTACGCCGGTGGCCCCCTCCCACCACTTTTCCAGTTCAAAAAAAAAAAAAAAAAGCCTTTCGGACCATTGAATTTAATGAGATTGACGTTCTAAAAAAAAAAAATCTTTCTACTCTTTGGGTCAAGTATCTTTTGAGCGGGTCTAGTACTGGGCCTGGGTTCGAAAATATTCGGGTAGATCAATCCCAATGGGTACGTCAAATATGCCGGTGCAGACGTAATTCCACACTGAATCACTAAGCAAACCAAGACGACCAGAGGGGGGAAGAGAGAGAGAGAGAGAGAGAGAGGAAATGCCGGCGAGTGCGACAGTGATCGGAGCCCTACTGGGACTGGGCACCCAGATGTACTCCAACGCCCTCCGCAAACTCCCTTACATGAGGCGTAATCTTCTCAATCTCGTCTCTCCGATGTTCCAATCCATTCTTCTCCATTTCGTAATCTGTGTGTAATTTCTTTCTGTTTGTGTAATTCTTGCGCTCAGATCCGTGGGAGCACGTGTTGGGCATGGGATTGGGAGTGGTGTTTGTGCACCAGTTGGTGAAGTGGGACGTTAAGCTTCAGGAAGACCTAGACAAGATGCTTGAGAAAGCTAAAGCTGCCAACGAGCGCCGTTACTTTGGTTAGTTGATTTTCTGTTTCCCTTTTTCAATCGAATTATATGATTCCATTTCTTGTTTGTTTTGTTATTTCTCTTATTTCTGCTACTGCTGCTATTCAGGGATTGTGGTAGTTTGACTGTTAATCTTTGCACATGGGAATTGCTCCAACCATTATCATAAATTAAGTCGTGAATTTGTTCTGTTGTTGCTGGTGTTCTATAAATGTGGAAATTTTTTGTGAAGTTTGAACCTTTTAGCAATTGTCATGCTATAAGAATCAATATGTTAGGGGAAGAAGAAGAAATAAGAGTGTGTTGAGAAGAACCAGCGGGGAAGAAGAGAGGAGAGGGGAGCAACATAAAATAAGAATAGAAGAACACAGGGGAAAAGAATTAAAAATGGAAAGATCCAATTTCATTAACTTAAAGAGGTAAACTCCAAGGTCACTAACTCAATTCATTCACATTCAAAGCAAGGTCACCACCCAGATCACTTTATATGCAGGTCTATTTTTCAGAAAGATAGGTTTAGCTCACGGAGACAGATCACTCCCTCAACCACAATAGCATTTGAATTAACCATGGACATCATTAGACGAAATGCAATTGTCAAGAGCAGAACTACGTTCTTCTTCCCTGACAAAAGTTTTGGCTTAAAGGCTGATAGGAAGCAACAATGCAACATAAGCTCAGTGCAACTCTTCGAAGAAACAGACATGTAACTATGCATCTATTCGCCTAAATAGTTTTTTTACGACTTTTGCATCTAAATTGAGTGAACTCCTATTCATCTTGTTATGCATCTGCTTAGCTTTATTCAGAGTAAAATAGCTTCATGTTGATTCAGGGTTTCAAAAAGCTTGAAAAGAATTTAGGGTTTAATATCTAGGTGTCATTTTCCATTGCGAATTGTGAAAAATAACAAGGCGACTCTAAAAGTTTGTTGTTGCTGAGACGGAGCCATTGGGAAGAAAATTGATTTCTGCAGGAAAAGGATGTTCGTGTTTGGTATTTGTCTACTATACCCCTGAAAAATGCCCTCTTCAAAATCTCAACATTGTGATACTCCTTACCGAAATTGCCGGTTAGGACCCTTCAATTTTGGCGTTGAAAAGTGAATGCTATGGGAATCTAACATACCACATCAATCAAAACGGTCCTCCAAATCTAACACCCATCCAGTGGTACTCTAGGATTTAGACCATAACTAGGAGGGTCTTTGACGGAGTTAGTCATGTTGTTGAGTTATCATAAAGCAACTCATCCTGAATTTGATATGAATTTTATGGAGAAGGGTAATGTTTGTGAAGCAGAGTCTCACACGGCCCAGATACGGAAGTAATGCGCACTACAAGATTAGTGTGAGAGCATCATCACCAAAGAGCTAGCTTTTGGAACTGAGTTACACTGAAAGTCATAGAACAATGGTATCCGTCATGTAATTGGTTAGAGTGATGGTGAAATTGGAATACGAATGAGGAGTAATACAGGGGTATTTGATTGATGGATGGATCTTGAGAAATGAAATCAGTTATTTTTTATTTGTCCCTGACTCCCTGAGTTGAAGATACAACAAGATGGCTAAATATTCAAATTTAAGTCATAAACAGTGTGGAAAACTTTTTGAGCAAATGAGCTGTACTTGACTGTTATCCAATCACACTTCCTCGCAACTTAATGACAGACAAAAAGAGAATAAAAAAACTTGCAATAGGAAGAGGAGGAGATGGTAGATCAAGAGTACCGTCACCAATTTGCGATGTCTCTTAGTGATTTTGGATGCAATGAAAATCCAGGCAAACTTGTTGAAATTGTTTAAGTCAGTCTGTAGTTCTCATCTGCTGCTCCTAACTTGACTGCTAAACAGATCATTGATCGCTGTGGAGGTGATCTGATTGCTGTCTCTGTGACGATTATCTTTAGCAATTTTGGACTGTTTCATCTGTAAAAATTTATGTGTAGAGTATTTCATGAATATAGTTGCAAGTAGTTTTTTCAAATTGGGATATGTATCGGGCATCGTTTTTTTTTCTTTTTATTTCAAAATCGTATGAGGATGCTTATACATTAGCCATTGTTAATATATGATTAAAAATAGTTATACCAAATGACACCAACAAACTATATGCATATTTAAAGTAAAAAAAAAAAATTATATTCGAAATTTCAAGTCTCTCAACCGGGGTGTGATTCACATTAAAGCTTTCTTCTTCCTTAGTCATTAAAGAAAAGAAGACCCATTATATGATTCAAACATAACACATTGAAGTATGGTTCTTCTTCTATTCAAATCCTACATTGAGGTTGGATTTTTTTTCAAATAGTTTGAATGTTGTCATAATTAGATAAAAAAAAACCGTATATTAATTCGTTGGGTCCTTCTATTGTGGGCTGACAATAAGCCAAGAAGAAGACAAAGAAAACACATATTCGAGTGTAGTTTTTACACTTTTTAATACACTTTCGTAAGTTTTACGCACTTTTCACTCACTCCAATGCACTTTTTAAACCTTAACGACAGCCCAGTGGGCTGATTTTAGTATTTTCCTGATTCGTTTGGGGTTCCGCTACTTAAAATAAAGTCTTTAACTTTTTCTCAGTAAGTAATCGTAGCATATGTTCCGAGGTATACGCATAGGTATCATAGGATTTCTATAAAAAAGGATACATGATGGGTATCATATATATAGCTTGCTATATATATCTTTCAGACGATTCAGAGAAGCAAAAAAATTAACACAAAACTGACAAACATAATTTTAGTTCAAACCTTGCCACTTATTAGACCGAAAAATGAAATGGAAATTGAATTGTTAATTCACATAAATCACAATTCTTCCAATGTATAACCTACTAAGGTTGGATAATTTTTTACTTTTGAGGAGTTTGAAATTAAAAGCGGCTAGTTAAATAACATCAGAAAACTCTCTGTCTTGCTTAAACTCTATGAAATTTTGTAGTAGCTACTTGATAAAACCTACTGCTGCGAGGTCTCCGAGGTTGACAACGAGAGTAGGATACGTATCCAGTATTGTAGGTTTTTACTCCCTCTGTCCCATGTTGTTGAGGCCTCATTAGGATACCAATTTAAAGGGGACATAATGGTTACATTGTAATTAAGGCTAACTTTCCAATTTTGCCGCTTGATGTGATGTTTCTTGAAATATCAACTTATTCATAGTAAGAGACAAGGATGGGAAATGACAATGTATCATTACTCTTTTGGAAACTTTTCAAAATGCACAATCTTTTTGGGACATCGCAAAATGGAATACTGGGCATCCTCTGCGATTTATCACAGCTTTTTTCAGTGTAATAATTTTTCTAGTTCCACCTCTGCGATTTTTTTTATACCTCTAGAGCCACCTCTTCGAGAGTCACCCTTCTCTTGACAAGGTCTCTAATACTTTTCTTCCCAACCATATAATCTTGGTGCCTCGAAGATGTAAGGTTCTGATAGCACCACTCTCTCTCTCCACATTTAATTTTTCTCATTTTAGTAGAAAGTGTCTTTTTATGTACCCTGTATTTTGCAGAGTTCACATGAGCACTTCTGTTCTCCTTACCAAATTAGCCATGGAACAAAATGCTTGAATATGTTACTTTGATGCTGGTTTTTGGTGTCGCTGTAATTCAAAGATTTGGTTTTGTTCATTTCAGTCCTCATGTTGTAGTGTTCTGAAGTTGGATTTATGTCAGTAATTCAAGGAACTTTTGATTTGTGATGTTCTTCTGAACTTCTTATGGGCCAGCTAGTATGTTTACAGTAGAGATGAAGTGGTTTATATACTTCCATTGTCTATGCTACAATGTGTTTTCAATATTTTTCTCTTTTGGCGTTCTCTTCTGATTGGATTGCAACCTTTTGTAACTGCAGAAGATGAGGATTAGGCGATTAGCAATTGGGTGCTGTGGCTTGAAGCATATCTTGAGATGTGCCGTTCTTGTGAACCAGATATACTTGGGTTGTAGACTCTCATTTGCTTAAACTATCTTTTGTTCTTTGTTTATGAGGTTGTTTGAGCTCCTGCTCACTGTTGCAATTTCGGAGCACATACTTTGAACTGGTTTGTACCTCAATAATGGAAATTGTTCAAAGCAATATGCTTACCTGCAACACCTTTCAAATATGCCCCATTTTGGATGCTGGTTTCTTTGCTTTATCAGTTAATACCAGAGAATGGTGCTGTACTGCTGCAATTCTGTTGTGTCGAGGACTCATTAACTTAACAGAATAAGCATGATTAGTGGTCGACTCGTTTACATGGTAGGCTGCTGATATGTGCTAAATTTTGTGTTTCACTTTTACCTAAACAGTGTCGTCTGATGCATCAATTGTCCACCAAAGTGAAAACACAAATTACAGACAGTTTGTGTATGAACCCAAACTGATGGCATGAGACTGCCTTACGTGACTCTGGAAGATGTGATATTGTGATGGCTTTGATGCTTACCACATGTTTCAATAAACTTACTTCATCTCTAAAAGAAAAAGTGAAAATGAGCGACAAGTAGACTTTTTTAGTTTCAAAATTGTTCGCAAAAGCAATATAGGAAACATAGTTTGCTTGTGTTGGCCGTATCTTTATTATTCATACGATATGCTTGAATTCAATATCCCCAAAACTAATATAATTTCATTGACTACGCGTATGGATCTAGACTTGTCTTCTCAGAATACAACACTCTATCCTTAAATACATGGAGGAGGAGATCGCATGCTTGCCGGGAGGATGGCCTCTCTGCTGGGGCAGTTTTTGTGCACTGCAGTGCTATCTCCAGAACTTGGTACGCAGCACATTCTTCATAGGGCATCAATGGCTTCAGCGCAGGATCTATTAGCTCTTCACGGTCAGTACCTTGCATTTCGATACGTGTTTCAACCCATCGTACCATATCCATGTCCACACCAAAAGTTCCATCGGTAGGCATTCTTCCACTCACTAGCTCCATCAAAACAATACCCATGCTGTAAACATCGCTCTTCTCTGTTCCCTTTAAAGAATAAGCATACTCTGAAACCAGGCCAAAAAATTTGTCAGAAATACCAAATATCGAAAAATGGAGAAGTCAACGATGTTCAAAGGAAGAAAACAGTTCCGTTACCTGGAGCGATGTAACCATAGGATCCAGCAAACCATGAGTTTGACTCAGTATTTACTGAGTCGTAGTTCTCCACGAGTGCTTTTGCTAACCCAAAATCCCCCAAGTGTGCCTCCATGTTAGAGTCCAGCAATATGTTGCTAGATTTAATGTCCCTGTGAATGATCTTAGGCGCGCAATCATGGTGGAGGTACTCCACTCCCTGAGCTAGTCCCACTGCTATTCTGAGCCGTGGTTCCCAATCAAGGGTATTCTTGTTCTTCCCATTCACTGGTTTCTGATGCAACCAATCCCACAAACTTCCATTCTCCATGTACTCATATATCAACAGATTTGAGCCTCCCCCTTTGTTACTGCAGTATCCCAATAGCTTCATAAGATGCCTGTGCCTTATCCTCCCAAGCGTCTTAACTTCTCTCGCAAAGCTTTTATCCAGCAAAAGATCACCTTTCCTTGGTATCTTTTTAATTGCCACAGTCTCTCCAGTGGTCAAATCAGCTTTGTATACAGTTCCAGACCCACCTGACCCAACAATGAAATTATCACTCAGATTGTTTGTAGCTACCATAATATCTTCCCATTTGATATCCTGCTTGATAGTACTGTTTCGGAAGAGAGGTCGTTTCTGCGGTTGGGAGGAACTGGAAGAGTAACTGTAGTTCACTTCACTGCCTCTCCTAAAGGATTCTCCTCGCTTGTGCTTGAACATGAGGACAACCCCAATTATCAGTAGAGCAATTGCAGCTATAGTTGAAATAGCTGAAATTACTATCACTGATGATTCACTTAGACCTGACTGCTGATTCCTATAGTTAGTGTTTTCGCAGTGTGCAAGAGGGGCTCCACAAAGGTGAGAGTTTCCAGCAAATGCCTCTTGTGGCCAATGTGAGAACTGCTTGTCCAGCTTGCCTTGAAGATCATTGTAGGAGAGATTGAGCTTGCCCAAACTAATCATTGCACTGACTTGTGGAGGGATTTCTCCCACAAGTTGATTGTGAGATAGGTCAAGGGTTTCAAGTTTCGACAGTGTTCCGATAGAAGGTGGGATTTTGCCAGTGAGTTTGTTGTTGCTGAGGTCTAGAATGCTTTGAAGATTGTGGAGCTGTCCAATCTCAATTGGAATCTCACCACTGAAACTGTTTCCGGAAAGTTGAAGTTCATAAAGCTTGCTTAACTCGCCTACAGAAGGAGGGATGGATCCCGAAAATTGATTATTTTCGAGATTAAGGACATTGAGGGATGCAAGTTTTCCGATTTCAACAGGGAGAGTTCCGTTAATTGAATTTCCGCCAAGAGAAAGCACTAGAAGATTGGTGGAATTGAATAGTTCAATGGGAAGAATCCCAGAAAACTGATTGGAGGAGAGCTTCAACTCACCCAACTTAGGCAATCTACCCAACCACAAAGGAATCGGCCCGGAGAGGAAATTATTGTTCAGATCAAGGTGGGTTAGTTTCTTGCACAAAGAGAGTGCAGCAGGAATTGAACCATTGAGTGCATTCCCCGAAATATCCAACAGAGATAGTTCTTGAATTTCTCCTAAAGTCCAAGGGATTTTCCCAATGAACTTATTGTTTCCTAACCTCAGCCTTCCAAGAAAAGGGGAATTTCCAATCGCAAGAGGAATTTCACCATCAAATGCATTGTGTGTGACATCAAAAGAAAGGAAAGAACTAGAGGTACACAGGGGAGCTATACTACCATTGAATCTATTGTTGGACAGATTTATTCTCGTCAAGTTTGCAACATTGTTTAATTCAATGGGGAGATTACCTTCAAGAGAATTGTTGTAAAGCATGAGCTGTTGCAGAGATTGAAGGTACCCAAATGTTGGTGGGATTCCACCGGAGAGACGATTATCAGCCAAATCAATGATATTCAGTTGATGGCAGTTGCCCAAAGTGGCCGGAATTTCACCAGAGAGATCATTTTCTCTCAGGTGAAGGAAATTCAGTTCCTTCAGCATTCCAATGGTAACTGGGATTTTCCCTGTGAAATGATTTCCGTAGAAGTCAATCATTTGCAAGCTGGAGCAGTTTCCAATCTCCATAGGAATGTCCCCCGAGAATCGGTTTTCATAGAGAAACAGAGTCTGAAGATTCCCAAGCACTCCAATCTCTTTGGGCAAATTTCCTTCCAAATTGTTATGAAAAAGTGCCAGTGTCTGAAGATTACTGAGGTTAGCTATGGACGGAGAAATCGAACCGACCAAGGTGTTATTGTGGAGCAGGAGATCAGTTAACCCGACAAGCTCAAAAATCTCCACTGGAATTGAGCCATTGAGGGTGTTGTTTGACAAATCAAGCTGCAACAATGACTGGCAATCTTTCAACTCCACTGGAATTTGCCCAGAAAACCGGTTTTCGGATAACATGATGTGCTGCAAATTTGTTGTATTTGAGCATATTGTTCTTGGTAAGCCACCGGAAAGATTGTTGCTTGACAAAACCAAGTAAACAAGCTGACCCATTTCCCCAAACTCCTCTGGGATTCCGCCACTGAGCTTGTTTGATGATAAGTCAAGATTCTGAAGATTACCCATTTCCCCCAATGACTTCGGGATTAAACCCTCCAGCTGATTCCCCATAAGATTGAGATAAACGAGTTCACTCAGTTCACCAATCTGTTCTGGAATCTCCCCAGAGAGTGAGTTATTGGCGAGGTTAAGAAGCTGGAGATTCTGAAGTTCAGCCAACTCTGATGGGATTGACCCGTTGAGTCCATTGACTGCAGCAGTGAACACTTGGAGGCTAGAACAATTCCCCACCTCAGCCGGAATGGGACCCACCAGTTGATTTTGCTGCAAAATCAAATTCTGAAGCTGGGAAAGGCTCCCAAGCTCACGAGGAATGGGCCCAGTGAGACTGCAAGAGGCCAACCCAAGAACGACCAAGTTTACAAGATTGCCAAACGAGGCCGGGATCGGGCCGGTGAGCCCATTGTCGCCAATTCGGAGGATTTGGAGGTTCGAAAGCGACCCGAGTTGAGACGGTATGGGACCGGTGAGTTGATTGGAAAAGAGGAGAAGAGATTCCAAAGAAGAAAGGTTAGAAAGAGTTGGTGAGATGGGACCAATGAGTTGATTAGAAGAAAGATCAAGGTGGAGTAGGTTCTTAAGACGGCCGAGTGAAGGTGGGATTGACCCGCCGAGTGACGAGTCAGAAAGGTTGAGACTCACCACCACTCCACCAGTAGAGCAGGAAATGCCTGTCCATGAACAGAAACCTGGGTTGGACTTAGACCAGCCTGAGAGTACATTTTGTGGGTCTTTGAAAGACTTTTTCACCTCTAAAAGGGCCTTTAGGTCAGTTGAAGAGTCTGAATCACATGAAAGGATGCAAATCAAGAGAACTACAAGAAGTGCGAAAAACCCTTTTAGAGTCATCATTTCTAGCTTTCTATGGTTGAAATGAGAGGGAAAAAAATGAAACAAAGTTGTCAAGGACACATGAAGAGGGAAGAAAGGGTTAAAACAAGTGGAAACCTAAAAGGGGTTTTGGCCTCTTTTTCTGATGTTTTTGCATGGTTCGAAAGGATGAGTTGGTTCTTTTGTGTGCATTTAAAAGGCAATTGATGCTTGCAGGGCTCAGAGTATGGTGTTGGGTGGTGGGGGAGAAAGGAGACGCAGGGATTGAGACTCTGCATGTATGGCTATTATGGGTACGTTTGGGTTGCAAATTTTTTGGGAAATGGACAGAGGCTTTAATGGAGTCTTAAATAAGCGACAGCAAAGAGATAGAGTGTGTGACCGAGTATGAGAGAGCTCTGTACTATTAATGACCACCGGACTACTGTTCCATTGAGAGAGAGAGAGAGAGAGAGAGAAAGAGAGAGAGAGAGAGAGAGATAAGTGAACAGTTGGACACAGAGAGAGTATAATAAAGGATGGGTGACAGAGGTCAACAAGGGCTAGACAGAGCCTTTAAAAAACCCAACGTATAGTAGTTCTAGAATATAGCATTAATATTGCATGCACGAGAGATTATTAGAAAATGGCTCACTTTTTTCGTTTTTTATTCAAGACGATTTACGCGTACGTTCATTAATCGTTGTGGGACCAATTCTGTCGTCTATTAGCGATGTTCGATTAAAGTCTGAGTAAAGTCATGTTATGTACTGGTTTCACAAGAGTAGATAGAATTTGTGACCGAATCTTCGACTTTTATTACCCGACCAATCCGATTCCGACGGGTTAGAAAAAGTCTCACTTTTGATATTGATTATACAACTAGAAAACGAGGGGGATGATGAATAAAGATTTGGGGATTACATGATACTGATACAGTGGTTGAATGACCGACAAGGGGATGAAGTGAGTTTTTTGTGGGTTTGCTTGTTTTATGGTGTGTTAGCTCCACAAGACTTAACCCTACAAAGAAAGTGATCGGTTGGATTCCCAGTTTTAGCCTCTGCTTTTGAATATCTTGTTGTACTTGAAGAAGCTGTTTATACTTTATACCTTACCAAGTCAACTGGGTCCCTTACATTCCCACTTATCACGTATGCAACCCCAAACTTTCTACTCTTTTTATATTTTTCTTGACCGAAACTTCCTACCCAATTAATCTTTTTTAAATCATTGCTTTTTTAGTAACAAAATCAAGGGTTTATTTAAGAAGTTATATATTAGTAGTTGTGATTAGTATTGGGTTGAGTTACCAAATACTGGTGTCTTTTTGTGGCCTCTTTGGTTTTTAATAAGTAGCTTGCCTATTGCACTACTGCCTACTCCAAAACTCAAATGGCCTGCCTTTTCAGTATCTTTATTTTTTTTTTAAACGGGATGTCTGGGCCAGCTTGCGTGCACCATGACTAATTCCAGGACCCTGGAGGTATCGACCGGGCATAACCCCCAGTGACCCCAAGAGTTTGCTAGCAATGAGAATCGAACCTGAGACTTTAGGTGAGAGCAAACTCCTAAGTCTCAAGACTGGATCACTTCGTCAAGCCCTTGGGGTTTGCCTTTTCAGTATCTTGACACTCAATTATGTTGAACTGTGTTCAGTACTGTACTCTTATGTGATGTTGCTTACACTCCTTTGTTTTGTGCAAATCAGTCCAACCTAATTAAGAAAACTTTAGTATGGTTTAAATGAAAATACTCACTTCCTTCCATTATTGAGTAAACGTCAATATTCTTCAACAAACTGTGATCCTGTTTGGGGATTGAAACCGAATCTATCCTTTCCACAGAATGATGCCTTAATTTAGAGTTCATTAGCAAGATCCTCGAACCACCGGGGCTAGTAGCCTAGTGGTATACCCAAAACAGCTCCCTCTCACGGGACTTGTTGCGGTTGTAGAGTCCTTTAGGCACGCTCAAGAGAGGTTCCTATATTCATTCGTCTCCTCCACTCTTTTTAAAAGAAGTCCTTCAATTGCTATAAAAGCTGAGACACAGATATACATACCCAATCAACAAAATATCAAAACGACCATAAATTAATTTTTTTAATTGAAGAAACGTATCGACATCTGCTTCCAAAAAAAAAAAAAACTAGGGCTATTTCCCTGGGTGGATTGTATAGCTCCTTGTGATTATCCATTGGTATACTTTGGGAAACAATATCTTAGCTTGTAGGCCTACTGCATCTTGTTTTTTTAATATTTCTTAACCTAAATTTTTCAACCACTGCAATATACAGAGTACTTTACTAACTGTTCCAAACGCAACGTATCCACGACATAGACAAATATAAAAAGGGACGAATCTACGTGAAATTTTATATCTATTCATGGTGGTGTAGCTTTCAAGCTGACAAGTATTTTGGCTGCAAAAAGTACTCTCACATTTTTTAGCTTTTACAGAGTTGGCTAACATTACAAATTACAATTTCAACACAATCATCAATGGAAATCAGTTTAGTCCGAATTAAGGGTTCGTCTGATTGATCGGTAGGTTTGCTCCCCTAATTCCGGCGTGTATAGGTTGCCTTTGACCGGACCGTTGAGGGGATTAGTCGAGGTATGCGTAAACTGAGACTGTCGAACCAAAAAAAATGCATCTCACTTTGTCAATATTTAGTTTCTACGGCAAATAAATATTTATTATTTGGACCGCTGACGGGATTAGTCAGCCTATGTTTATTATTTGGATTAAATAAATATTTTCTATGGCAAAAGTTATTCTTGATGTTTAGACTTTTTTTGGATCTTTATTAAAGGATTTTGGCGTGTGTATGTCTCGACTAGAGGAATTAAAAGAGTATAAAAATATGGGTCAAAGATTAAAAGGTCAAACAAAAAGGCAGTATTTTTTTTTTTGTTCTCAGTAAACTTTTTTTTATAGTTTCCAGTATAATCATTTTAAAAAAATAAAAATAAAAAAACTATGGCTGTGATGCGCGGCCTTTATTATTCTTTTATGTTGACTTCTTACTTTTGCATGGAAAGCTAGTAAACTGGTTAGCAATGCATTTCGTTGGATCTATTTGGTAAACAACCCCTCAATGTATGTCACTATTTCCTACTCTCTTTTTTCTTTGGATAAACGAATGTCGTACCTTGAGCACATCTCAATTAATTCCGTAGTTCTGAAGTTAACAATTAGGCAACCTGCTGTCAAATGTGGATTCACATAAAGAGCAGGGGTCACGTGCCCCCTCTTGGTTTACAACTATTGCACTTTAGTCCCTAATCAACTTATAATTTTTATTTACCTCCCAAAAAATTTACACTAGTGCTCGTAATAGTTAGTAATCACTAATTCATCAACCCTCGTAAGCTTGAAAACTTATAAAAGTGGCATAAATTAATTTGCTTCACCATTTTTCTCTTATAATTCACCTCTCATTTATTTCTATGTTACAACACATTCATTTTTTTTTTTGAAAAATATTTTAAAATTAGGGTTTTGTTTGATCAGTTTTCATGTTGAATCTATTGGCTATATTGTGTTCTTGAAAGGTATGAGTTTTTTATTCCTACATTACTCGTTAAGCTTAAGGCTTTTTGAAAAATAACAAAACATCTTCAAAATATCTGGAACATGACTGGAAATAACATCGGACTAGATTGTGAGAACAAAAATTGAGAGCATAATGATAAAGTGCCCCCTCTAAACAAAATTTTTGGATCGGCCACTGCCTCCAGTAGCCCCAAGGTTTGGACTCTTCGGCTTCTGTGGAATTTGAACACGCGATCTCGTAAGAGACAAGCACTTTATTGTTTTCTCATGCCCACTTAGCCAATACCTTGGGTTCCCATTTGTTGCTGCATTGTGAAAAGTTGTTGCCTTACGAAAAAGAAGTAGGTTCGGCTGATTTTTGGGCCCTTCACGAGCCAATTCTGTTGATCGGGATTGTTCAATTTTTAGACTTCATCAATTATTTTAGCAAGGCTATAAATCATGTTTTGTGGATATCGTACGGGGCTTTTTCATTACATGCACATTTACTTTTATGTGTATTGACATATCGAATTGTATCAGATCAACATAATTTTTGGTTTCACTAATATTCTCAATAAGGTCCAAAAACTAACGACCCTGCTGAATATTTGGGATCACTAATATACTTGACAAGGTCCAAAAACGAACGGTCCTGCTGAATGGCTTGCTTGATTCCTCATGTTTGAATCATTGGAATGGGCCCCGGAGTTCCGAAAAATGGTTTGGAGGATTGAAGAGGATCCAATTCTAAGAAAATGTATTGGACTTGCGTGCATATATAGATAATAATTGAATTGGATGTGACTCTAAACTATTTTTTGTAAAATTAATCATCTCCTACTGATGACTGATGAGAAAACAAACACTAGCGGCGGAATCAGGAATCGAAATCGGAGGAGGCTGAATTATGAAGAAAAAAAAATCTTGGTTCTGTTATTTTCTTCAAGACTAAATCTAGTTGAGTTTTATTGGTCAGTTTTGGTAAATTAAAAAAATAATTTCGACTATTGTTTTTATTATATCATTTGACAACCACAATATTATTATCGCACGGTATCATTCACTATAATTTAATATTTTCGAAATGAAAATTGTTCTTACTTGTTAATTATTTTTTAAATTTTATAAAAATTTTAAAATATCTATTAGAAATATGAAGAATATACGCCGAAATAGGAAATTGGGGGAGGGGGGGGGTCGGGGATACCCGGCCCCGACATAGCTCCGCCCCTGACAAACACTATTGACTTTCCCTTGTCTAATCCATTGTTCGTTTCTCTGCTCACATCTCATATATTTCTCTTGTCAATTAAAATACTTCGAGGGACAAGATGTTCCAACAAATATACCCCACAGCCATAGGTCATTATGCATGCATGCTTTGCTCATTTTGTACTCATATTCCATTTTTAAAACACCAATTATGTTTGACTAAACTTCAACTTAACAATATGGTTCTTTCCTACGTAGACAAACAGGCGACAGCCTCGCAAATGGTGCTCTGATCTTTCAATTTTTTCTCTGGTTATTATGAGTCACGGATTGTACCAGTACAACAACTGTCCACATATATGTATATTAGGGTCAATTGGGGGGTCACAAGATTTTGTTGGGTATAACTCAATAGTCAATACACGATCCAATGACTTATGGATCGTGTGGGAATCATAATGCACGATTCAATGATGTGGATTCGATTTGTTGACTTCATCCCACATCGTTCATCTAGGTCATTCAAGATTGGTTAATATAACCTTAGAAGTTTCTTTTTTTTTTTTTTTTGGATAACTGGATTTCCGGGCTAACTTGCACGCACCTTGACTGATTTGGGGCCCTGGAGGTAACGACCGGGCATAACCCCCAGTGGGTCTAAGAGTTTGCTGGCGAGGGGAATTGAACCTTAGATCTTAAGTGGGAGCAAGTCCCAACGCAAGACCACTTTGCCAACCCCTTGGGGTTAACCTATTCTAGTTAGGTTAGAACCTTCCAAGAAATCTAACATGGTGTCAGAGCGTGGTCTTGGATGGCCTCAACTATCATGGTCGAGTCTCTGCCCGAGTCAATCACCTCATCTCATCAATCAATATCTCCACGTGCATCAGAGCGAACCGAAGGGCTGAAAAGCCTAGACAATCATCCTACCCAAGTTTTAAATTTTTCTTATAATTGTAGTAATAATTTTTGAAAATAAACATGGTTGGTTGGAGGATTATTGTGTACAAGGGGATAGATGCTTATTCCAATTGAATGAGACAAAGAAAATGAAATTTTTAATCTTGAAATCGACCCTCACCCAATTCACAATAATCTTGGGAATAAAATATAAGATCAGGGTCCTCACAGTAACTGGAAGAATTGCAAGAATTGAGTGGTAGCAACTGCTCAATTCATTCCTTGTCTCAGGTTTGTTTCTCAGGGGACCCAAATGAAAACTAAATATTGTGTGTTTGGTTTCTCTTAATTTCGCAAGCTGTTGCAAGCACAAGAGGTTGACATGGTGATATTAAGGCATGAGATTTAATAATTTGTGCATCTCCCGTTTAATTTCCATTGTCAGTAATTTTTAGAGCCACCTCACTCGCAAGCGTGCGGAACTACTATTGGAGAGAACAAGTTAGCTGATCCGACACACCCCCACTATACAACAAGAAAATGATCTATTTGTGAAATTTGCATCTAGCTAGCAGAAGTTCGATGCTGGTATAAGGTCCCTTTCAATCACCACAGGTTCAGTTTTTTGTTTTTTGTTTTTTACAGTCCAATGTTATTGCAAGGTCGCTATCGAAATTAGAACAGAAAAGACTTTGGCATTTGAGTTCATATGAAGACTTTGGACTGTTTTCTGATTGAAATTGAATCTTCCATGCACGTCTCGTTTTCGAGGTGACTTACACAGAGAGAAAGGGAGAGGAGAGTGTGTGAAAACTTTATATTCATGCACGTCTCGTTTTCGAGGTGACTTACACAGAGATAGAGGGAGAGGAGAGTGTGTGAAAACTTTGTATCCAATTTAAAAGGCCAATTAATAATTGAGTGGAGAGATCTCAAATGTTCGTAAGTGATCTCTTATTCCACACCCAAGTAATGTGGGACACTTTACTCTAACACCCCCCTCACGTGCAACCGCATTTAGGTTTGTCACTTGTGGCAACTTTTTGAGTCTCGTCATCGTGCAAGCTTTTATGGATCTGTGATCATCGTGGGGTGTGAGCTTGATTAATTTTTGTTGTAAAATTTGAGATAGAATGGGTCAGCTCTGATACCACATAAAAACTTTATATCTAACTTAAAACCAATTAACAATGAGTGGAGAGATTCCAAATGTTATAAAGTGATCTCTCTTGTCATTATTATTCTTTGTTTTTAATACATCAGAAATACTTGAAAAAAAGAAAAAAATAATAAAAGATAGAGCACAGCAAAAATCATGACTAGCTCAAGAAAAAATATTGGCAGGAATAACACTGTTGCGGAGACATGATTGAGATTTGAGATTGGCCCAAATGTCATTTGAATGGACTATAAATACTGTCCAGTCCAGTGGAGAAGCCCATCCTTGGAGGTAAGCTTAATTGACTGCCCAAAGAAAGAGTCAAAAGTCATGAAGGCTTTGGCCCTTTTATGTTTCTTCAGCTCCGTACTTCAATAGTCAAATCCATTTTTTAATGTCTTAACCTTTTACGTAATATTTTTTGTAAAAATAATATCTCAACTAAATACCTGTAAGTGCTTAATCAAACTATCTAACTTAAAACAAGACACATGTTATTAGGGATGACAATCATACCCGCCCCACCCCGAACCCGCCCTGCCCCGCCCCGCCCCTAACGGGAAGGGTTTTTTCCAATTTTTTGGGTAAAGGGTAGGGTTAGGAAGAAAAACAAGAAAACTCAGCTGGGTTAGGGTAGGGTTAGGGGTACTACTACCCCACCCCGATATATATGAGTGTTTTAAATAACATTATACCCCTTATATTTTCATTTAATTTTGAAAGACCACAATATATATATAAAGAAAATCTTTCATCTTAGATTTAGGGAAACTTCAAGATTATAATTCTTCCATTTTTTTTTTTGGGTTGGCAATATCTTGTGATTATTAGATTAAGCATGTGCTTATGAATGATGTTGCCTAAGATCAAATATGTAAGACAATTGAGAGAGAGGAAAAAAAAAAAGGCAAGGCGGGGCGGGTAGGGTAAACCCGTTCCCCGATAGGGTAGGGTGGGGGTAGATTTCCATTACCCCGTCAGGTTAGGGGCAGGGCAGGGGGAGGTTGCCACATTTAGGGTAGGGGTAGGGGTAGGGGTAGATCAAAACCGGCCCCTACCCGCCCCATTGCCATCCCTGCATGTTATTCAATTAAATACATATGAAAATAAGAATGAGTGTTCAACGAACGATAGACATTCATGTTATTTGATCAAATAGTTATACAAATAAGAATGATTTGATTGAATTGTTACAAAATAAGAGTCAATGTTTATGATCATAGTGAACTTTTGAATAGTACGTAATTTTCACCCAGTACAGTCAATGATTATTGTTCATCTGCTACTTAGGTGGGTGAAAACTCTCCTTCATTTCTCATGATGTAGCAACAATTATGCAAACCAGTGTTGCATCGCCAACAACCATCACATTGTGGGTCGATGGCATGTTGTCGGGGTTTGGCTGTCACCGGAGTTTTTGTTTTTACAGTGTTTCCAATGATGTATATTTCTGACTACGCCGCTGCTTATCCACATCTAAATATGTAGCTGACAAAATGGATATGCTGCGAACTGAAAAACATGTCTCCCACAGTAACAACAATATTTCTGTAACTCAACATGGCATGCATGTCCTCAATGCCTTCAAGGGTGGACCTCACGTTTTTCTGCTACCAAAACTTTGTTATTCAATAAGTAATTCGTCTATGCTATAATGTGATAGGAGTATAAAACATTTTTCTATATACGCATAAATTTCCCACAATGAATATATAGCCCAACGCTATTCGCCAGCACTTCAATCGATCGAAGAACATAGGGATGAAGAAAATCACCATCATGAATCCTTGTACAGAAACATCACTTCTTTCCATTTTCCTCGTATTTCACTTGGTTTCAGCCTCAGCTAAATAGGCGTAGGACCCCGAAAACATCTTCACTCTCAAGAATCCTACAATGTTGGAAGATCATCTATCGCGCGTTTTCTGTGTCGAGGATCCTTTTCCTTCTCTTATTGTCAGAGGAGCTGTCCGGAAGGCATCATTCAAAGAAAAGTTAAGGAATGGGTGGAAAAGGATAACACTCTTGTGGTTCGATTGGATGCCGGATTAGTTTTGTGATTTTATATATGGATGTAGGATAAGATAGTATGATGTAATATATATGGAGGGTATAGTAATGTGACATTTATGAATGGGAATATATATGGAGGATATAGTGATGTGACATTTATGGTGGAAAAGTAATACTTAGGCCATGTTCCACTAACAAAAAATTAGATTTGTTTTAACTCAAAAACTATTCTATTCCACTAACAAAAAACTCCCCCAAAAAAGTAGTTTTGTTTTAACTCAAAAACTACTCTATTCCACTAACAAAAAACTCCTCCAAAAAACCAACTACCCTTTACAATAAACTACAACTAAAAAACCAAAAAACACCTTAGTGGAACAAGTTGTAGATTTAATCTACAACTAAAAGCCTAAAAAACCAAAAAACAAGTTAGTGGAACACCCCCTTAGTTTAGATGATTTTGGTAATATAGGAGATTAAAATAGTTTGGATGATTAAGTAATACATATTGATTCCAAGCTGCAAATTCTCATTCAAGAATATGATTCAGTGCTTCTCGATTTTGTAATTGATAAATTGATAATAAGCTTGATCCCATCTCTCAATCGATTTGATCGGCGCCGTATAAAATTCTCAATTTAACACCGTGTTCCATTCAATTGTTCCACAAGTCCTGAAACGAGAAAAACGAATCTCAAGCTCCAACTAATATACTAAACGGACGTAACAATAATAAATTAGGGGCCGCTAATGGGCACATTTGGACCCCTATCACCTGCCTTCTGTTTTTCTTCGGACCATGGTGGATCGATCCAATCCCCTATTTTGACACAAATTCTTGTTTTGTCTCTGATTGGTCTTGTTCGGTTTTGTGCTTGCTATAACCATTCACTACACCTTACGGCTTCTTTTTAAGAATGGTCCCCAATCTATTAGCGAAATGTCAATTTCGTCCCCAATGTAAAAAACGCGTCTATTGCATCCCCAACGTTTGTAATCCACGTTTAATTGGTCCCCAACCCTCACTCCGTTTGGAGTCACCGTCTAAACGAGGGCCATTCTCGCAAAACCCCATTGCTCCCCACTTCCCTCACTTCTGCATCCCCTGCAAAAAAATTTCCCTTCTCTCTCCTGCATCGCTTCCCACCATTCTCTTTCCCTCCCCCCTTCCCAACTCGCCTCTCCCACCACCACCAGTCTCTCTCCTCCCCTCTCTGCCTCTTCAAACCAAACCAAACAATCACAAGAAACAGAAACCCACATGGTTAGGGTTTCAATAATCTAAAAAATAAATATTATAAATGTGAAAATAACTTGAATAATGGAAAAAGTAATGGCTAGCTGCCTAGCCAAATTCTACGTCTTTTCTTGCTCAATTTTCTATCTTCTCCTTCGAATCTCGAGCATTGGCCGCAAGTTCCACCCGCAGTTGCTTGGAGCTTCTCCAATTGGTATTCCATTTTGCATTTTCTAATTTGTAGCGCAAAAGGGAGAAAATTAGTGCGAATTGGGGGTTAGACATGTGGGATAGTGCTCATTGATTTCCCAGCGGATGTTGATTGCGTCTGGAATCTGGATTTCCCAAATTACGACTCCCTAATCTCAACAACTCCTCGCTTTATCACTCTTGCTGAACAGGACGAGGATGTCAAATTTGGTTAGGATGCCGATGTCACCGTAGAGGGCGTTGAGAGGAGAGAGAGAAAAGCGGAGCGGCTGGAGAGGGAGACTAGGGTTTTGGAGATCTTATGGGTGACGAAGCCAGATTTGCCGACGCCGGAGAAGAGATGGTGTCGATCGAGTTTAAGGGGGTTGGGTGAAGGTCAGGGTTTGGGAGAGAGGATGAGAGAGGGTGGGTGGGTGGGGAAAAAAGAGCAAGGGTAATGGGGAGAAATTTGGGGTTTTACGAGAATGCCCCTTGTTTAAATGGCGACTCCAAACGGAGTGAGGGTTGGGGACCAATTAAACGTGGATTACAAAGGTTGGAGATGCAATAGACGCGTTTTTTACGTTGGGGACGAAATTGACATTTCACTAATAGATTGGGGACCATTCTTAAAAAAAAGTCAAATGCTTACTTTTAACCTATCCTTGTGCAGTGGTGACCTCGTTGACTTCCTCGATGAACAAGTTTCACATTCAACTCTTAGTCAGCATTAACTTGGTAGAATTTCACATAGTTTTGGATTTCAAACGATAATTCGATGTTGGGGTTACACGATGACACCATAGTGAGACTAATGAACATGGATTGATAATGTGAATTTAAAACCAATGATACGGGGTTGGAAGATAGCCCGGAATGATACTAAGGCCGTCATTTGGACGTGTCGCTAAGAATATATGCCTTGGCAAAGGGGAAGATAATACGGGGTCGCAAGATAACCCGGAATGATACTAGGGTCGTCCTTTGGGCATGTCACTAGGAATTTTTAAAGTGATTAACTAAAATGAACCTGTGACACGATGATATGAACGAATTGGACACGTGCGTGGTGTCGGGTACATGTCAAGTGCGTCGGGTACAATGGAGCGATAGTAATTGAAAACTTAGAGATGTGTGTGTATCTCAATCCCTTTGATTCCTAACATCCCTTAAACATTGTTGCTTGGTTTTGGCCTTCTTTGTCTATCACTCATTTGCATTTCATTGCATTTAGAATTGGTAGACTTTTCTCTACTGGGCTAGTGAGCTCACCCTAATAATTTCAGGTACCCAGGATGGCGCATGACATGGATTTGCATGGCATAATTGCATGCATCTTTTGAAAGCTTAAAGAGGAGTTACATTATCATCTTGGAAGTATATTTTTGAAAGAGATGACTTTGTAACTTATTCATAGTAAATCTTTTGACATTTGATTTGTAATAACTCATAACACTTGTTTGACTCAACTTGGGGTACCCAATAACACTTGTTTAACTCAACTTGGGGTATGTGTACCCGTAGATTATTGTATTTCATTGACTTTGACTATATGGGTCAAGCTTGGACTGTGATCCGGACCTTAGACTTTGTTGACTTTCCACCTGGATTTATGTTACATTTACCTTTAAAATTTGAGGGCGTGACAAATTCACTATTCACATACTTAGATTTTTTATTCCCTCTCTTCTTTCTTTCCAAACCAAACAAGAGGAAATTTTTTTTTTAACTTCCCTTCATTTTCACTCACTTTCCTTAAGTTCCAAACACACTCGAAAGCCACTTCTTTTTCCATCTCGACTTGGCAATTATGCTTGCGACCTAGCTTTGTTGTAGAATAGGACGCCCCAAGCGTAGAGCTAGGTCGTTGAGAGCATAGTAACCCGGCAAGACCGGGGTCGATTTCCACAGGGACCAAATGCAACCGGCATGAAGTTTGACTTGCGATGAGAATTTCGGCCTTAAGACGGCCAACTTTTAAGGTGGTTTTTTTTTTGTGGTTCTCTCTCTACCTCTATATGACTAGAAAATGAAAATTTTGTTAATTTAAACTAAATGCAAAGTAAAGGGGTTCAAAACACCCATGACTTGAATTAAATTGTTTCTCTCAAGATTACACGGTTAAGTCACGTAGTCAAACATGCTTAACCAGAAGATTTAACATTTTAGCACAGTTGGATTTAGAAAATGGGTTTGATCAAGAGTAGAGTTCATTGAGGCATTTTTACAAACACTTTGAATGTCATAGCTCTAAGCATCATGTGTGGCAAGTAGTCAAGCCCTTGCCTACACAAGATCAAAAAGGTTAACAAGACTAAGTTTTGAAACATAAAAATTGAACCATAACTCTTAAACAAACAACTTTTGATGCTCATTTAGAGAGAAGAACAAAATAACCCAAGCCATGGGGTGCTAATCACCCCATGACCTAGCCTTGCTACACTACTCACACATAATCATAGAAGAAATGAAAAGACTAAGTAAAAGAGACATAAAAATATGAAACATTGATTCAACTAAAATAAAACAAGGATTCGTACAGATTGGGGGGGCACTTAAATAATCCTCATTTTACTCCCTTTTTTTTTTTTTTGAACTGCAGAAATTTTTATAAACAACTCAAACCTCAAAAAAGGCATCCGAATTACAAACGGAGGAAAGACAAGGAGGGGGATTACCAACCCAATTGGCCGGGATCGTCTTCCTTAAACAAGAGGAAGCTACCCAATGCGCCACCTTGTTACACTTTCCAGGAATCCAACTAAAAACATTGCGAATAGACAAAGATAAGCTACGAATATCTTCAACAATGGTTGCACAGTCCCATAGCGGAACATTTTCTGTAGAGCAGAGCTTGATCATGGTTTGGTTGTCGTTCTCGATAGAAGCTCCCAGGATATTTCTGGCTTTCAAAATCTGCCCCGCTAATCTAATGGCCATTGCTTCGCCTTGAAAAACATTAGATGCAGTCACTAAATGGCATCTCCCTTCAACAATCCTGCCTTTAAAATCCCTGACTACAGCTGCAATAGTAGCTTGGTGACTACCTATCTTCATAGCTGCATCACAATTCACTTTGAAAGAACCCTTCTTAGGAGGGATCCAATGTTGAGGGAAGGTGTTGATGATATCAGGTGCGCTACCACTGCCATGAGTTTGCAAAATCAGTTGGATTTCCTCCCAATTGTAAAAGATTTTCCGGACGGTGTCTACAGGGTTGACGGGAACAGAATTGAAAATCCAATCATTACGGCTTTTCCAAATTTGCCACGCTACACAAACACACTTGCTCAAAATTTCAGAACTATCAAAAGCTGAATCCAAGTTTTCCATTATAGCAATGGTCCACTTCATGACAGACGAGATAGTTAAAGGATCCACTTTGTACGTTAAATTGCAACCAAACCAAACGGCCTCCGTCCATTTGCAACCAAATAAAATATGCTCGACAGATTCTACACAGGTATTACAAATGGGGCATGATGGAGAAGGGTTGCATTTGCACCTATAGAGATTTTCTTTCGAAGCCAAATAGTTACCACAAGCTTTCCACCAGAAATGTTTAAGCTTAGGAGGAATTTTAAGGTTCCAAATAAACTTCCAAATTTTATCAGGGGGTTGGAAAGAAGTGGATGTTTTGACAGAATTCTCGGCTTCTTGGCATTTAACAAATAAATGATATCCAGATTTCACAGTATAAATCCCTTTAGAGTTGTGGTGCCATACCTGAAAATCTGGATTTCCCGTAGTAGAAATGGGAATGCTAAGTACAGAATCTGCCTCCTCCTTGGATACCAGGGCTCTTATCTCTGTCTCTTTCCATCTCATACTCCTTTGGTCGATCAGCTCGCATACCAAATTAATAGTGCTGTCAGGTGGTCTAGCGGTGTGGAGTTTGAAGTCCTTCAAATCAGGAATCCACTTGTCATCCCAGAACCGAATCTTAGTGCCGTTAGACAATTGCCATCTTACCCCTTTCAAAAGGAGCTCCCTTCCTTGAATCAAACTAGACCATGCCCATGAAGGACGTCTACCTTTTGAGGCCTGCAAGAAATTAGAGTTAGGGAAATAAACCCCTTTCAGCATACGACCCCAATTGGAGTTTGGGTTAACGATTAATCTCCACCCCTGTTTCGCCAACATAGCAATATTGAAGTCTTTGAAGTCCCCAAACCCTAATCCCCCAACAGATTTTGATTGAGTTAACGTGCTCCATTTAGCCCAATGAAGTCCCTTGTCCTCAGGATTTCCTCCCCACCAGAAATTAGAGATGAGAGAATTGAGTTTATCACAAAATTTCTTTGGAAGGAGAAAGCATGCCATAGCATAAGAAGGGATTGCTTGGACCATTGACTTAATCAAGGTTTCCTTGCCCGCCGAGTTGAGATTCTTGTTTTTCCAGCCTTGCATCTTCATCAGAGATTTTTCCAATAGATAATTGTAGGCCTCTCCTTTCGATCGTCCCCAGAAGGTAGGGAGACCCAAATACTTCACATCTCTACTCATCGGAGACATTTGCAACATGCTGCACAACTCTGTTTTCAGAGGAGAGTTGACGTTTGACGAAAAACTGATGCCAGATTTGCTGAAATTAATCAATTGACCAGAGGCTTCGTTGTAAGTATTGAGAATCTTCAGCATATTGGCGCACTCCTCCTTGTCCGCACTTATGAATAAGATTGCATCATCAGCAAAAAATAGGTGGGACAGGATGGGACACGAGGGGCTAAAACGAATGCCTTTGATAATTTGGTTCTCGACCGCCTTGGAAATGAGTTTGGACAGCACATCCACCACAATCAAAAAGAGGTAAGGAGATAAAGGGTCTCCCTGTCGGAGACCACGGGAAGGCAGAACATAACCCCTATTCTCTCCATTGGCAAAGATGTTGAATCTAACCGATGTGACGCATTGCATTATCCACTGAATCCATTTACCATCGAAACCCATTTTCTTCATAACTTCCTCAAGAAAATCCCATTCCACTCTATCATAAGCCTTGTTAAAATCGATCTTGATCGCCATATCCTTTCTTTTCCTTCTGTGATTGATCTTCATCTGATGAAACGCCTCATGAGCGATGATTATGCTGTCTTGAATTAAACGATCAGGCACAAAGGCTGACTGGTGGGGTGAAATAATCATTCCCAGGATGCGTTTGAGTCTATTAGCAAGCAGCTTTGTAATAATTTTGAGGCAAAAGTTACAAAGAGATATCGGTCTGAATTGGTTAAGACTCTCCGGAGCAGGAACCTTTGGGATAAGGACCATGTTTGTAGAGTTCATCTCTTTAAGCAAGAACCCTGATGAATAGAAACTCTTAACTACCCGGATAACATCATCTTTCACTATCTCCCAATAGGTTTGATAGAAAAAAACCTGGGTATCCGTCATGGCCTGGAGCTTTCAATGCACCCAACTGGAAGGCTGCCAATTCGATTTCATCCACCGAGAATTCGCGAGTGAGATCCAAATTCATGGTTGGGGAAATAGAACTACTAACCACTGACAAGGCATCCTCCATATTCCTTGATCCATTACTAGTGACAAGAGAGTGAAAGTAATCCCTTAGGTGATAATTAATATCCCCCTCCTCAGTAAGCCAATCTCCATTACCATTCTTAAGCTTGATCAACTAATTGCGTTGCCTCCTTTGAATCATTGTAGCATGAAAAAAAGCAGTGTTCTTATCACCGTAACTCAGCCAATTGACCCTTGATCTTTGGTGGTAGTACATTTCTTCCCTATTTAGTAAAAGTTCAATCTCACTATAGATTTCTCTTTGTTGCAAAATTTGATCCGTAGTAGGATCCTGCGCTTGAATGAGACTAAGTTGGGTCTTGAGGGATTCTAGCTTCCTCTTGGAGTTACCAAAAGCCTTTTTGCTCCAATCTATCAAACTTTTTCTGCATATCTTAAGATTTTGAACAAGTCTGAACATTTGAGAGCCTGCCCCTGCCTTTCCCCATGATGCCTTGATGACACTTTCGCAATCTTGATGAGTAGACCATCTAGACTCGAATTTAAAGAGTTTTGGAATTCTTTTCAGAGGCAGATTAAGGTTCAAGATAAGAGGGCAGTGGTTTGATCCTAGAGCCACTTCATGGAGAACCTGGGCCAAAGGAAATAAACGACGCCACTCCACATTAGCCAAGGCTCTGTCGATTCTTTCTCTGATGTTGGCTTCCCCCATCTGATTATTAGACCAGGTAAAGGCATTCCCTTTGAATTCCAGATCCATAAGAGCGCAGTCAGAAATCATGTTCTGGAATCGCTCTATTCTGTAACTACTCACTTCGGCACCCCCTTGTTTTTCCCAAATCGAGCTAATCTCATTAAAATCACCAATACATAGCCATGGCAACTGATTTTCTTTTCCCATTTTCACAAAAGAATCCCAAAATTTAGATCTTTCATGCCGTTTGGGAGGAGCATAAACAAAAGTAGAGACCCACTTGGAAGAATCCAGAGGTTTGGACACAACAACCCTTATTATATTTTTTTATTTCAGATGAATTTCTACCTGAATATCATCCGTCCACCATAAAGCTAGACCACCAGATGTGCCCTCTGGGTCTACATAGCATTTATTCGAGAAATGGAGGTTCCTGCGAATTCTCTCAAGCATTGGTTGCTTGTTCTTCGTCTCCATCAGGAAAACCACCATGGGACGATGAGTTGAGCACAACCCTCGAAGGATCTGGAATGTCAGGGGACGCCCCAACCCCTGCACATTCCAGCTGATCATCAACATGGAGCTGGTGGCTGTTTAGGGCCAGCCACTAACGCCCTGTCTGTCACAGAGGGGGAAATAGGAGAAGGCATTCTCCGGCGGGGAACCAGGTCTGAAACTTCACTAACCAAATGAGTCTCTGAATCCTCCATAGAAAAATTAATTCCCAGCTCATACGGGATAGAGGTGATATGAGCATCAGAATTTGTGGCTTTTGGATTGAAGGGACGCTTCATGAGTGGGTTTTTGGGTTTTTGGGAAAATGGATTTTGAGGAGGGTAAATTGGAGGTATAGTAGTAGGGGCACAGATTTTGAGCAACTTGGGATTGGGTTCAAATTCAGAATCGGGATGGTTTTTCCGTTTAATAGAGAGGGTCTGAAACACATTAGAAAGGTGTAGGTCTGGTGTATTAGTAGTGATTTGGTCATGGTTATGTGGTTTGGATTCAAAGAGGGTAATGGTGGTTTCTGAGATGTGGGTTTCAAAGTTTGGTGGAGAAGAAGGTTCTTTGGGGCTATCAAGAGGTTCAGTGACATAGTAGGTTGATTCTTGACGGTTGGGATAATAGGAGGTGGTGACTGACGGTGAAAAGTTTGGAGTATGGTTTGGGTCTAAAATGGAAGTTGGGCTAAGATTATGTGGGTAAGTATAAGGGACAGGGAGTAAGCTTGGTTTGTGTGCATGGCTAGTGTCTTGGGCTAAATTTGGATTAGCAGGTGTAGTGGGTACAGTAATTGAAAGTGTATTGGGCTTGGTTAAGATGAGGGTATTGGGCTCAGAGGGGGTTATGGGCTCAGAGGGGGTTATGGATATTTCATTCGTCCCAGCAGGTGATCCAATCACAGAAAAATTGACATTTGTAGGATCTGGAATTTTTATAGTAGGTGCACATCTGTTACCTGGATTCCTGTGATGGGTGCCACTTGGCGAACCAAGGACAAACACAGATTCAGGTGAGCGTTGCTCCTCCATGCCCACTACCCTGGTACGAATATTCTGCAGAAGAAAGGAAGTATCACTCTCCTTTGACCCATTGGCAATGCACGCGCCACCATTTTCAAAGTGGATATTTGGTTTCTGCCGTAGGAGTTCATTGAGCCTATCCTCTGCTTGTTCTAGCTGCTTGTGGATGGGAGCCCCCGGAATCAATGGATATCTAGCTCTGCCCGTTTTTAATTCTGGTCCATACCCAGACGAAAGCCCAGCTTCTCGAGAAACAAATTTACACCCCTTGTTATCATGACCAATCCTCCCACAAGCATAGCAAAAACCAGATAGTCTCTCATACTTATACCAAATCCAGCGGTCCGTACTGGAATTTGTTGTCCGACGTAACCAAAATCCCCTTGGTAAAGGAAGTTCAAGATTCACCTCCACTCGAACTCTTAAAAAGCTCCTGTTCAACAGGAACCCGTCCGCCGCGGCTTCAACTCCGAGCAAATTTCCGAAACGGCGACCAATGGCTTCAGCGTTGTTCTTGGTCATTTTTTCCACCGGTAAACCATGGACCTGGACCCAAAATGGGCAGATTGTAAAATCAATATCTGTAATAGCTATTCCCTCCTCCAAAGGACGTAACACCAACAGGTTATTCATAACCGACCACGGTCCGTCCGATAGAATAGCTTTTCTGTCTTCCTCATCCTCAAAACGAAAGAGGAAGATGTTATTACTCCATGGGACGATGGAAAACTCAGATCTAGTTTTCCAAGCCGTTCTGATAACATCTGAAACAGCTAGATTGTTGAGTTTTTTGGGGCTTAGTATTTTCCCGGCGAGACAGCGGCTATTGATGGCCTCTGTGTCGCCAGAACCTTCTTCTAGGTCGAAAAAGTCTGTATCTGCCATAAATAAGAGATGAAAGGGAGTTGGACCAGTAGAAAGGTTGGAGAAAAAGGGGTAAGAAAAGTTAACGAGGGAATGGAGAGACTGGTTTGGGGATGGAAAGAAAGAGAGGTGTAGGTGAAAAAAGGGGGATCCAACCAAGGAAAAAAGGCGGTGGCTAAAGGAGAGGGTTTAGGTCTGAGGATGGTAGCAAGCCACCAGGGGCAGAAATCTCATTTTAGAGAGAGATGCTCTCATCCTAGAGAGAGATAATAAATTGTTCTTACTGCCTCGATTCCATCATTTTACTCCCTTGATATTAGAAAATCGTCCTGAATATTTTTAGGAGTTATGTTTCCATCTCGAGATTCAAATAAACCCTAAAATGCCCTTTATCTATATATAAATATATAATTTATAACAAATTAGGAGATTGAGGACTAAATTAAAAGTTGCATATATGGGGCGGTAGGAAGTGGACTAATTTCAAAGTTTGGGGGTCCTCCACTGCAATTACGAGATTGGGGATAAAACCCAATCCCTGATATCTCATTCATCCACCTCCATCTTCATCCTCATCCTTCTCCAGAAATCCCAGAAATCTGAAATACCACTCGTCCATTCCACTTTCTATGCCGTCCCGATGAAACTCAGTTACGGACTCCTCGTCGTCCTAACATATTAAGGTCAGTTTTTTGGTCCTTCTAGTTCTGAACAGAAACTTTCTTCTTCTTCTTCTTCTTCTTCTTCTTCTTCTTCTTCTTCTTCTTCTTCTTCTTCTTCTTCTTCTTCTTCTTCTTCTTCTTCTTCTTCTGTAATCGTCTCTCAATTTCAGTTTTGATTCGGGTTCGATTTTGATTTCATACGCATTATTTGTCTTAGTAGTAGTAATACTGTAGTAGTATGTAGTAGTTCCTTACTGATATTGATCCAGTTCCTTTCGGAAGAAAGTACCAAAGCAGAATCTATTTTGGATTTTGGGGACCTTTCAGTGGTCCAACCATCGATAACAAACCATGAAGTTTTCCCAATCATGGTAAATATGATCATAACAAACCATCGATATGGTAAATTTGAACAAATAATAAACTGTGACCATAAAAAATTGATCATGGTAAAGATTAAATATGTGATTTTTTTCATGGTAAATATATTCAAAGAGCATGTTAAACCATAAAAAACAAGATTACAGGAAATGAAACAAAATGGAATGTACTCATGAAGTTTTCCATTCGTGATAAAAATGACTGCCGAAACATGGGGTAACCAATTATCCACCACAGGCACTACCCCCTCTTTTTCAAACATCCCTAATAATTCGGTAAACTTCAATCAGGATTTTGAACTTCATCTGATTTGTTGAAACAATATCATCCCTCTTTTGAATTTCAAAAATTACTTCCATTTTATATTTTTCATCCTCTAATATTTTCCACCTGCTAATATATAGGAAGAGTAATAATGGTAAATCACATTACAAGAGGATGAAAACATAATTTCATAAATAGTGGGGGATTAAAATCTAAATAGTGTCCAAAAAAAGGATGATTATTTAATTACCTCTAGAGATTGACAATCTACTTACAACTTTTGTGAAAGACTTAAGCTTGAATCTAACTAAATAAGCCTCAAATCTAGAGAGAAGTGAGAGCTAAACCTAAAAGAAAAGAAGGGAGGTAGAGAGAGAAGGTGAAAGTAAGTGATAACCCTAGAAATTTGAGTTTGGGGGATTTTATAGCTCCCACAAGTCGTGCTTGATATTACAAAAATGCCCCAAAATTATGTCCTGATCGGACACAAAAATTCCAGATTGTTGGTGCTTGAACCGGTGCAAGGAAAAGGGTAGAACCGGTTCTGGTGTTGTTTTCTTCTCACTGATTGGCCAGAACCTGTACAAGCAAAAGGGTAGAACAGGTTCTGGCATTGCTTTTGGCATTCTGTTCAGGTAGAACCTATACAAAGGTTATGCTAGAACCGGTTCTGGTGTGTCTGGCTCGCCCTCGTTACTTCACTTTGACTTCTTGATCTTTTAACGTCCCGAGTTCTAACCATCTCTTCAATTCTTGTCTCGAGGGACTCGGTAATTGTGTGCCAACTTGCTCCCTCAAGCACTCAAACACGCTTTGTTATCCCATTTAACCTGAGACTTCCAAAAATACCACTACACGCAATATCAAACAAATAAAGCTAAAGTATGCGCGTATGTGAGATCAAAATAAGTGAATTAAGCCCTATTATTTATTAGTACATTATCTAGGACTTATCAAATTATATCAGGATACCGCCATGCGGTACTGTTCACACCCTCTCTTGCACCACAGTACTATATATGTGTTGGAATGCAGGATGCAGCATAATTCTTCAACAAAAAATAAAAATGAATCCAAGTTTGACGCAAAATTTATTTTTCTTTAATTAATCATCACCCAATTTCGCTAGTACTATGTTATTGCTTTAATTAGCCAATTAATCATTCATTTCCCAGAGAGAGAGAAACCATGGCGGAGTCCAGGACTGACCCTGAGATTCTAGAGACCTAAATCGAATTTTAATTAAATGGGCCCCTCAATTTATTTTTTTCAAAACATTCAATGTAAGTGACAAATATATTTATAAAAAAAAAAAGATGGTATTTTAACTAAAACAAACTTTTTTAAAAAAATTATACCTTTTTGACAAAAAAAATCAATCATAACAAGTCCCGCTCATTTTCATACTAATCCGTTATTAACTTTAATTGTAAAATAGTAATATTTATAACAAAAGAATTTTTTAACATTTTTAATATAATAGAAAATAAGAAAAAAGAATATACAAGACTAATAAATTAATAGGAGTAACAATAGAAAACCAAGAAAAAGAATGCCGTGCCAAAAGCAACCACCAAGTTTCGAACCAAAGTCCTCCTTGTTATCAATGCATCACGCTGACCACTGAGGCCAACACTAGCTTCTGTCGTACTTGGAAACAACACACGCACACATAGTTCAGATTTTTTATATTGGAGTGGGCCCTCAATTTTTGCTTAATTTTTCGGGCCTAAAACGGCCGCACCTCCCGCTTTAGGCCAGGGCTGGTGCTGGCGGAGTCCCCAATCGAGTCAATCGAGTGCGTCAGTAGAAAAACATTTGGAGGTGGTCTGGAAAGGGAGAGATTGTGGGAGGAGGAGGGCCAGGGACATGCCACATTTCCTTTCAAATAATTAACGGAATCCAACTGAGGGTTACATTGAAACAAATTACAAAATGCAAGGTCAAGTCCGATGAAATTGAACCCAAAGGACTAAAATGAACTTTCGTGTAAAGTCGAAAAGTGGAAGAGATATAACATAAGGGAGAATATTCTTTACATCGGTCATCGGCGGTGTAAATCAAAGTTTCCTCCAAATCTATTACATTTTGTCATGTGTCCAAACAGTGGTCCCAAAAGTTAGAAGAGAGACACATGGTGCAATACAATCGATTTGGAGAAAACTTTGGTTTACACCGTCGGTGTAAAGAATGTTTTCTTATAACGTAAAATTTCCCCCTTTTTTTTGTGATAATCAAGTGTCCAGGCCAAAACCTCGACTAATTTTAAGAGACCAATTCCACCGTCCACCAACGGAGGCTTCATTTAAAACCAAAAGTGGTCCAAATATTGCTTCTCTCTGCAGTATTGAGTCTATATGCAGAGCTTGTTATACGTATGCAGAGGTCTGTGAAGTTGTGTGTCTATATGTGCATGTACATTTTGCATGAAGCCAAGTTTCAATTTACTCTCATCTGTTTCTCTCTCTTTCTTAACCCGCTCTTCCTTTCCTTGGGCTCCACTTGGTCCTCATCCTCCTATGAGATTTACAAGTAACAACTTACAAGCGCCCTATCACCGTCAAAACTCTCTCTCTCTCTCTCTCTCTCTCTCTCTCTCTCACACACACACAAACACCGTCTCGAACGGTTCGTCCAGTCCGCAAAATAATGACTTAAAAATACCACAATTTTTTGCAAGAAAAATTCAAACATTTTTCATAAATTTTAAAAAAACTCATTGATATCTACTAATAAATTGTTGAAAAAAGTTGAGTTTTGCTTAAGATTATTTTATTATTTTTAAGTGTTTGTTTTATGGGCAGGACAAACATTTTGGGACCAATGAAGTATCTTTCTTCGTACCCTTTTCTTCATTCCTTACTTTCACTTTCACCACCACCACCACAGGAGATAGCTAAAGCAAACTGTCTGTCTCCTTTCCTAGCTTTATCTCTCTCTCTCTCTCTCTCTCTCTCTCTCTCTCTCTCACTCTCACACACACACACACACACACACACATCCTTCTCAAGCAAGCTCTCCCACAAAGACCTATACTACTCCAATTCCAAATGTCAGCTTTAGCACTACATGCTTTCCTTGCTGGGGTTTTCACTTCTTCTTAGCACTTCAAATTATTTGTTTGGATTTTTCAATTTGGATGATCTAGCTCCACTCCAAAAAACTCGTTTTGAATATATGGGTATTGATCACCATGTCATTTCTTCAAGTAAAATGAACCCCAGCTCCTCCATTTCTCCACATACAGCAGCCTCCCTGCTCCTCCTCTTCATACTTCTTCTTCTAGTCCGCACCACTTCTGCAGCCAGATACCACCACACCGCCACACCGGCCACCTCCTCAATCGATACCGAAGAATCTATGAAGAGACACACAACTGTATCTAGTACCCAAACACCGAAAACCCCGACGACAAATGGAATCACGGTTCAACAATCGCCGACTTTACCAACATGGCGAGACGCTCGAGTGTTTAACGACAGTGCCCATGAAGTTCCCAGTGGTCCAAATCCCATTTCAAATAGGTAAGCAACCAAATCAACCGAAAGTATACACTCATCCCCATCTCCTTCCTGTTTGTATTAGCTTATTTTTCTGATCAAATCTACATTCCGGGCGTTGGTTACAAACCTGAAATCACTAATATTACAGCATTCTGATATTGTTCAGGTTATCTTAGCTTGATATCTTCTCTTTTTTTCTTTCTTTTTTTCTTTTTCTGTTGTTGGTAATTATCAGATTATCTTTCATGTCATTGCTTTCGCGATTTTACCATACATAATGTACATATGATGTGAGGTTCATTATGATGATATTTTGGTTCCTTTTGTTTGTGAAAGAGTCATGATTTGGGTACGTGTGTCTTGCCTCGTCAGTTATTTGGTACAAGGACCACACCAAATAATTTCATGTCCAAATTCCCAAACAGCCCAAATGAGTGATTCTAGCATGCTTTATAAATATGGCTGGGATTCCTCTCCAGAAACCGTCCAAAAAATATGTGAGTTGAGAGAGTTGTGGGTGACATCAGTGGTTTTTAACACATTATGAAGCTACAAAAAAGGGGATACGAAGGGAGGGAGAAAACAAATTAAAATCGCGCAAACAGGCTAACACGCGATATATGTGATTCGCAGTGTGCATACGTAGACCAAGGGGAAGGAAAGAGCAATCCACACCCGCGCAACAAGAATTAAAACACTCCACTCTCACCCTCTCCTCCGTACGACTATGCCTCCGAAAACTCAGGTGGCTTAGGGTTATCCAAGCTCCGTGCTGCTAGCCTAAAGGCCTCAAGTCCGCCACCTCCATAAGAAACCCTCTTCTGATATCAACAGTAAATACAAAAGACACCTCACAACAGAAACATTCGAGACGCTATCGTTTGGTAGAAGGATACCTATGGGAGATAATTTACAGACATTGGGAAGAATTGAAGAAATATGCTCATGTCAAACTAGACATATGTTCCGTTCAAAAAAACTAGACATACGTTTGTTAAGAAAATTTACAAGCACATAGTCACAACCATAGAACTAAGTCCAACTATAACTGCAAACAGAGAAAGAAACCCATAAAATTCCCATCTTACCCTCATTCCCTCAGATTCATAGCTTGAAACAAAATTTCTGTAGGGGCTGAGGGACAACGTTCATAAATAGAGTCAGGCTCAAAGTTGGAGGGAGGTAGATGACAATTTTTAGACATAACCCTTTAACTTAATACTACTTAATAGTGTCTTTCCAAGTCTAAACTTGCAAGTGGTGGCTAGCTCATGCGGTAGAGTTCTTGGATGCCCCACGCTGCATCCTGGGATCGAGTCTCATTCCCCCCTCCCCCATGTAATAGATTAAGAATGACGAATGGCAAAAAAAAAAAATTCTAAACTCCTGATTCTGCCAATGAATATCCCATTATGAGTTTTAAACATTTAGCAATAGTTTACTTCAAAAATAAAGGGGGGGTTGGTTAAGTTCCCTTTTTAGAGATTACTTATGGAAAGGAAATAGAGAACTCCATTCTGTTCATGAACAGGAAAAGATTAATCATCCTATTAAATTGTGGACTAAGATATGAAGAAACAAAGGGAGAAGAAACACAATGATGAGGTTATGAAAGTGGGCTCTGTAATCTGTGTGTTAAGACTTAAGACTAGACTGCATGCAATTACAAAAAAGCAAAAGCAGAGCATAATTTAAAGGGATTGAAAAGAAACCCCTTGTTATGCGTGCGTGTGAAAGTCATATATATGCAGGAACCATGTACGTATTATACCAGCATCCGAAGAAGTGGGGGACCCTATTAAGTTATCTCCTTTTGGGGTTCGATGATCTCCGGGTCAACTTACACGCACCCCGATTAATCCCCTCCTCGGTCCGATCAAATATAGGCTATCCAGGCCGGGACTAAGGGCCCGATTGGCTGTGGGTTTAGATGGGGGTATAAGTTATACTCCCTCCCCTTATCCCGGTCCCACACATTAGTGAAGGGTTTGACAATTTTTTGGGGAGGGGTATAACTTATACCCCTCCAGATTAATACCCCTCAATACCCCCTAGAGGGGTACTAATTAATAACAGGGGGGAGGGGTGTTATTGTTTAGTACCCCTCAATACCCCGAGTAAAATTACTCCACTACCCTCCCTTATTCCTCTTGGCTTCCCTAAAATTCGTTCACTGTTTAAAATGAAAAACCGAAACCCATTTTAATGTTTACGAGCCCTTGCAATTTTCTTTGGATAAAAAAATGAAGTACTTTCGCGGTTTTTTTTATTTTATTTTTTTACACCAAATTAAACTACTAATCGAGATCTTTAATTTGATACAAAAAAGTTTGAAAAATTTTATACTTTAAGAATTTGACATTGTTGACTTGCATTGCAATATCCTTCGGGTAAAAAAATAAAGTACTTTCACATTAAATTTTTTTTTTTGCACCAAATTGAACTACTAATTGAGATCTTTAATTTGATACAAAAAATTTAAATTTTTTTGTACTTAAGAATTTGACATTGTTGGGAAATAACATAAAAATTACTAATTAGTTATTATAAGTAAAAAAACGCATAGTTAGAAGAAAAAACAAGCAAAAAAATTAGGTGGTACGCAACATTATTAAAATGAATAATTTAAAATAATAATTAAATATTTTAATTTTAGATATAATCCCCCCCTGTTGGATTTTCTAAGCATTTTGATTAATCTCCCTCCGCAATCCATCCAGCTGCCGCGCCGATCGTTGATTTCTCTTGCTTCGATCTAACATGCAACAGGAGATTTGCACATCTATGACTATGATTGCTTCTGTCTTTACCATTTGGACTGCTAATATTAATTTTTGGAAAACAATTACCATTTGGATTGCTAATATTAATTGCTTCTGACTTTTTTCGTTTGGTTTTGGTTCAATATTCTGTTTGAAGTGCTTTAGTAAATAAAGAGATAATTTGGGGGTGGAGTGCCTCTAGTAATTTTTATATTTTCAAGGATAGTTTGGTAACTTCATTATATTTTGGAGTGCCTACATAAAAAAAGGGAGCCCCAAAATCAACTCCCTTATTTTATCATAATATTTAATATTACCCATGCACAAGGGCAAATAAGTCATTTGCTCGCTTTTTACATCATCCACCCAACTTTATCCCCCTTTATCACAAATTCATCCAAACCACGTACTATTTAATCTCACCTCCATAAATATCACATCAATGTGGCTCCACCATTACTAACTAATACCCCGTACTATCTTATCCCCCTACTATTTAATCCCACCAAAACTTATTCCGCATCCAATCGGGGCCTAAAGGATTCAGAAAAAAACTTTCTTGCGGGCTAACTCCAAGAATCAAACCCCGACCAATTGTGCTCCCCTCGTATTTATTTCTCCCCTGAAAAATAGCAGTCATGTACCCTCTGCCCTGTCCCTTCCTTTGGAAAGCAGAGTCGCCATAAGTAGAGGTCTGTGTATATCTTGTTGATGTTTGGCACCTTCTCCCTGCCTGTTTCCGTTTCTTAACATGTTCTCTTTGTTTCTTCATTCATGGAAGGACTATGCACTTTTTGTTCTAAATTTACGTAATTATGTATCGTGTCCTTTTTTTTTTGTACCGTATCCAAATTTTGGCCAAGCAAAATTGAATGCATGCTCTGAAAGGAACTGGAGGTTTTGTTGTTCGATAACATTGTGGTGATGGCATTTACCGTATTTCCTAGCAACTCTGTAGTAACGCATGAGATCGTATCAAAGACATGGTTACCCTAACGTGCTCATTGTACTCAGAGCGTCGGGTAATCGAGATGTTCATACGCCTAATGGAACCCGGGAACAGCCTAATGGAACCCGGGACTCTGTTGTCCCACGGCAAGCGCTGCTAACTCTCCATCCGATTTTTACCGGTACAAGTTCACCGGCAAATCTAAACCATTGATTGTGGAGATGGACGATTCAGATGGAGGGTTGACAGTGCCTGCCGTCCCTGTGAGACAACAGAGCCCCTGGTTCTGCGTAATGTGTTTTGTTAATTCCGAATTGTTTTGCCAATGTATCTGTTTAAGCGCGAAACCAATAAATTTGGTGTCTTGACCCAGAGGGTACGATCGCTACCGTGAAGTTTATTCATTTTTGGCACAATGTTTTTCCCGATCATGGGTGCACCATTTGGTGTAGACTAAATGCACACCGCGTTTTGTACGACTCACCTTGGGATCTCATACAAATAATCGGACTGCTACATTTGCTTAAATTTTTTTTTAAAATATCCCTATAAAAAATTACTAGCTCAATTGAATATCAGTAAGCACTTGAGCAAATCACTGATCAAACTCTCACCGATATCCGGTCGAGCAAACCAATGCATCCTTTAACAACGAACGAAGGAGTTAACCCGGAGCTAAACGAATCAAGTCAACCAAGAAAGTAGTAAATTAAACTTGATTATTTTGTGTGGGATCCCAGGGTGAGTCCCACACAAAGCCGTGTACATTTGATGTACACAAAATACTATAACCATAGTTTTATCGTTTTTTAAAGTATACTACCAGATGCGTATGATTCAATGTTCTAAAAATCGATAGGCACTTTTTTTTTTTTAACTCGAGAAGAAAGAATTTTATTGCTTACTAATGGAGGGGCCATCCGCCGAAGAATCCTCAAGTGCTAGGACAGAGAGCCACGAGGGAACAACCTCCCACCAACTCTCTAGCCTAACAACCAACAGGGAACGTTTCGCCAACAAATGGTCGATCCTGTTGCAGTCACGCTTCACGTGAGTAAAAACGCAAGAAGAAAATTTAGACGCAAGTTTGGTACAATCCGTAATAACAGAATCACAATCAGCATAGGAAACTTTGTTGTTAATAGCTTGAACCACTTGCTTCGCATCACCTTCTACCACAATGTGAGTAATATTCCATTCTTGTGCGAGAAGTCAGCGCAAGTCGAAATCCCATGGCTTCGATAGTTCGTGGCGAAAAGGACCCATGGATGGAATATAAAGCAGCACCAACGACCAATCCTTCCGAGTTACGGGCAACAACTCACATACCTCCACACCCATCTTGCTTGTTTAAAGCACCATCCACGTTGAATTTAATAAACCCAGTTGGAGGGGCCTGCCAGCTATGTGGTGAAACTGTTGGGACAGCCGACACCCCACCACCGCCCATTCCCGCTGTAGTGATGTACTCCTGCCAAGCCCCATGGGCATTACTAAAAATAGTACCAAGGTCCCAAGTTTTTTGTTCAAAGAGAGCCATGTTTCCAAATAGACCAACAAATATAAGCCGCAAGCGCTTGTATTTCCAACTTCTTCCCCGTGGCATGAGCAGCGCTTGATAAAGAAAACCACCATGTTCTGAAATCCCAAGTTCTTGGAGGAAGGAGGGCACTTAGTCGGAGGAAGGAGGGCACTTAGCACCTAGGCGCTGACTAGCTGACTTCCTAATTTAGGCGTTAAACTTGGACAACCGTCTAGCGCCTAAGTGGAGAGAAATCGGCCGAACACAAATATATCTAGTAAATCACTGTTTCGAGTATGACTTTTGTTCTTTAGAGCAGAAGGAAGGCTGCATGGCCACTCTATATATTTAGAACCACCCACAAGCCACATATATGAACAAATCAATACACTGAAACAAAAAACACCAGACCTTTGCATGTATAACTTGTCTATATGACAACCTGCGATGCCTGGTGAGTTAGGCGAGTCATTTTTTGGAATTTTTTAGCTCCATTTTTGCTTTCCTCGAAAGCACTAGCACTGCAAACGAGCTGAGTCTTGTTATGCTCGAGCTCAGGTCGACTGTAAACAAACCAAGCCCTTAACAAGCCGAGCCAAATTCATTCAGTAAACGAGCCGAGCCGAGCCATTTTGGAGTGCAAAACTAAACTCGTTTACTAAATAAACGTGCCCAAAACTTGAGCTTGAACTCAACTAGATTACTAAACAAGCCAAACTGAGCCGAGCCTCGAATTGCTCGCGAGTAGCTCGGTACGTTTGCGGCCCTAGCTAATCAAGATAAACAAATTCCTTATGTAGCTAGCTTATTTGCATGCCACGTGCTCCCAATATGTAAAAAGAAAAGGGAAAAGAAAAGAAATGCAGAGGGTATATTTATCTGCAATCCAAGTAGAGTAGGTAAAACTCAAGTTCACTTTAAGCAAGACAAAAAGTCTAAGTTGATTACTTTAAATAAAGAAGACAAACACTCCTTTTTCTTCTTTTTAAATTGACTAGACCGCTGATGTTTTTTCATTTGTGTTTTGGTTTTGTTGCTACAAATTTTTTTATGGGTTTAGCATTAGGAGTGTTTGGACCAACTTACGTGCACCTATACTAGATCCCCTCCCCAATCTGGTCAAAGGCAAGCCTCGAAGCCGGGACTAGGGAATTCACACTGACGACCTAGCCCCAAGAGGTTGCCAAGTTTCGAGCTCAAGAAGTCTAAGTTTACAGTTCATCCCTATTAGTCACTTGAGCAACCCCTAAGTTTTTGTTGCTACAGATTCTGGTTGGGTATAGGGTTGAGTAATTGTTACAAAAGTATCTTAAAAGGGATGAAACTCAAAATTCAAAATAGTGACAACAAAATGATGTTTTTGATTGCCAAAAGCAACCATCCGGAATTGGTTACTTTACTTAAAGGAGACAAGAAATCCTCCCTTTTTTCGTGTTGAGGAAATAGGAAGAACATTATACAAGGAAATCAAAGAACAGAATTTAGAGGAACAAGATATAGTATGAAACAGTCGGTAAGATTAGGTACAAAATAGAGAGAATAAATAGCAGGAAACCTACGATGGTAAACATAAAAGCCAGAAAACACCCTATCTACTCTGGATCTGCAAGACTGAACAAAAAGTTGGCACACACCTGTAACTGGGCATGGAATGAAAGATGTTGAGAGTTTGCGAGATAATGAGCTAGGCCTACCACATCACGAAGAACATTTAAGATCCTGAAACCTTTGTAATTTGGCAGAGAGAGAAACTTGGAGATATATTGAGAGAGGATACGCAACAAAATTTTGGCAGCAAATAGACTCTGGGTTCTCCCGCCATCTGCAGAACAAAGTTAATGCAATCAAGATAAATATTAACCGGTGTTAAATACAAAACGAATGGACTATCTAATTGCTAGATAAAAAGCTTCCATTGGCAAAGGACCAGAGGTGTAGCAAGTGCTAGAGACACGAACAATCAGAGAACCATCACAGCAACTGGCAATGAAACCCGCATCGTTCCAGATATCGTTCTCCCAGCATGAACTGGTGAATTTTGGTCAATGACCTAGTTTAACTTTTGGCAATGATAACTACTAGTCTACAAGGTGTAAGACCACAAATGTCTAAGAAACTAGTGATTTCTATTATAAGTCGTCCTAAATTTGTTAGCAAGGTACTTAACTCAGTAACTAGGACCATACTTCAGCTTAGGAGTTCAATCCCAACTTCCTCCACTACTCCTCTCCCTAGATTAGGTTAGAAAAAGGATTTCCAATGTATATTTAAAATAAAATAAAATAACATAAAAGAAAAAAAGAAACCATGCCACTTAGCAAAGCCTCTGTTTAAGTTTGATGGACAGTCAAGGATATGTACGTTAGTATTCAGTTAGCAAAACAAGAAGACTAAATCCTGCCATGACATGATTGACACCAGTCAACACCCACTAGCAGAGGGCTCAACAAAAGAATAGAGAGCATTCCAATGAGAACAACTATGTAATGTCGACATGGATGTGTAGCTAAACTAGAAAACATAATGATAGTTTCTCTTGCTGTATAATGAAATCAATAATTAAGGGAAAAAAACAAATCAAGCATAAACTTCTTTTTGTGGGTTGGTAGAAGTACAAAATTTTACAAAACAGTTCTCCAATATCTATAACAAAAACCAAAAGACCGCAAATTTATCCTAATTTATGGCATTAACAAAGATCTAAATGGAAAACACCCTTTGTTTGCACCATTTTCATGTTATAGGTATATATAAAAGGGAAAAAGTAAAGCATTCACATTTCTGAAGGCACCAATTTTCAGAGGTATACTTCCTAAAGGTGTTTGTGTTGGTAGTGTGTTGTATCCCAGCTATCAGCATGTACTGTCCCAGCTATTAGTCTGTTAATAGAGTAGGAAATGTTGAGTATTATTGATATTAGTAGTGTAATAACTTCTTCGAATTCTAATAATTTTCGTTTAATTTAATAAAAAACAGGTTTTTCCTTTTTTTGTAGTTTCATTTCTTAATTTTATTCATAAAAAAAAATAAGCATGTGAGTACTGTAGTAGCCTAAAGAAATAAGGCTAAATTTCAATGTACAAAATGTGTTTTGTTGGAAAGCAAAGGTTCTAAATAATAAGTTTCCGATTAACCAACAAAAAAGGGGGGTTCTAAATAACAAGTATACATTAGGATGAAAATATGCCTTTCAAGTCGGCCCCTCCCGAGCCAAAATCCTGGCTCCGCCATTGCCTTCGATCCAAAGCCAACCCCCAGAAAATGCTCAGCGCTTCAGAAGAAGCAGTGAGGATGCAAGCCCCGAATATAAAGGCCCTTGCAATTGAGTACTCAATTTTGAAAATTTATGCCTCCGGAAATCATGCACTTCGCACAATTGCAGTAAAATTGTGGAAAAGTGCAATGACCAACCAAAACACCTAACCTAATACATTTTTTGTATTCAGCTACTGGAAAGATATTTGTTGAGAGTGAAAATCTTTGTATCCTTTCCCTTTCTTTTTCAATGGACTTATTTTCTACCAAATATGTATCTTTTATTCTATTCTATTACATATGTCCTATTTGTAGGTGGTAAAAAAAAACAAACTAAACTCGTATTTTGTTACCATTAAAAAGTCATGACCAGCGCACGTGAAATAGTCCTTCTTGGGATCCTAGCCAAGCTCCCGAACTATGGTCCTGGCCATACACATAGTCTCTGTCGTTTTCCCTTTGATCTAGCACTCTTGGAAGTTCTGTTGAAAAGTTGAAGGATACTATTGTTGGAAAGGGAAAAGAGAAGCGAATAAATGGAGGCTAACAGCTGCAGTACCTCTCGGCCAGCACACAACTGAAGGGACAGAATTCATAAATTTATCTTCAAACAGAAGTTCACCAGACTTGATACTCCATAACCGTAAATTGCAGTCCTCTCCACCTAAGGTGAATACATCCAGGGATTATTAAGCTCATATTTCTCAGATATGGCAGAAAAGAAAGAGAATGAATTATCATGAAACACACCCGACATGAAAAATCTCTCATATGGGTCAACTCCAAGCTGTATGCGAGTATGGGAGTTGACATTCCCATCATACCATTGGACAGGCCCCCTCTGCATGAGACGACGATCGTAAAGCCTGATCTGCTTATAGAAGAATGTCTATGCATTAGCTACGCTAAATTTGATGTAAGTTCAACTCCAACATACATCAGAAGCAATTAACAATGATCCAACTAAATCAGTAGCCAGACCGTAACTACAAGCTTCGGCAAAGAAAGCGAGAACTAGGGCATCATCGATTATAACAAGTTTCACAGCAGCAAACAGATTTGGACACGCCTATCACAAAGAGGAAATTTATTATGCAAGGAAGACCGTGGTTTGAAGATGGGCATAAGCCCCTTGAAATCATTCCTATCAGATTTATCGACCGTATGAAATGGAATCACTTCATTTTTCATAGACATAAAATGGAATGTTTCAGTCATAAAGTAAATTGCAGACACCATGAAACTAGGTATTCAAAACCTGGAAACCAAAAGGAAAAGCTAAATTTCTGGCTTATACCACCTGTCTATGTTTAAGTAGTTTAATTTTGTCATACATAATGCAATTATGCTGTTTACCATTTTACCCACTGGCATCATCATTACTATTGTTGTTCAAAATGATATCTTGTCCATGCCTATTACTCAACCAGTTTGAGAAGAATTTCTTTCCACCATTCAACTCTATGTAGAACCATATACTTCAATTCTAATGCCAACTACAGAATCCGAGTTCACTGAACCTTCAATGGTAAAATAGCAAAACCGAAAGGGAGAGAGTAGATAGTTATAGACTTGAAGGAGAACGTAGGTAGTTATTTTCCAAGTTGGAACAATCTAAACCTTTCTGTTTAAGGTGACAACTCAGATTTCGTCAACTTAACCGACGAAGTTGAAACTTTCGTCAGTTAACTCCAAATTCAGTGAACCAAGATTCCTTGTTAAACCCTCCTCAAAGAAAAGATCATGGACGTGGGAACCCTTGGTAAGTCCTTTGTTAGAGTTTATCCCACATCAGTTAATTTTCAATTAATCACCTCCCATACTAGTATATGAGCATCGGTGGCCTCTCCACTCATTGCCAATTAGTTTTGAGTTGGATGCTTTAACATGGTATCAGAGCAAAGTTTTCAGAGGGTTTTGTACAAGACTCTATGTCGTTAATGGTTTGTCCCCCCTTCGTTTTCCGTTGAAGGTTGATCGTTGTCGTAAGTGTTGAATCGTTCGTTTACCTCACCACGTGCAGTCAAGGGTCGCATGTGTAGCGGAGTGTTAGATTTTTTCCCACATCAGCTAATATTCACCTCCAAAACTAGTATATGAGCCTGGGCAGCCTTTCCACTCATTGCCAATTGGTTTTGAGTTGGATGTTTTACCATCTTTCATTGTCAAAACCAAGACTTCGTGCAAGATCCTAAGAAACTCCATAGTAATATGGATTCCATAATTTTCTCATAGAATTGGTCGCGGGAAAGTAAGGTAATTAAATAACAGACTTACTGATCCATCCATGGAGCTTGCCAGGAAACACTGATCATACAGCTGAAGTGATGCCAAACTACAATTCAGAACCTTATGTTACAATGAAAGAATAAAAATAAAATAAAATATAAACAAAAGAAAGAAAAACAAGCCTACTAACTGGTGCTAACAACCACTAACCAGGATATAGATGAAGGCATAGAGGTGATTTGCGACTGAAATATGTTGCCTCGCAGCTGCAGACATGAGATTATAGAGACATTTCATACACAAAGTTTCATCGAATAGAGTCAATAGACTGATTGCATCGACAATTCACGACCACTAGATACTTTAGAAATTGGAAGGAGAAAGGGTGTTAGGTGAATATATTATTGGTTTTGCTGCTTTTAGGGAGTAAGCGTTCTATTGTATTCAAGAGTTACATCATCAGACATGAAGATGCTGATAAAATAATACCTGGAACTGATCTCCAATTAAAGAATGATATTTCCCCCAAAACTCAAAACTCAAGATTTAACTTGTCCATAAGATAATTGGACTTTTCAAAAGTCAAAACGATATTATATGTATTACAAACAATACAATCTGACCAAAAAAAAAAAAAGTACTAGAGAAAGTACCTCAAACGTTCGTTTAGTAAAATTTTGAGGAGTTGTACTTGAAGGCTTACAAGTTCCTTGGGAAGGGTATGGAATTCGGTGTCTAGCAAGTCCAGCAGATATTCTTTCGGATTTTTCTCGAGTATCAACTGTCACAATTGCTCCATTTCTTAGACCACAAAACACAATCTTTCCCTGCAATAAGAAAAAACAGCAAGTGAAATTGCAACCAATGCAATTATTAGCAAAGCCTAGACAAAGAGCATACCCATTAATATAACATATTTGTGTTTTGGGTGGGGGAGCAAAGTTGAGGCATGAAGGAATAAAAAAACGTGGTGGGAGCAGTAGCAGCATGTAAGGAGGCAGTAGCTATACTTAGTACTAGCGACATGCCCACTTGGAAGCCTAAATTACTTTTTCAAAGATGGCATCTGGTTCGGCCTCCATCACAGATTAATATCAATGGGAAAAGCTTTAACTTCAGGCAACAAGGGCAAAAGCAGCAAAAGACATTGCAAACAGTTGCAAGACAGTTGTAGAAATGATCAAGTGCATAAAACTAAAAGGAAAACTTTGACCCGGAAACTCGGATCCAGGACGACTTAAACCTCAGAAATTTCTTTTAAAAGCACACGGACACGGCAAATGCACAAGGATGAACACAAGAATTAACAGAAGTTTCTCAAAGTTCCATTGAACTTATTAAAATGGCAAGAAAGAGTTAGTGAGGACGGGTGAAATACAAGCACTTTACTTATAATTCCTATGTATAAGTTGGAATCATGTTAGTCAGGATAAGTGAGCACTTTGTTGAAACCTTAGTCGCACGAAGCGGGGGCGGGCGTGGGAGCAGATGCGTGGGAACGGGAGAATATAGAAGCTCCCAAGGTTGGGACCTTGAAAGGAACGTGTACATATATTACGAAAATAATATAGCGTACGGAATACAGTTTAAAACTACAAATCAATTTAGGGATTAAAAAATATGGGCTCAAGTCTACCTTAAGTATAAGAACTGGGATAGTTTTAGAATGTATGGTTTGCTTTTCAAGATATCATGACTTGAGCTATATATATGAGCTAAATCAAAGACCAATTTATAAATCTAAGTAATAAATTACTGTTTTTCTGTACCAGTATTGTACAAAAGCTCCCGCCTTCATAAGGAGCGGGCTCCCGTCAAACTCCTAAGTTGGGAGCACAGAATCACACTCCTAAGGTGGGAGCGGCACTGCTTTAGGAGCTCCCTGCAACTAAGGTTGAAACTTCCAAAATTCTGGTAGAACTGGTTATTGTTATCGTTTCTTGCGATGGTTCTCTTTTCTTTCTCTCCTTTTTTTCTTTTTTTTGTTTGCTAAATGACTCCTCTTTTCTGTAAAGAACAACTCCTCCGATCTCTAATGCATTTTCATTTTCCCGATTAATTTATGTTGATATAATGGTGAAATGCTGCAAACATTTTAGCTCAACCCGTTGCCTATTCATGCTATGTCAATAAAGCACAGTTAACAAATCACATATTCATGAGGAACCACTCAAGCAATTATTAGCCTGTCGACTGTCGATATTGGGCAGATCGAAAAAGGCAAAAGAGCAATTCACTTCTAAATCGATAAAATGGAAACGAAGATGTGAATGGAACCTCATTCTTACAGGGTGATCAAGTTGTAGTGACAGGACATCGCTCTTACAGCGAAACACCCATGATGGCACTCCAGTTTCCAGACTTACCAAGGCAGCTCCAAGATTGGTGCCTACACAAACCAAAAAATAAAAATGAAACATACAGCCAACAGGTATAAAGCGAATTAAGCCGAATAGTACTGGTTCCCAATTGTTATTTTCACCCAGCAGCAACATGGTAATACAAGTCGCCAATCAAAAAAAAAAAAAATACACAGTAATAAGTGTTCGGGTAATTCAAACCCCTATACAAAATTACTATGGCAGGGACTTCCAGTCCATAGAAATATCTAGAGTCTGGATTAGTACATTATATGGAGCACAGGAATGAGTACTAAGAACTTGAAAATTTCTCTATACTAGAAAAAGATAGTTTCAAACCAATGGAGAAAAGATGAAGAGAATATAATCTCAATACAATAACAAATAACCAGACAAAAGTAGTGGTAAAGAACTTGCCAACCACAGCTTGACTCCCATCAGAGTTGCAGTCAGCAGTCCAAACTGTACAATCGAACGAAGCAGCTTTAGCTACTCTTCTTCTTAGCATAAGGCTGCTAAGATCATAATTTAAGGGTTCACCAAGGTTCAAAGTATAGACAGATCCACCAGATGATTCTGATCCCAGAGAAGTTATCCTGTTCATAAGTTAAAGTATCCAATGCCACAAGAAAACTCACTTGTTTTGCTTTATTAACTTGTACAACTAAAATGACAATTGCAAAATAAAAAATGAGGGTACACCATTCCAAATCTATAATATGGAGCATACAAGAACCAATTGTAATGCCAAAAATCTAGGCTTGGAAACTCTGGCGAAACCCTTGCATTTGTAATATACAAAAATAAAACACGGGGGTGTACTAAATTCCATTCCCGAAGGAAAGCTTTAACATCATAAAAATCTGGATTGCGTTTATTGGTTTTTTAAAAGCAACAAAACATTTATTAAAAAGAGGAAAAAAGAGGACAGAATTAAGGCGAAGTATAACTAAAAAAGAAAGAAAGGAAAATCACAAATCACATTTCCCACAACGCTCTCCAATCCGTTCTAATAAAAACCAAAGGTAAGGAGATCAGACACCGATTAACAAAAGAGGTCAAATAACAATCTAATCCCAACTAACTTCCTGTGTCTTCATATTTGTCCCCAATAAGTACTGTGTGCCCTTCTAAAAAAGAACCTAAAGCACCACAAAAACCCGGCCTCTTTTTCAGAGTCATATCATTGACATTGAGTTTCTTATGATCCATAGACCAAGAAAAAAGCTTTTATACGGAAAAGTTTGCACTCCAATTCAACTTGTAAGGATCTAAAACTGGAAGACTTGGGTCATCAGTGAGAGGATAAAAAAAAGATTCACAAGAAAGGACTCCAAAAGAATGAACAGATAAGTTACTAAATTGCCTCACGACCATTGGGATTGGTGAAGTACGTAATTCCAAGATTAGAATAGAGTTTAAAAAAAATTATGGAGGAAAGATGCATTATTCCTCTGGGATATATGAACAAATCGTAGCAACAAGTTCAACAGAATCCTTGCCCCTCCATAAAACGAACACTTTCCACACTAGCCACAATGGAACGAATATACTTTTGACATTAACAATGTTCCCTGCCGTCAAACCCTGCAGCTCCAATGGCAATACTAACTTTCGCCAAGCAAAGGAAAAAAATGTCCTCACCCTCTTTGCATTATTTGTTCAACTGAGAAATTACAGGTAAGTGGAACTACACCAATAGAGCTCCAAGAGTCCCCCATTCCATGTGATGATAACATTTTCCAAAATCATCTTTTAAGAAAACACTACCTTTTGGGTTTCCTGCCTAATGTATTAATCAACATAACACTAGAGAATAACGGAGATAGGAAATCTGGTTGTCAATTTGGGAATTCATTTCACAACTACAGAAGCAACAATCAACAAGTGTCAATCAACTGTATCCCTCATTTGGACATGATAGACATGCTCAGAAACCCCCAGTATCTAACGATGAGCTGATGAATAGACAAGTAAGAGGCTTTCTGATAAAACCAAAACCAGGGAATTCATAAAAACCAATTATGCCATTGATGTACATGAAACGTTTCAGAAAGGATACAGAAGATGCTGCCTTGGTAAACCATCAGTATCGGAATGTTTTCCGAACATCTTCATACAAGATATATTCGATGACATATTTACTGAAGCTCCTGAAGGTCTCCAAAGATGTCCAGGTACTTCCACAAACCTTTCTCGTTCTTCTGTACTGAGCGGCCATACACAATCTGGCATGCATCCTACCCCGTGATCAAATTGTTGTCGACCTTTCCCAACCACATAAAAACTGCAAGATCACCGTACTTTAAAGACGATAACTTATAATGCACTCCTTGGAGAAAAAGAAGATGTGGTAACAAAAAGCATTTTCCAGGAAAAAATGACATTATTGAACGAAAAACAATTGCAGCAAGAAATCAGTTATTAAAAGAAGAGACAAAATGAACCACATTGTGCAAGTTTCAAAGAACTATAACCCTAAAAAAAAAAAAGTAAGTCCATAGGGAGTGGTTCGGATAAGTGGCAAACAATTGCCATTACATTTATGTTCTTCCACCCGCACTTGTTGGGAAAAAGAAAAAAAAAATGTGCTGAAAGAGCAGTTACAACAAACAGGTTCTGCCCCATGTTACCTAGAATCTGTATGGTCGTGGCTAGACGAATGGGAATGTGGAATGCTGCACTCCTACATTGAGGTATAACAGGAGTAGGTTTGAATACATTGATTTATCTGAAAGTAAATGTCTTTCAAGAATAAACACCCAAAAAATTTAGTCTTTCTATTTACCATGTTATGGACTCCTGGTATTTTTTCAAAATAATCCCGTAAAAGCAGGTTTCTCGGAGCATTACAATTTCTACATTCTCCTTTCAAACCTCCTTATTAGGTTGATATTTCTCACCTGCGGTAACTGACACGTAAATAAATGGAAAAACTTGGGGGATTGCTTGGGACCCCTAAATTACAGTTTTGGATCCAGATTCCAGAGTATACCATGATCCCTTACATGTGTTCCAACACATAAGTGCGGCATTCGCTTTCTCTAGTAACACAAGTCACACCACAACTCTTGACCCATTGCAATTCAAAAAGATTGAGTGGACTTGATTGTGATATATAGCACAACTGCACACAAGCAGTGAGAGTTTAATCAAACTGAAAAGGTCTTTGGGGTATGGCTATTCTGAAAAGACAAATCACTGATGGTCACAAGTATACATGCTCAAAGGCATAAAACTGAACATTAGATACAATGATAACAGAACCTTGCAAGGGAAACACGAAGAGTTCTTGGAGGAGATCAGAAATTCCAACCGTAAGGTCTTTCTGCCCTTATATCATGTGTAATAAGAGCTCAACTTATACAGGAAGTAGTAATCTCCAATGAGCTCAACATATAGTCTCGACTCTCAACTCTCAACTCTTCAACAATCCTGTCCAGTTCTAGCGTCAGACACTACGTAGCAACCCCACCACCTCACAATAGAGGATCACTTCAACTTGAAATTGATGTCCCATCAAATTGACCAAATAATTCCAACGCACAAAAAAAAAAAAAGGTACAAATTATCCCATTCTCTAATTTCTAAACCCTATCAAAGAGTAAATCTTAGACATGAAAATATGAATTGTAACTTTCCACAGTAACCTTAAATATACCTTAAGGAGCCAGTTGCACTTGTTGCAAATAAAATGTCTGTTCCAACTATGCCATTTGGCCCGTCTATATTCACATGTATCAGTTCCAAACCACTATCGCCAATCCTTTCTGTCCCTTGGAACTTCAAAACCTGTGATGCTTAAAATATCATTAACAAGAAAAATATGAGACAAAACAAACTAGACAGGAATAGACATCAATTATCAATCTGACATCTCCAAACACTGACCTCAACATTACGAAATGAAGACAGTGCAAGAATCATGCTACTATTCAAGCGACTAGTTATTAGTGGTCGAATATTAAGGGACCAAGGGTAAATGAGATACTTTACCTTCACCATTGATGATTTAATGAACAGTTACATTTAAATACGCCAAAGAGGGCATAATGTAATGTTTTTTAAGTTGAGTGAGTAAGGTAATATCATGCACTAGATTAAGGAGGAAAGTGTAAATATATCTACAACAAACATACAATAGGCTGAGATGCTTGTATCTTTTGGTATTCCTCCTGAAAGCTGCACTTCCCTCCACCGCAAGCAATTAGATCACCACACAACTCTCTGACCTGGAGCAGCTTCGCTGTTGTTTTTCTGATTCTCCTACATGTCTTATTAACCTGCAATAAAAAAAGAGGGATAAATGCAAAGCCTTCACGAAGAAAGTGAGGCCGAACTCAAGTAAAAAAAGGAATAAATAAATATTTTTAGTGGTATTCCTTTTCTGTATTCTCAGGTTTCTTCTTGGGATTTTTTTTTTTTTTTTCTTTATTTTGACAAGTACGATTTCATTTCAGAGATCAAACAAAAATAAAAAATCCAGGAAAAACCTGAGAATATAGAAAAGGAATACCACTATACCTCTGTACTCAATACTGCAAAATTAACAGCACAAACTGAAAGCAAAGCAGAAAACAACAAGAAGAAAGAAAAACCAAGATCAGCAGACTAAAGCCTCAACACCCTACACTTGGAGTACCTAGTTCCTCAAAACACAACAAGGTAAGCCCCAGTCCACACACAACCTTTTATTCTTCTGCAAAGCTTTCACCAATCTCCTGGATCAAAGAAAAGCCCCTATATTCTCAAGAATTATAGCAGCTAATTGATCACTATCCACTGCCTTACTTTAAAAAGTCCTCTCATTTCTCTCCAACCAGACATGATAGACTGCTGCAGCCAATGAACATTTCAGAATCAAGCATCCAAAACCTTTGCCCTTCACATTACTAACATACCACTCAACAATGCCACTGAGCATCCAAGGGCCAGAAAGGAATACATAAATGGACAAGGGGATGGCTATCAGGTATGCGTGAGTCTAGGCATCAGACATCGTTTAATCTACATCTTATAATAGGGATGTGTCAGAATTGGGGTACAGGTACGCAGAGACATCCTAAAACATATGGCTTCATAGAATATTACTATCTTATATTGTACTTCAACATTAATCATTATTATGGCTCAGGAATGTAGTTCAAATAAAATAGGTCCAGGGACAAAAGGGCTATTTCCATTTCACATCCACAGGAGAGGCAAAAACTTTCTTTACTATTAAATGTGAGCTTCATCTACCCATCCTAAACAAATAAGATAAGTGTATGACTATGTTGCGGGGGTTGGACAAATACTCCATAGCCTCTCCCCGGTAGACTCGAATGAAGAAAACTCATAGGTAGACATAAGTAAGTAGAAGGTGGAGTCTGGCACATTCTACAAATTTAAGTAATCAAAAGTGGAAGGCACCACAACTTCTGAACAAATCAAACAAACTTCTGGCTCCTGTAAATATGAGCATAAAGCCATAAACACTCAGATCAAAGGAGAATAGTGCCTTGGAATCTAAGAACATGCAGCATTTTCTTTTTGTGTTATCTTCTCTCTCTAATATCAAATTTGTACGTTAGAGGTTGCCACTGTCACAAACTGACAACTATGGATTATAGTAGAGCTTGGACTTTGGAGTTCATGACACAACATGGTCAACAAAACCATAACCAAAGTTAGCGGGATAGGATGGATACCTACAATAGAAAACAAGTATATGGCACGACCAACACCCCCATTACTAAACAGATTGAGTTCAGGTTGAACCTCCAAAACGCAGACTAGACGCGAGTAACCAGCTTACTAATGTGTCACCGGCTATAAAGCACAGATACTCTGAAACTAGTCGCGCATGGGTATCGAATACATATCGGATACCAATACACCCCCGATAAGGACCAGATATGGCAAATAAGTGTCATGTATTTAAATTAAATGTTTTTCATTTCGGGAATGCGAGGATACTTAAAGGGATATGGCTGGGATATTTTTGGGTTATGGCAGGGGTTGAAATGAAATTGTTTTAAAGGGGCAAACTGCAAACGTAGTTATGCACACATATACATACATATACTTACACACACACACTAACACTAGATACATACACAGATTGAAACATAAGTCAGTCGATTAACACTCACAAAAAGAGACTCTTTGAAGGTACTACCTAGTCCCTCCCTCCCTCCTCACACATACACACACAGTCAAAAATCACACCATAAAACACACACACACATATTTTACATTGTACACCAAAAATCACTGACTCACTGCATATTGTATATACATCGTACACTATATTTCACTCTTTTTTAGCATATCTTACATATTAAATTGATATACATATTGAATCACTTATGTAGATACCTATACAGTATATATGCACCTATTTTTGTCTTTTAATGCCCACTAGATGACTAATAATTATAAAAATGGATAATTTTTACAGACGTATCTGTATGCTATTCTTTTGGGGTTTACCCATATCGCCGTATCCGTATCATGTCGTACCAGTATCCTGTATCCGTATCTGTATTTCATAGGTCACCACTCACCAGTAAATAAAAACATGACACAAAATAGACATCTACTCATTTCATATGTTTATAGGCTAACTAGGTGCATCTTTCTTACCGTGTGCATCATGCTTTATATGTAATTGTGTTCGTCGTGACACTATCAGGTTAAGACATTTACTAACACTTAGGGTCAGTATAATTAACACCTATATCTAAACAGGTCGGTTAGATTAGAGGTTCTTTTTTATTCCAATTGACTTGATGCGACACAACACGACTACTAGGCATGATGCTCATCCCTAGATAGTCCCGTTGCAGAAGTAAATTGCAATGCCACACCTAATAAATCCAAGGATTTGATAAACCACAATGCTGATAGCAAGATCCATCTTAGGGCATGTCACTTTCGTTCTCCTGGTAGCAAGATCCATTGCATAGGTCTCCTTTCCTATAATGCATAACGCATGGAAAGTGTATTCTCCTCAACCTCTAATTAATTGCTTTTAAAGTAAATGAACATCACTCTATGAATCTATTCGCTTGGACATTCAATAATGCTATCCGGGGATCTTATCGTTGTAGGGTGGCTTTATTGCCCCTATTTTGATCTATTGCCGAAGCAAAATGAAAGGGCAATTGATTGATCCAGGTGGGAAGTGGTTTCCAAAAGGAGAATGGTTGGAGTTCTATTTTTTTGAGCTGTCTTTCCAAGTTTGAATTTTTGTGAATGTCTTCTAGCTTGGAAATTCGGGTTGATCCATTGTCACGATAAATTTCTTTTAAATTCACATTGTTGGTACCCCAAGAAAGCTATACCTCCAGTAAAACTTCCCATCGATTGTATGAGCACTCTTCTGGATTGATCATCCCAACAACACAAGACAATCAAATGTCTTACCATCTTCAAACTTTACAACTAACTTTTAGCACCAAAACACATTCACTCCAACATATACAGAAGAAAGACGCAATAGAAGCCCCATATGGCCTATCCATATTTACCTTGAGATCAATAATCCCAAACCTATTATTCCTTAGCCAGAAATAAATACTATTTTTTACCACAAAACTTCTATCCATTACTTCAAAGTAAGTCTACAAGTTTCGGACAAAAGCATTCATCACACCTATCGTGCAGCCTTGGCTTGGTAAACAACTAAAGGTACTACTCACAAGACCAGTCCAAAATCCGTCAAATTTGAAGCCTTTTTGGAATCCCTACATCAAGGTGGCACTAATTCTATGCTCTAACTCCATGCGCTTACGGAAGCCATGCGATATAAAACTAAAGATGAAATTTTCGAGTAAGTTCACCAAAAAAGACAGAGAAATAATAACAACAAAATCATGGCTAAAATCCCCTATCACGTATTTCAGTAAGAAAGACTGATTGTTATAATTAATATGCGCCTCCACTAATGCAGATTTCCATAAGTACTCTCAGTTCAACTAGCTCATAAATTGAGTATTAGGAAGAAGATATTACTATCAGGTTGGGCTTGGGTGTGGACTTTTGAGACGTGGTGGAAGTCGAAGCAGGGGAAGAATTCCGAGAAGAGCCAGGAATTGGGCCTTTGATAGGGAAGTACCTGTTCTTCTCCGCATCGAAATAGAACCCTGGAAGATCTGCACCACAAGACACACACACACTCAACAATACTGTTACATATACGTATATGCATATGTCGCTGGTGAGACAGAGAGAGAAGTAGAACCTTGTGGCATCTTTGGAGCAAGAAGGAGAATGGTAAAGGAAAGCAGCGAGAGAGAGAGAGACAGAGAGAGGAGGGTCGACGCGGTCGCGGTGGCGGTGGTTTTGAAAAAGTTTCGAGCCGCTGGCGCCGCTTTCGTCCAACTGTCTCCGTCTTTTTTTTTTTTCTTTTTTCTTTTTTCTTTTTTCGTATCTCAACTTACAATTTAGCGGGGTGATTGGAGGATTTTAGGGCATGTTTGATTTCACAATCGGATGAGTGAACGGTGGGGTTGGATCCGGGGTTCTATAGGGTACGGTGCACACGGTCCGGATTGGACCAGTTATCTAGAAATTCAGTAACCGGATTATTTTGATCGGTTTAGAAAATTAAGAATCAAAACTTAACCAATATACATGTAGAACCTGTCTAGATTCAAACCGCAAGATCAGACCGGTTTTGATTTGGTTTCGGTTCTATCCGATTAGCATTGGAACACTTTTTCAGAACACATGAAATCAAAAGATTATTTAGGATGTGTTTGGTTTGTAGTTTAGTTTAATTTTGCTGATGTAAGCAGGTGTAATGAGTAGAGAGAGATAGAGAGAGAAATGAGAGAAGTAATGTCAACAAAACCAAAACTAAAATAAAACTCTAAACCGAACAGGACCGAATTTAGAGCACTAAGCAAGTCATAAATTAATTATCGATTTTTATAGGTTTCAAAACCAAATATGGTCCACATGAAACACAAAGTACTTAATATCAATAAAAACAACTCTTAAAATTTTATGAAAACAACCATGTAAGTTAAACAAAATATGGAATAGTCTAAAAACAAGAAAATAAATTCAGCAGCATGTCTCCTAGGGAATTAAAACTTAAAATTAGGTATTAGTAGGGTCAATTAGTGATAATAATATATTACCGGTTCTTTATTTTTTCAGAACCATAGTCAAACCAATGAACTGCATAACCTAACCAAATAGAATAGTTCAGTTTGGATTGGATCGGTTTAACGATTATACCGGTTTTCTTGTGCACTCCTACGTATTCCTGTATAGGGGTTAGTGCGTCTTGTGAACCGTTAGATGTGTTTTTAACGATCCAGATTATGTTGCACGCAAAATTAATGTCCTACATGCAAAGATAATGTATAAAATTTGAACCGTTAAATACACATCTGACAGTCTACATGGTACACTATAGGGCGCCCTACAAGAGAGTGCACTGGATTAAGTGTGAACTCGATGATGGTGGATTATTTTTTTAATTTAGTACCTCACCTTGGGCATTAGCTAATACTAGGTTAGGGGTGGTATTGGGCCTATTGGCTAGTCTCCTTTCTCTGAATTATCTCTCTTCACATTCAACAGTAAAAAATAATTCATATCATCTTTATCCTAATTTGACCAAACACAGCAAAACTAATCTCACTATTCATATAATCTCATTTATTATCCCGTCAACGTCACTTGTCCCTTCTATCCCCATCTTTAATCTCACTTTATCCAATCCCTCCAAAAAATAAATAGATAATTGAACATTCCCTTAGGAGTTAGTAGTGTTAGATGTTAGTTGAGGGAATCGAAACTTGCCCAAATTAGGGGTTCACACCGGCCCGCTCACTTCGGCTCAATTTTTTTAGGGCTTGAAATATATATTTATACCCATTGAGTTGGGTTGTTTTAAGTTTTTAACCACCTTAGTAAATAGGTTGGACTGGAGAATATCTTTTAAATCAAGCATTGTCCCTGACACTAATGATAAGGATGTTTATTATAAATTTATACCATCAAAAAAATATTAAAAAGGAAAAAAAAGCCATCATACTCATATATACACAGTACTCCTTTTTTTTCAAAAACAAAAATATATACATATATTTCTTGGTCTTTGAATAATTATAATTATTAAATGAAACTTTAAGAGGGCCTAGATTTGAAAATATAAAATGAAGTTCGATTGTTAATGGGTCGGGCTTGAGCATGCACAAGTTTCATAATTATTTAGTACAAGTCTAGTCCGAGGTATGTGCACCCCTAAACCAAATGCGTGAGAATATAAGGGAGGCGTCAAATCCACTCCACCCACTTGCCTGTCCAAGTCTCAAACCAATTTTATTCCCTCCGAGCCAAAAATTTCGTGGTTTTCCACCTCTGCAAGTGTACAGTTTTGGTTAATTAAAATTTTAGTCCATCAAAGGATTTTATGTTTTCAATTTTGTCCCCAATATTCCAACTGTGCGAATTAAGGTTTGGACTAGTCCAGTTCGGGAATTTTCGAGTTCATATCTAGCCAAATTTTTATGACCAGAATAAATGAGTCCTCAATGTTCCAACTGTGCGAATTAAGGATTGGACTGGGCTCCTCTCCAGTCTTAAAGAAAACTAGAATAGTCCAATTCTGGAATTTTCAGGTTCATATCTGGCCCATTTTTTATGACTGTAGTCATTCATTCTGTAAACTGGAGAATAAAGTTTAATCATGTAAAAAATCATGTTCATAGGATATTAATTCACAAGTGATTGGTTCATATTTATTTTCATATAGATCGGTTTCGATCCTTGGAGCTTTTATCTTTTGATATCCTTTATTTTAAACCGTCGTGGATAAATATTTAACAATTAATAAAACCATCACGTTCGTTGTAAAGAGGCTTGTCAAACTCAATATAAAATATATTTAAAAAGTTTGTTGAAAATTGTGTGCTCGTTTGTGATTTTTTATGAAAAGTACGCATTATAAATTTTACCGTCTTTAGCGAATGTCTCAATTGCGCATAATCTTATTGTGGTTGACTAGGAAAAAGAATGTTTACGATTAAGAAACTACGCACTAAACTAGATTTTTGGCAAGTGATGGCTAGCTCATGAGGTAAAACTCTTAGATATTCCACACTGTATCTTGGGATCGAGTTCATTCTCCCTTCCCATGTAATAGATTCTTGAATCCGTCTTTGATTCCAAACAAACCCTAAATTTGCAAACGGAGGGAAAAATGAAACCCTATCATGTGTAAAGAAACAATATTAAAACATACTATTGATTTTGAAAACGGGGCCAGGGGTGGCCAGGCCCAGTTCCTTAGTGGCCGTACGCCCATAACATTAGTATATTGATCCAATGGATTTGGGGTGTTTAAAAATACCTAACGACGATTTTTGGACAGGGGGAGGCGGATCTAGGGTTTCTAGATCCGGACTCCTGACGACAACGGCGGCGGTAGGTGACAACTCCGCCGACTTGCTCCGGCGTTCTTTATTTTCCTGCCCTTTTTTTTTTTGTATTTTTTGTTGTTAGTTTTGTAGGCGGTTTAGGCTGGCCGTTTGTTTTGTAGGCCGTTTGTTTTGTAGGCGATTTTGCAGCCATTAGTTTTATAGGTGTGGCTAGCGGTTTTGCGGCCTTGGTTTTTGTTTGCCGATTTTGGTCGTTTGTTTTGTAGGCGGTTTTGCAGCTGTTAGTTTTGTAGGTGTGGCCGGCCAGGGGCGGCCCCATGTAGGGTCAAGGGGGGTAGCTGACCCCGTGAGCCAGAAATTCTCTCTGCGATATGCAATTTTTTTATTATTATTTTTTATAATTTTGTCCCACAGGAGTATATGTTGTAGTCTTTACCTTGTGATCCTTGCCCCACATGACTAAATATTGTAGATTCTTGACCCCCCTAATAATAAATCCTGCGTCCGCCCCTGTGGCCGGCGGTTCGTGGCTGTGGTTATTGTTTGCCGGTTTTGGCCGCCGGTTTTGTTTAATAAAATTTCTTCTACCTCTTTACCTAAAAAAATACCTAAAGTTAATATTAATTTCCACATTTTTTTTTACAAATACACTCTGAAACTTGTCTTTCAGTGTGATTTGAGAATCTTATTTTGCGCGTAATCTTATAAATTCAATTAAAGACAGAATTTGGAGCTCATAAAGAGAAAAGTGTGAATTTGCCATTCTAGTTTTCCATGGACGAATGTGCCATGTAACACATTCTTAATGCAACTTTTTTATTGGCTACAAATAAGAACATGAAATGACTTGAAAAACTTTCTTTGGAAGAAAAAAAGAGGAAAAAGAGGGAGCACACAACAACCGCTTTGCGGTATCTGCAGACACTCGTGAAAACCACTTTGTATTATTTCCGAATTACCCCAAAAAAAAAGAAAACCACTTTGTGCAAGTTACAAAAGAAGAGGGAGCAGAAGAAGAGTAAGAGCAACAACCTGTTAATCATGCACTGTATATATGTCTCAGTTGCATTGTCTTATTATGTCCGATCCAAAATTTCAATGTTGGATGAAATTGTATCACAATCATTACTCTTAAGTTGAGTTACCACTGTAGTATTTTTGGTATTTTCGGAATTCTCGGTATTTTCGGTAGTTTCTTAGACGTCACTTTCCTCACATGAAACTAAACAACGCTGAGTTAGTTCCCTTTACTGGGTGTCTAGGAAGGGGAATGTTGAGGACAAGCTTAACCTACGGTAATACAATACACTAAGTGACTGTGTTCAGACTCAAACCCAAGACCTAATTAAGTTTAATGGGCGGAGTCTTTACCACTGCACTACCAGTACCATTTAGCGAAAACAACACCTACATTTGACTAGAGTGGAAAACGGTGTTTTTAGTTGAAATTAAGACTTAGTTTGTGCCATTGTCGAATTTTGTATATAGTGACATTCTAGACATAACTTGCATATATAGAAATATATATATATTAAGGGGCCTATTGAGACTTTGGGGTGTACAATAGGCTGTTGTGTTATTAATTGGGGTGTCCCGAGCTCCAAAATATATTCAAAACCGCTCACTGTTTAGAGTTCAGACGCAAAACAAAAACCCTATATGAAATCTAAGGCGATCATGTAGTTAATTAATTGAATCAATTAACCCTTGTGTGTTTTTTAAATTGGATTTGTTGTTATTTTACTGAATAATACGCAATTTGTTTACTAGGTTAACAATGTTCGATTGACTTGATTTCTTACGAATTTGTTTTTCCCATCTAAATCTATTCTAATATATAAAGGGGGAGCACAAATTGGTGAATTTGGGGATGGTGTTGTCCCTTTAGGGACAGCATCCATGTTGTCCCAATCTGGTCCGTCCGTATTTGGCAATGAACGGCTCAGATTTGTTTGGTAGCGGACGGTTCAGATGTACGTTTGGACAAAATATGATCCAAGCCGTCCATCGCCGAGCACGGACGGCCCAAATCGAACAACATGCATGCTGTCCCTTTGCACGTGTTTGTTTCCCATAATTATCCAAAATGAAAACACTTAATCCCCTCCACTTACCATTAACTTCCCATAACCGTAAGGCTAAAAATGCCAACTTAAAACATACTCCACGAGCAATAAATGCTCCACACCCACGCACAAATTCAAGTTTCTCATCTCTACCATTGACTATACACGAGAGAAAGCCAACAAATCTCCTACAACTTCTGATGCCCATGGATTGCTTAAAAAATTTGGCATTTTGTTTTGCTTAAAAAAAGTACATCCTGACTTTTTTTTATTGAGTTTGGAAAAAAATAGGTACATCTAAAAAACAAATGACAACACCAGTGGCCTTTTTCAATTGAGTTTGTCAAGTACAATAGCATTTCGCCCACTAAATAGTCAGTAGTTTCTTTTGGGTATCAGCCGTGCTACATGTACATAAAACTTATCCAGAAACTTAAATTGGTACTCCCTCCGTACCATTTTGTTTATCAATTATTCTATTTTCTGATACGCCTTAAATTGCTTATATCTTTCAATCTATAATGTTTTTCACGGTTTTAAAAACTTTGTATAATAGAATTAATCGTGAACTATCAAATAAGATCCATATTGCATATTTTTGGAAATCAATATTAAAAGATATAAGCGATCAAAAACTGACTCGATTATCAAAAATTGACAAACAAAATGGGACGGAGGGAGTAATAAATTTTATATCCAATGTCGATCTTGTTTGATAGATTTCGACTAATTAGTTCTATAAAACAATGTTTTAAAATTACATAAAACATTATAAATTACAAGATATCATTTAAAAAGTGGCATGAAAATGATTATATCTTGTAATGTTTTATTGAGAGTTCATGCTCCCATTTTGTACTCCCTCCGTTCCATTTTGTTTGTCAATTTTTTATAATCGTGTCAGTTTTTGATCGCTTATATCTTTTAATATTGATCTCCAAATATATGCAATATGGATCTTATTTGATAGTTCACGATTAATTTTATTATACAAAGTTTTTAAAACCGTGAAAAACATCATAGATTGAAAGATATAAGCAATTTAAGGCGTAGCAAAAAATAGAATAATTGACAAACAAGATGGGACGGAGGGAGTACGAGTTTAAAGATATTATTAATTTTTTATCCGGTTACACTAGAACGAGGAACAAATAAATTCGAACGGAGTGAGTATGCAGCCGCCGAAATTGAAATAGGAAAAGTAAAGATGAAAAAGGCGGCCAGGAGAGAAACACGTCAATTAACTCACTCCATGGTTCATTTTGCTTTTCTCTATGACGTAGCCAACTACCCTCGATCGGTATGTTGGAGAATTAATTATTGTTTCCTTAAGGTGTATTTCTAAACAAATAAATCTATTTCTAATCTAGCCTAACATAAAAAGGGAGAATATTGTGAACAAATTTTTTTGAAGCTATTGTCCTTGTAAAAAACTACTATATTTTACAAAAACTTTCACTTTAAAATGAATTAACCGTTAAGACAAAATAGTAAAATCACTCGAATTCAACCACTTACTCTCATACCCAAAAAAAACTACCCACCGTCATACCAAAAAAACTACCCACTTGGGCAATGTTCGACTCCTGATCTCTATGGCGGTACCAAGATGATGTACATGGAGGACGGGGCTGTGGTATGCTTCGGTCACCCGGAGATTTATACCTCTTGGGTGAGTCCAATTAGTGGCCCTACAGTAGGGTGGTTCTTTCGACAGAAAAAAAAAAAAAACCACCCACTATCCCTCGCCACATATTTACACTTGCACACATAGTGTGTGCCCAACCCCTAGTAATTATGAAAGAGGTAGAGAGGAACAACAAGTGGAGTGGTAGCTAAGTATTAGGCACCATGTATTTGACAGGAATTCAAATTTCACTAACTATAACCAATGTACAATATTGATTTTCGCCGATCAATAATAATAGTAAAAAAAAAGAGAGTGAGGGGAACAAGTGGTCATTAAAGATGGTGATCACTATTAACAAAACACTTTTTTGAAGATTTTGAAACACATAAGTTTAATGTAAGAATATGAACAAATTAAAGGGCAAAAGAATACATGAATTAATGTGAAATGATCAACAATCCCATGCAAGTTGATCATCCATAGGACTCACATTGCCATACATTCCACAAGGCATAAGTGCAGACTCCACGAACTCAAAATCAAAGTTAGAGCTCATGCTCCCAATCAATAAATTTTCCATGTTAGTACTGTTTTGCCCTTCAAATTTAGCCTTTTCTTGTTCTCGCTGTTGTTGCTGCTGATTTTCATGTTGTACCTGCATTATCATTTCGTGCCCTGTCGGTTCATGAAAGTGTTCCAACCCGGTAGCAGTACCACTGCCCCACATGCAATTCTCATCAAACATTCCAAAGCCCGACGGGTTTAAGGAATAAGATGGAAGCGTTGCCATTTCCATTGAAGATCGGCTACCAAACTCCATCAAAGAATGAGCGTTTTGATTCGAAGCAAAGTTAGGGTTTTGGTACTCCGAGGTGGTGGTGGTGGTGGTTGTAGGAGCAGTAGTAATCGTTGAATTTTCGTACAACGAGGTAGGAATAGGATTGATAGAATTAGTATGATGAAAAGGCGTTTTCATGTCTACATAAGCATCATTATTACTATGGGAGGTACTTATGGAGAAAACTGAGGTGTTTCGATTGTGGGTGTGAGAGATTTTGCTCGCGGACCCATTGCTGTGGCCATTAATTTTGTGGGAAGAGAGGAGATTGTGAGTGTTGGGGTCTAAGCCTTGCGCGATGAGCTTTTTCTTGATGCATGAGTTCCAAAAGTTCTTCACTTCATTGTCGGTTCTACCGGGCAAATGTTTGGCTATCTGAGCCCATCTGTTGCCTAGAATTCTATGAACATCAATGATGACTCTTTCTTCCTGTTCAGTAAAAGAGCCCCTCTTCAAATCCGGCCTTAAGTAATTTATCCATCTCAATCTGCAACTTTTTCCACACCTTTGTAAACCTGCAACATCTCAAGAAAAAGAGAAACAAAAAGAAGAAAAAAGACTTGAGAGCATTGAGTGCAAAGTTTTTTTTTGTTTTTATGAACAAGGAAAAAGAAGTTTATAATATTTGAACGAAATGCATACAAAGGCTAAAAGGAAATTGGACACAATGGATCCCAACGAGGTTAGAGCGTACGCCTCGGACAATCATATGCCAACCAAAACCCAAAAAGAGGAGGCATGGCGAGAAGGCAACAAAGACAAGAATCTACAATGCACATGAATAATAGCCACAGAAACCCCCCAATGAATGAAGAAATCTGGGAACTAAAACCTCAAACCAAAGACCAGCAGATTTAGTGAAAAGTACCAAAAACATTATCCTTGGGAAGTGAGAACATATTTTGTTTTTTGGTTGAGATCCGGAAATGATGTTACTTATGCTTTGAAAACTCGAACTGATGGGTACGTTACTGTACAAAATATCATGCTTATTGCGAATCCCAATTGTATTGTTGCAACAGGACAACTCTGATATGCACTAAAACAACATAGCAACCACGGACCTCGCAAGGTGAACTACTTCTATATTGTGTTCTTGGGTGTTTGTTCTTTTGATTTCTTTCTTTGTTTTTCATTTTGGTCTGCGTTCGTACTGGTTGGGTCTTGTGTTAATCAGGGTTTTGCACATTTCTATTTGCCAGTGGTTGTCAGAGTGGTGCTGTGGGTGATGCTGGTGGAAGTTGGGTGGTGATATACATAAGAACTGGTCGATGCTGGTGGAAGTTGGGTGGTGATATACATAAGAACTGGTCGATGCTGGTGGAAGTTGGGTGGTGATATACATAAGAACTGGTCGATGCTGGTGGAAGTTGGGTGGTGATATACATAAGAACTGGTCGCGTTGACAGAGGAGTTGAATCCCTGACCTCCTTTCTCCTGGCATCTACGTACGTGCACCTCTAACTAATGCCGTTGGGCCAAAGGTCACTCGGCGGTATGGTAGCGGTGATGCTGGTGGAACTGGGGTGGTGCTTGTGTGGCCCCAAAATTACAAATAAGGTGTACTTTCAATTGACACAAGGGAAATCTTTAGATACAAATTTTCACCCCATACAAACAGATAGAATAGGAGAAAGGATAGCAAAGCAACCTGCTAGTTTAGGAACAGCACTCCAGCAGCCATGGCCATGGGTGGTGATGTGTCTGACCAGCTTCTCATCTTCTTCAGGAGACCACAAACCTCTCTTCACTTTCTGTTTACTGCAGCAATGATGCCCCATCTCATCACTCCCCTCCACTACTACTACTCCCCCCAAACCAACCTTAACAAAACCTCAACTCATCATTCTCTATATATTGTGTTGGTGAATCCTTCCCTTCTCTTTTTTTTTTCCTTCTCCAACTAAACATAGAAAATAATTACTCTTTCTCCAATCTACATACAGAAGTCTTCCTAAATTTTCTTCTCTTTTTTTCTATACTTGTGACATAGATGAAGTGTACTTCATTTTAATCACACAGAGAGAGAAGAGAGAGAGATGTGCTGGAAATATAACTTGGTGTTTACTACTCATGAGAGAGAGAGAGAGAGAGAGAGAGAGAGAGAGAGAGAGAGAGAGAGAGAGAGAGAGAGAGAGAGAGGGCCACAGAGGGGGGGTCTCATTGAGTGTTTTGGCAGCTTCCAACAATGTCCTCAGCCATTGCTCTCAACTTGAATAACACTCTTCTTTAATCAAATGAGAAGAAACAAAAGTGTACATGACACAAAATATGTGTGTTTGTGTGTATACGACTACTCTTGAACAAGTTAACATCCTAGTTATATCGTTTTTGGACGAAAAGATTAGTTTAAGAGACAGGTAAAATCAAAGAATCAACTAATTGAAAACAAGATTTTTCCACTCGCGTGTGGACCCATATCAAGTAGGAAATGGTCTTCTTCATCACTTCACCATGAGAGTCATGAGACTGTACTTGCAATATATAAAAGTGTAACCAATACACTACTATATAGTATTATTATATTTATGAATCAAATAAAATAAAAGAGTCTCATTTACACTACATGTGCGAATATTGGTACACACAAATATATACATGTGTATGTGTGTATATATCGTTATATGTATCATGTATATATGAGATTAAAAAAAAAAAACATACGTTTTTTCCTTTGACTTTCTCTCTCATTCGCAGAGCGAAGAAAGCGGGCTTTGTCCAGCTACCACTATCCCTTGGGAACCAAAAGAGCTAATGAAGGAAAGGGGTGCAATCTCTCCCTTTGCCTAATTAAAAATTTATTGGTTATGGGAATGAATACGGGAATGCTACACTGCACAGCCCATGTTTGGATGCGTGTTGATACATCTTTGATATTTTATAAAAGATTCGTTCTATCGGGACATAAATCATTAATTAATTTATTACTTTTATGTAATAATTCATAACATTTTCACATAAGTTTGTAACATCAATTGCGATATTATACATGTTATGAATTTATGTTCAACTGTTTTGAGTTTCTATGCTAATGTTATGAATTTCTATTCAAATATTAAGAACTTGAGGTGATTCAAGTAGTACACATTGCACATCACCAAAATACGGGTATGACTTTTAGCACTTTCCTCTCGGCTCATATGAGTGTCCAATTTACTTTATCCACAATTTCGTAGTGGTTTTTGATATATATATATATATATATATATATATATATATATATATATATACCCCACCCAAAAAAAATTTGTAAATCTTGTGATTGTTACACTCAATGTTACTACTCCCTCTGTCCATTTTAAGTGTATAGCTTTGTAATTCCAATTTATTAAAGAGACATCAACTTTTCACATTAACTATCTCCCAACTTTTATCTCCACTTTCCAAAATTATCATCCACATTTTCCCATTAACTTTTTATTGTACAAAGTTCTATTTATTTTTAAAATGGACATTTATAAAAGGGACAACTCAAAATGAAATACTAAAGTATTAAAAAGGAACGGAGCGAGTATGCGACATATTCCTTGTATTGTTTTGCGAAAGGGAAATGATTTTCACACTCCCCATTTTACAATCCACACTCTTTTTTTTTTGTCTTTATCCGCATGAATTTACAATATTACCCTTGCATGTGTGAAAAAGGTGTATTGAAGAGGGGCAATATTGTAAATTCATGTGGATAAAGACAAGAAAAAGGAGTGCGGATTGTTAAATAGGGGGTGTGAAAATCATTTCCCGTTGCGAAACATAACATTTGTAATATAGACATTAATTCGATCATTAATATCTTTCACTTTACAAGATTAGTAGTAGTCTTAATGATGATCTAACCTTATGTGGAAGTGATATCATTAATGGTGGAAAATGGACGCTAATAAAAGGCCGGTAAAGGGAAAACCTAATGATTTAGCACAAGACCACATCATCTTTTAATTACATCCAATGGAGAATGATTTGCAATTTTGCATTATGCATTTGCTGCTTTGCATAAAGAAAACTGATCTAGAACATGTTGCTGACATTCTTAAAAATACAATAGGTAACGTGGAAATCGTTCATAGTTATAAAAAATACAGGTGACATTTTGAAGAGGAAATTATTTTCACTTTCATTTAGTCATTTTATGGAATCGGAAACCCTATAGTGCAGGGGTGCACTACATGCCATAGTGCGCAATCGTAGCCGTCTAAAAGTACTCTTAATGGTTCAGATTTGATAAACTATCCTATATGTACGGTAAGTATCTGCTATTTGAAAACTTGACCATTGATTATAGAGATTGTAAGCTCCAAAAGGCGAGCTTTTTGTGTTGGCAATTTCATTGACAAAAAACAAAACTCTTTGTATCCCATTATCAAGTTGTACTTTATCATTCTTATCTGTTTAGATAGTCTGTTTAGGATTTATGTGAAAAAGAATCATTTCAAACATGTATTGAGTATTTGTCATTTCAAACGTGTATTGAGTATTTGAGTGCGGTATAATGTAGATGTGTCGGGATCCAAGGCATCAAGAAGTGTCAAGCGAAGTATCAATTTTGGTTTCTAGAGTTACTCAAGCAATCCTTAGGCAAATTGTCAAGCAAGGCTTTTGATCACAAATTGCTCGAGCAAGTCTGACAATTTTAGGTCAGGAAAGATACAAGAGCGCTCACTCTCTCCTAAGTGCAAAAATACCAAGAAACATCCAGCACAAGGTTGGAGACAGTTTCTTTGATGGTTATTGGAGATTAACTTATATTGCCGTTCTTTGTTTGTTTGCTTTCCGTTTATTAGATTGGTCAAATATTGATTGGCGATTTTATTGTTTAAAGAAAATGAAACATAGCAAATCTATTAACCTAAGCGATCTAAGGTTTTTCAGAGATAAATGGCTCAGATGCGTGTTACACCCATGTAGTGCACCACTGCAGGATTCCCGGTCCCTCCTTTTATTCCTCTGTACTCTTTTTTCTGTTTAATTTGCTTATAATTACAAAATTGCTAATGAATAGAGGAATAAGGATTAGTTGATAATTTCACATGAATAAGAACAAAGGTATGAATACATGAGGAGAAAATTGAAGAGCAAATATTATTTTTTTTCCTTTTCGCATTGTCATTAATATTTTGGGTGTTGTAAAATGACTAGACTGCATTATTGTGCATTTTTTAATTTGCATGCATTGAGAAAACATAGTCTGCATAGCAATATTAGTCACAATGTAAACACTCTCTCTCTCTCTCTCTCTCTCTCTCTAAAATGTTAGTCATATACATGCATATATACATTAATTTATTTTTTGGACACACATAACACGAAATACATATGTTTGTGGATGGTGGCATATCTTTACTTCACTCAACCGTTGCTTGGGACAGTCAATTTTCTTGGTGTCAACGAAGATAGTGATCATGATTGGGTGTGTCGTGTCTCCTTTTCTTGGTTTTCACTTTCCCATTTCCAAGTCTTTTTTCTCTTACAAAACTCAACACTTTCCACAGAATTTTCCATCATGTGTCCTCCTTGCCCTTCCTTTTTGTTTCTTTGGAGGAAATCTCGTGGAAAAGCAAATCCCCCAACCCATAATTAATCAAACAAACCAGTCCATAACCAAATCATTGCCGATTGTCAATTTGATTTTCCCTCTCCGAGTATCACGCGCTGGGATAGATCAATTTGAATCATGAATTCTATTAATTTTCTTCATTAAACAAAGTATGCGAGTAAGATGAGTGTAGCTAAAATGAAATTGTTGAAAACTTACGAGATAGAATTCGAAACGAAAATCTTCCTGACAGGTAGGAGTAGCACTGATAGAGAATAAACGAAGGTTTTTATTCCTACGCTATTTCATTTCTTATATCTTGGAAATGGACTGAAGCAATTAGGAAGAGTGACATGATTACGATATCATGGAAAACGATGCATTTGACAAAACTCAATAGTAAATGCAGTAGTTTGCATATTTGAATTCTCCAAGATTCCAAACCTCAGGGGCCACTGGAGGATTCAGACAGTCGTTAATTTTAGGATTGCAAAATTAGTTGAGCTTCGTACAAGTTAGCCTAACGAAAAAAATAAATAAAGTAAAGGAAAAGCAATCTCACCCGATAGAGTAGTATACTGCATCGATGAGACGTGGTATTACTCATATTAGTAATCTTATTCTGATTAGTCGATTAGTAAGATTCTGTATCCCATAAAATAACATTTTCTCTTTTTAATTTTTTTGAAGGAATTTTTTTTTTGATTAATCTTAGTAAATATATTACAAAGATTAAAAGAATCTAAAGCACATTTCACCGCAACGGATTACACTAGAACCAATCAAATGAACGCAGATCGAAGAATGTTGTATTGGTAATCCTGTATCAGTCAAACTGGCCTCCGTCAAGAAATATACATGTATCCAACGCTCTTAGTATCATAAATTAACTTTTGCATATCATGGGCCTGTTTGGATACCTTCTTTTTATATTTTGATTTTCTCCTTTTTTACTTTTGGATGTTTGGCAGGTTCTTTCAAAATAGATTTTAAGAGAGTGTGTTTCAATTTTTTATTTTTTATTTTTTTGCATTTAGTTGGATTTGAGTTTAATTGTTATTTTAAGTTGGATCCCGTGTCTGTGTAGTGCACCTGCTTTGGGGCCCACCCTGAGTCCCGTTATTTGATCTAAATCGTTCATTTTGTTCGGTTCGTCAAGTACGTAGTCTATGTAAAAATTCAGGTTGATCGGATATCGGTAACTATGTTTTCAGACTACATTTTTTTGCAAAAACGAAACATTTGAAGAAACTGTTCTAGTTGATTTTTTTTCTACAAAACTGTAAGCTAAATGGTCACCGATATCTTATCAACACGAATTTTTACGTGAACTCGACAAGATAAACAAAATGAATAATTTAGATCAAACAATGGGACCCATACACACTTTGGGACCCTTTTAAGTTTGTCGGTTTTTTTTTTCTTTCCCTTTACTAATTGGTTGGAAATATTTGATTCTTTCTAATTAGCAAAAAAAAAAGGGACTTTCAATATAGGGATACAGGTATTTGTTAAGCGCAAGAACAAAATAGTTTTCTCTACATAACCTTAAAAATTGGCTTAAAACATTATTCGCACATATTATAATACATAAATCTATAATAAAGAATCAGTGGCAACATGGTAAAAATTAACTCCTAATTAATTTTGATCATATATCTCCCAAACACTAACCGTGTTGCAAAATACATTTTGTACATATCTCCCAAAATACTCTATCAAATTAAAAATACATTTCTAACCATAATCCAAAAAATCAAAAATGAAAAAATGAAAAACCAAAAAGTCAAAAATAGGACTCCCGAACACGGACTTGGGATTCCCGTAGTGAGCCAAGTTACTACATCCCCGTAGTGACCTCAATTGTGGGCTTTTTGAAATCTTCATTTGGGATCAGAACTGTTTATTTTTTCAGGAATTTTGAACACATTATGGGTTCAAAAATTTATGATCATCGGAGATTGTTAGACACACATATGAGATAAATTTGTCTTACGGTATATTCTCCAATTGATATTGTCCACCCATATAAATGGTATCCAAACCTATGGCTATCAATATCCAATTAATTTGATTTTTTACATGAATGATGTACTTAACATTCCCGAGAAATTGTACTACGGTTCCGATCCCAAATACAAATTATAGAGAACCCACAATTGAGGTCACTACGAGAATATAGTACTTGAGTCACAACGGGTACCCCAAATACCCCGAACACCCCCTATATCTTTGTGTTTTTTTTTTTCTTTTTTTCCTGATCTCAACACTAGTATTGCTCTCATCTTTGTAGTATGGGCCATGGTACTGTTATTTTCACTGGAATACTATGCACAAGAGAGCCGCATGCTTTATATCAAGTTTGACAAATTCTCTTCGATTTGATAGATTAATGGATACATCCATTTGTTTTTTACCATTTGACTATTTTTTTTCCTAGGCAATGAGTAATTGGTGTATTGCCAAAAAAAGGATAAGTCTCCTTCAGCATTTGTGGCTTAAAATGAAATGATTGTCAGCGTGTCTCATGTAACACTTCATGGAAGTCACTGACACAAAACTTTGAACTTGTTAAGCATGGCTTAAACTGTTAATTTTATCTTACATGAATCATTTTTTACCATTTTCACCCATTTTGACTTGGGTGAGATATCTGTTACTATCTCCCCAACTTTTATGAATCATTTTGGAGTCACCGCGTTATTTCATGAGTCTTTTTACGATTGCTCATACAAAGTCTCGGACCCACTTGATCATGTAAAAAAATGTGGATCACTACTCGCCCATTAACTTGTTACCTCACAACATGATCCAAAATTATGTACTTAAAAGTCCAACTTCTTGTTTGTTTCTTGTCAACTTTTTTTTATTTTTTTTCTCCCCTCTCTCACCTCTAATGTTTTGTTGTTATTAATGAAATACTACTTTCTTTGCTGATAAAAAAAAAATTGTTATGCCCCATGTAGACATTGCCGCACTATCATGTTGGAGCCTAACCAAGAGACCCAAAATGCTTAAGCTCAAAATACTAATAATAGCGGACAAGATTATTTATATGCCCAAAATTACTCATGTAGACTTCCGATGTGAGACATCAAGTGTCACATTACTAGTATAATCTTATCCGGTTAATCAGTGGCGACTCCAGGAGTTCGAGAACATGGGGTCATTCTAAACATCAACGTAAATCATAGAAGTAAACACTAAATTTGCAAGAGAGACACAAGAGAAACTGATGAAGACACCAGTCGACTACCCAACAAACGGACAAAGAGAGAACTGAGGGGGTGAAGACTAATTTTTGTGTATACAACGGTGTGGGGCAAGTGTATGCATAGGTTCCCTTGTGAGAGGGGCGTTACAAATAACCATTATATTGAAAATTCTATATTGAAGACTAAAGAGGAGCTATGTTTTAGCCATTTGATTTGTAGTTCATCGGCTTAAGAATAACTGGGTATCAAGAGTAGAAAATTATCTACTGTGGTGACAACATCAAATGGGTTTTAGTTCTTTGGTTTGGTATTTTCTCATGACTTTTAGTAGCTTTAAAATTAGAACATTGACAAGCGTGATGTCAACATTGAATTTTAATGGGGCCCTCTACAATTAAGACAAAATTTTAATATAGTAATAGTAATATTTTTATCCTTGGAATTGTCCGACCCCACTCATTTGTATGTGGCATATATTGCCACTGTCAAGTTTCTTATATGCCCAAGATCACGACTTTCAACGTGGGTGGGGTATTAATTAATCAGTCCTCTTGTGTCACTGGCATGGCAGGTGCTCAGGAGTAGTGAATTGCACAGATTCTCACTGTGATTCTTATGCATAGTAATTATCTAGTCTAGATTAGAAAATTGTCAAGCGCGGTGTCAACATTGAATTTTGATAGGGTCATTTACAAATTAAGACAAAATTTTAATATAGTAGTAACAGTAAAATATTTGTCTCCGTGGAGTCGTTGGGACCCCATTCATTTGTGTGTGGCGTCGCCGTTGTCTGGTTTCTTATATATCTACCGAAGATTACGACTTTCGAGGTGGGTGGGGTATTTACACCCTAACCGGCCCTCTTGTGTCACACTGGCATGGCAGATGCTCAGGAGTAGTGAATAACACAGATTCTTTCACTGGTATTCTTATACATAGTAATTATCTAGAGGATTAACAATAGTACTCCAAGGACTTTTCAAAATTTACTATTCTGTCTTGACTGTTTCCTAGATTGGTGGTGATTATATTCAAACAAAAGATAGACTTTTTGAGTACCCCAATAGGAGTTTTTACATTTTACGTACGGCAACAAGTAATTAAAAAGTTCATCTATCTAGAAGGTGAGATCAAGTTAATTACTTAATTAAAGTCCTGATTAATTGAGGGTTAACCCTTGCCATGGTTGAGATGGTGGGGTTAGCTAACACATTGTGAAAGAAGAAAGTCTCCCTATAATCATGATGATCAAATATACGGTTCCCCTCTCTATTACTTATTAATGCTGCCGACGGTTTCCATGATTATCTCTTTTAAATCTCTTGACCATCTTTTCTTTTCTTTTTTTATTTTATTCTTCAAAAAAGCTAAACAACCTTGATTATCCCCACTTTCTCAAGCTATGTATGCATCTCTCTCTCTCTCTCTCTCTCTCTCTCTCTCTCTCTCTCTCTCATATGTTTGTGTCATGTGCATAATGTTCATGTCATGAGATTACTTGAGTGCATAGGCTTTTTCTAGGGAATCCATTCAATATTCACTTGATTTTTGTTCGTACTTGTCTCTCCAATTGTGTGTCTATATATAAGCATATATGTAATTATATTACCACCATAAATATAGGAAAAGTTCACCTCAAGCTTTTCTCGTGATTAGCAGCTTATAGCATACCATTAAAAGTCCTACCTGATATATCACATTGTTTACTACCTCCAACTTGTTTTTCTGTTCAGCAGTGCTACATATCTAAAAAAATATATCCATAATTTAATTACCCAGAATTTGAATTCAGCGGCCAAGATTGAATCTGGGCCACTGATTTCAATCTAGGCCACTAATTTCAAACTCTGGGAAATTTCTAGGTGAAATTTTGGGGTATTTAGACTTTTCCTTTTTTGTTCATTGAATGTTATTTTTTATAACTTAGTATGTTCGAGTCAGCTTATATGCATTTCTACTAATCCACTTACTAGCACAAAATTTCATTGCAAATAGGACAATGCCCCCATATAGACTGACCTTCGAAACGTTAATAGGATCTGGGTGGTTTTGAACCTGACACATAGAAGACAACAAATGTCTAAGTCTCAAGTATTGATCACTAACCTGATCATTGAGATTAAGTTAAAATTTACATCCATAACTCAAATTGCGGTTTAATGTTTTGAATTATTTTACAATAGTTATGTATATTTTTCCTAGCTATTATAACTGGAAATTAAATATACTTCAAGAGTACCAATATATAAAAGAAAAAGAGCTTCAAACACCACGGTCCTTCAAAAGTACTGAATTATCACAACCCGAGGCCGGCGCCCCTCAAAAGAGCTTTCTTTTAGTTCTTTCTTGTATGAGAGATAGGGCGCCCAAGAAAGTTCGAGAGCACATATGTATATGAAATAAATGTTACTAATATGTTACAGTCCCTTCAATTGGAACATGGACATGGACATGACTGAACCACATACTTCTTAATCCATCCCACTCATACTGATTTTGACATTTAGTGAGTTGGTAATCTAATGATAATGTCTTGTGAAAATGATCTTTTAGAACTTCAATAAAAAACTTACAGCTCATAACCCCAAAAATCTGCAACTTTTTTTAATAAACCCCTGAAAAATAACTAAACCCCTCGTCTCAATTTGTACGCATGAAGTTTCCTAGCAACTTCGATTACTGCCTCCGACATGGCTCCTGTGAAATATTCCACGTGTACCGAAAAATATTCGGTAGGTCAGCATAACTTTATATATAATTTTACAGCTTTCAAATTTTCGTAAATTTTATGTGATCGTAAAAATATAGCTCGAGACTGGCCAGGATTTTAATCATAGGGAAGATGACCATCTATATAATTGAGTTTCTCTTGAATATTAATTTGCACCTACTAAATGAAATTAATTTCTTGTACACTCAATGGACCCGTTAATTGATGTAATTGGTGCATCCACTAGTACTCTCAAATCATTAAAAAATTTGGGAATATCATGTGACTTTATTCATGTGAGACAAACAAATTTAACAGGTGACACATGACGACACACTTTTGTTAGTCAAAGTAAGACAAGCGGTAACTGGCTCGGCCGATAGTAAAATTTACGATTTTTCTAAGTGTTTGTGACACGTGGTGCTCCGAGATTACCCACTAAGTTTTCCTATATATAGTAGTACTAAATCAGCAGTAAATATACAAAATTCCTGTAATTTATAATCACGCATGGTTTCTTTAATCAGCAATGTACAATGAATATTCGTGAGGGATAACTTGAGTTACAAGATTATATATATACATTTCATGTGGCGTATTGGATATGGCATTTGATTTTTTTTTAACACTTTTTCTTCTTACTTGTCTAACTGAATTAACTAATTAAATGGTACTCCACCTGACAGTGATATAACAAAACCAGAATTTAATTTGTCCTTACTGTGCTGAACAAGCGTGCCTGTTTTTCTTCTCCCTCCGCAATTGTACGGATGGCGTGCATGGTACCTAGCCTCTCGCAACAGATGTCCGACCCAGTCTACGGGCACCTCGATTATTTCTCCCTCTAATTCAGTTAAAAATAGGTTATCCGTGCCGAGGTTATGATATTTACAAGAGATTTTTTTTTTTTTTTTTTTGCGCCTAACTTCAAGAGATTGTCAATTTTTGAATTCAGGATATTTTGATTTAGACAGTTTAAATTTATTCATGTGGTCACTTGAGCTAACCCTTGAGATTTATAATATGGATATTTATTACTGCGATTAATCTACACACAAGTGATGAGGTTTGCAAGTGTGTCACTAACGTTTTTTGTTTATTTGTGTTGTCCTTATCTTTACGTTAAAAAGAGAAATGATTTTCCCACTCTGTTTTGATCGCCTCGTACTAACCTTCTTCTTCTTTTTTTGAGAAAGTGTTTGAAACATGAAAGGAAAACATGAAAACACATCCAATGGATGAGATTCGTTTGGTACATTGTTTGAATAGTGTACTGGACGGATCTAGTCCGATGGATGCGTTTTCATGTTCATTTTTATGTTTTCTTTTCATGTATTGTACTAGGGCTCTTTTTTTTTCCCCTATTTAGAGAAGTATTAAACGGACTTCTTCCTTTATGTCGGCTTTACTTCTTAATTCACGTTTCATATGGGAAAAAAAAAATTGATTTTGTTCTGTTACATGAATAAAACAAGAAAATCATGTAAAACGATAAAAGATGAGTCCAAAAATCATTTTAATTAACAAATGCTTGTTCAAACCGGGAAGCGATTTACCATGTAAATTAAAAAATATACACTATTATTATATAGGTATAGCACTATAGTCCATGGAAGTGGATAAAGGGAATGGCACTTTACCATAAAAATATAAATTTCATCCTAGGCCAATCAAGTTTCGACACGTGTAGATTTCTTGTGTTTTTTATCAAATCAGCTGGCAATCAAAGTATTTTTAATTAGAGAGAGATGATCATGTCTTGTGAAAATGATAAAATTTTGATTTTAAGCAAATAAATTACAGCTCATGTCCCCAATATGTAGGTTGCCATGCATGAATTGCATGGCGTACGGCCCTTTGAGAGCTATACTAAACTAAAAAGTGATCAAGTATATACAAAATTTTGAACTTGGTTTTTTTAAAATATACAGTCATCATATATAATTACGAAAGACAACTGTAGCTTGTGGGGCTACAAGTCTTGTAAGATCAACTCGATCCATTTATTTAATGTAGGAAACAAAAGGATATTGTCTGAATCCAACAACGTGAGAGAGGGTATTTTAGGAGGTGAAGTGTGCAAGTGAATTTTGAAATTTGATCACGGTTAAAAAAGATATATATCCCTCTCCCTGGTTCAAAAACTACACTAAAACTTTATAGATTTTCGTATTTTGGGCCATGGGTTTAGGCGCCGAAAAATTATCCAGGCAGTGGTCAGCTTGGGACGCTACATTATTTGTGGAAATATCTCTAACGAGATTAGTTAATGGGCTAGTTAATCTCAGTGTCGGGTCATTGAGCCACATATTTTTATGGAACCTAACTAAATTGGGATTTATTTGGAACCTAGGGAAAATAAAGAAAATGGAAGGAAATTTATTTTCTTTTGAAGAAAATAACAATACAAAGAATTAAGCACATTAAATTTTCCTTACAGTTTTCTTTTTTCTTTTACTTTCTTTTCCTCAAGTTCCAAATAGGCCGTTAGTCTGGTAAGGATATTTCTTTTATATGAGGGGAGCACTTGATACTCGAATACGCAACATTTTCCCTCTTTGTCCTCTTTGTGAATCTAAAAGGGAGTTATTGACCATATTTCATGCCAATGTCCCCTCACTCGTTATGTTTGGGCTAACGGTGATTTATCAACGAGTTCCTTTTCATAAAAAAGAACTCGTTGATGGATGATACGACTTATTCACTCGAGTTTAGTTCTTGTTTAACTTGTTAGGCCGCCTTACTTACTGCGTCTTCATAGGTCCAAGCTCGAACCATACGGACATCTTTATGTTTTAGCCGAAACTGAAGGCGTAGCGAAAGGATGGCTTGTGGCTATATGTGTGCCCAGCGAGATGATTAGAGCCGATGGCTTGCCTTCAGGACAGACCGAAGGGGGTGCTGCACAATTTCAAATATTCTCTTTAATTATACAAGTTTTTCAAGTTAATTTAGAAAAGTTCTATAAAACTAGACCTGCGGGTTCTTTGATGTAAAATTAATTTTCCTTAAAATTAGTACATATGCATGGAAAAAACTCTCTATAATCTTAAGTTATCTAACAATTTTTTGGTCGTGAGTGTGAAGTACAAATTAACTTGGAGAAACGATGGTTATGTACATACTCACAAACTTGGACTTTCCAAGTAGCAATATATTAGTATAGAATATACCTTTTGTTATAAATGTAAAAATACGCATAGTTAGGCTTCCATTATGGACAAATCCTGCGTTTGCAATTGCTTGCTTTTGACCGGATCGGGAAGGGGAATAGTCAAGGTGCCCGTAAGCTGGTCTGGACACCCCTGACCGTCGAACCTCCCCCAAAAAAAGGAAGCAACAATTTTGGGGGTCCAATTTTGAGGTCTGTTTTGTTTTAGGATTCAATTTAGTCTGTAGGTGCAATTTGGATCCTTTGGTACTAAAATGATGATATGGGTGGGTCTTCGTTTTAGGATTCAATTTATCCTTTTTGCGTCCATACACTTAACAACCCATTCAATTTATCCTTTTGGTGCAAGCTGTAATTTCAGGTTTACTCTGGAGACGTTAATGTAGTAAATACAAATTAAGCTAAGATTAAATATGAGACCCTTTTGTTACACTATTATTAACAAAGTAGGAGCACTAAAGTATGAGTGACTCTTAAAATTCATAAATTTTCAGGGACTTAAAGCAACTGCATCTAAACTTTGAGTTCAGGGCCGGCTCTAAGTAAACACCCTTGCAACTGAAACTAAGATGTAAATAACATTAGTTGAACTGCATGCAAATTAAGAACTAGGGCAATTGGCCTCATGGTTGTGTAGCAACGCTTAAGATTACTGGTTCAAATTCTATGAAAATGAATTTGATAGTACATATTGTAGTCGGGTGGGAATCGTGGGAGGAAATTCGTGGTAAAAAGTAAGTACTTCTATCAGTATGACAAAAGAAGTGTCTTTTAACCCCATCTAATTGTACTCCTCGACTTTCAAACGAGAGGTCTAGGGTTTAAATTTGTGAAGAGACGTTGAAACCCCCTTTGATTGTTAACCTCCTAGTTTTACCCACTAAAACCCCATATGATGTTATGCAGCGGCGGAGCCACCATAGGACCAGTGTGGGCACGTGCCCACACTGGATTTTTACCCCCTGGTTTTTATTTTTTATTTTTTTAATGTTTACTATATATAATAAAATTATCTGATTTCTAACAATGGGTGTGCTTGGTGCAGTTGGCCAAGTGCTGGCCTCCCTCCTTAAATGCCAGGGTTCAAGTCCTGGTGGTGGTTTCTATCATGTTTTTTTTTCTTTCCTTTTAGTATTATGCTTTTCTTTTTCCTTCTATTTCCAAATGGGACAAGAAAATGAGTAAATTTTCACCGTTTTTACTAATTTTGAAATAAAAAATAGAAAAAAATCTTAAGGATCGTTACTATAATTAATTTAATTTTTTTTTCATAAAGATTAATAATCTAATAGTTAAGCGAGTTATCATAATTCTACAATTTCTTATTATGCTTTTCTTTTTCCTTCTATTTCCAAATGGGACAAGAAAATGAGTAAATTTTCACCGTTTTACTAATTTTGAAATAAAAAATTGAAAAAAATCTTAAGGATCGTTACTATAATTAATTTAATTTTTTTGTCATAAAGATTAATAATCTAATAGTTAAGCGAGTTATCATAATTCTACAATTTCTTCAAAAAAATGAACTTAGGTAGAGTCTTTATGCTAGCGCGGACAATATACACAAAGTAAGATGTTTTTATAGGATTAGTAATGAAACAATTATCAGATGAATTAAAACTTGTCGAGGTCAATTGTACATAAAAGCACCAACAAATATTTAGTTTTTTTTTTTTCCGCTTATGTTTAGAAGTGTTATAAAATATTATGCCACGGTGCCCCCACTCACATGAAATCCTGGCTCCGCCACTGATGTTATGTACTTACCAGCTTGGTGGATGAGGATAAACAACGACGTTGGCAAAAAAGAGATTGAATTTGGGCCAATTAAAGTGGCTGAATAGACTTTCGGCCCTAATTGTCTAGTCTAGTATTAATTGGGCTCCGTTGGATTTCTCTAGCCCACATTTGGTTCGTCTAGGCTCTACTGCTCTAGCCCATCCACATGCCTAAACTGGAATACCGTGCAGTGCAGACCCTGTGGTGCGTATATGGACAGTTTGAATGTGCACACAGGGGTGCAAACCAGCCGAGATTTGTAGTGTCCGAGCTTGAGCTCGAGCTCGGCTCGGTCATAAACGAGTTGAGCCCTTATCAAGCCGAGTCAGGGTAATTTACTTAACAAGCCGAGCTTCTGCGAGCCCAGCCGAGCTTCTGCGAGCCCAGCCCAGCCGAGTTTTAACGAGCTCGTTAACTAAACTAGCTTGAAAATAGAGCTCGAACTCGACTCTTTTACTTATCGAACCGAGCCGAGCCACGAGCTGCTGGCGAGCAGCCCTATGCACACTACAGGGATCGGCCTGAACTGGGATTTCGAACATCTTTCTCCAATGTAGGCACAGAATCCTATCTTCCCTTATCTCTAAAAAAAACTCCATTTGTGGAGAGGGAGAGAGAGAGAGAGAGGGAGAGAGAGATGAGCACACTGACATTTTCTCTTGGGTCTTACACTCCCAGAAAGCTCATAGTCACCAGCAACCTCCACACACCAGAAGAAACTCCATCATCCTCATCCTCATCATCTCTCAAATTCTCAAGCCATGTTCACAATGAAACAACCACTTCTCCTCCTGCCCTCCTGAAACTGAATGAAAACCCAGTTGTTGTATTCAAAAGAAGAGAAGCAATTGGTGTTGGGTTATGTTCTGGGATTCTTGGTGTTATTTTGCAGCAATCACGGGTCTCACCAGCAGAAGCAGGTGAAGCCAGTGCCCCATGTGAGCTAACTCAATCTCCTTCTGGGCTTGCCTATTGTGATAAAGTTGTTGGGTATGGACCTGAGGCTGTCAAAGGACAGTTGATTAAGGTAACTCCCAATCACTCTTCCCTTTTTGGGTCTGTTTGGATTAAAGCATACACAACATTATAGTATAAAGTAATTGTAAAGAATGCAATGAAAAAGTTACTAATTGATAAGAAAATCACGCCAAAAGGGTGCCTAGCTTAGTATAAAAGTGAATGATAGATTGGGTAGAAAGTAGAAACTTGGCATTTGACATTATTTGTATAAAATGCCTGCCCTAAAATTAACCTATAGCCAATTTTGCGTGCATGCGTATTCCTTTCCGTTGTTGAATCCTGTGAGAATTTTTAGAGAGTGTGATGATCCAATAACCGAAAATGGACTGTAACGCGTGTACAGATAAATTGGGTACAAAGGATTTGGGGTCTCAAGTTTTATACCCATGACCTCAAATTGTAGGCCAAGTTTCGGACTTTGAACTAGTACTCATCAGCCCTGGATTACCCTCTTACCCTCTGCTAAAAAAAAAGAAGATAAAAGCGTGTCAAAAGGATGGCCTGAACTAACCCAAAGTGGATGCATGCTACAGCAACTGTTTCAATCTGCCATGAGTGCCAACTGCCAACATGTTTAAGCAGTTTAGGAGGATTTGAAGGCCAAATAGAAAGAAAAAATTACATGCCAACAATAATGGACATTGACTTGGTTGCCTAGTAGTAAAAGTTTAGCCCTAAAGTTTTAGTTCTTTGACTGACAAAAGGATGGTCTGTGTTTGTTGACTGTAAGCTACAGATTGACATCATTCACATAAACTACATATATCTTTGAGTTATGATTAATATTAGTAACATGACTGAATAATGACCGATCACTGTAGGCGCATTATGTGGGGAAATTGGAGAATGGGAAGGTCTTTGACAGCAGTTACAATCGCGGAAAGCCTCTTACTTTTCGCATTGGAGTTGGGGAGGTATGTGCACCTTTACACTTGCATTTACAGGTCTTATTTTCTAGGTTGCAACTCGTATGCCCATGGACCTATACTCCGTAAAGTTGCAACATTGGCAAACCTAAAGATAACCAAGACCAGATAAACACCGATGGAAGCTAAGTATTCAGAGAGTGCTTGTCAATAAACAAAATGATCTACTAACTCAAAATATAGTGAAAATGGATTATTTTAACGACGATATCAGTTCTTTTTATTGCGATGTCCGGCTAAAGTTTCTGTTTATATCATCCTGGTTTAGATAAGGAATGTCTGCCTCCCTTTTTTAATCAGAAAGAAACTTTAGATTACCAATCAAATTCTTTCTTCCTGTGTTAAGGCTTTGTCTCTTTATTTAGAGTTGTATTTGTAAAAGTTGAACTTATTATAGTGCTTATGAAAGACACATTTTTGGATTTTCTTATTATTTCAATTGTCTAGATTGACTTGTAACTGTCATGAACCTATCGCTAGTGGTTTAAAAAAAAGGAAAAAAAAAAAAAGTTGGTAATCTAAACAACATCCCTAGAATCATGTTGTATCACTTCCAATGAGGACTTGAGGAGCACCAAAAGAATTTTGTTGGGAAAAATGCCAAGTACCCAGAAAATTACCCAGGAAGTGAAATTAGTGGCTCAGATTCACTCCCAAGTGAATCTGAGCCACTGATTTTATTTTCTGGGTAAATATTCCGGGTACTTAGCACTGCTATTTTGTTGGCTGCTTAAGTTAAAAGCTTCAAAAACAACCAAGATTGATACTTGTTGCATGATCTATACACTCACAGGTTATAAAAGGTTGGGATCAGGGTATTCTAGGCGGGGATGGAGTTCCTCCCATGCTTGCTGGTATGAAGATCTATCTTTAAACATTCCCATCTTCCTTTTTAACTAAATACAATCCATTTGAAGCACCAATGATTTGTTCTTCCACTTCAATAGGAGGAAAACGTTTGTTAAAGCTTCCTCCAGAACTCGGGTATGGGATTAGAGGAGCTGGATGTAGAGGAGGTGCGCTATCCTGCAAAAGGAAACCAACTTCTTTTAAATGTTTCTTTGATGTTATATTTTCTCGTGCGGGCTAACTTGGCATGGTATTCATATGTAGGTTCATGCATTATTCCTCCAGATTCGGTTCTGCTCTTCGATGTGGAGTTCATTGGCAAGGGATGACTAGTAGTATTTTTTGGCCTTTCTAAGCCAAAATCAAAAGAGGAGAAGAAAAGAAGTCTTATTTGTTCTCTTCTTCTTCTGTTCTTCGGGAAACTTTGGTAAAGCTGTTTTTTTTTTTTTCTTTTGGCGAGAATATCACATTGTAGTACACATGATCAAATTAAATGAAATCAGATTCTTATAAATTTATCTCCTATAACATTGTTCTAGCTATTTTGAGATTCAAGTGCAATTTAGTTGATGAGCTCATAGCCTACTCTGTTACTTCAGCTGCAGCTTCCTATTTTTTCTTATTTTCAAGTCCTCGTTTTTGCGTACTGGACAAACAATTTGGACGGAGGGAGACTGGGATTACTACATTATTGTACAGAGTAATTGTAAAGAATGCAATGAAAAAGGTCATTGATAAAGAAAATGAAGCCAAAAGGGTGCCTAGCTTAGTTATTTATCATTATTTGGTCTCTGTGAATGGTAGACTGGGCTTAAACTTGGCATTTTACATTATTTGTATAAAATGCCTGCCCTTAAATTAACCTCTCAAATCTCTATAGCCAATTTTGCGTGCACACGTATTCCTTTCCGTTGTTGAATCACGTGAGAATTTTGAGAGAGTGTGGTGATCCAATAGCCGAAAATGGACTGGAATGCGTGTACAGATAAAATTGGGGACAAAAGATTTGAGCTCTCAAGTTATATACCCATGACCTCAAATTGTAGGCCGGCCTTTGAACTAGTACTCATTGGCCCTTTGTAATCAAAATCAGAATAGTGAGATAAAGTGTGTGAGCGATTACCCTCTTACCCTCTGCTAAAAAAGAAGAAGATAAAAGCGTGTCAAAAGGATGGCCTGAACTAACCCAAAGTGGATGCATGCTACAGCAACTGTTTCAATCTGCCATGAGTGCCAACATGTTTAAGCAGTTTAGGAGGATTTGAAGGCCATATAGAAAGAAAAAAGTACATGCCAACATTATGGACATTGACTTAGTTGGTTGCCTAGTAGTAAAAGTTTAGCCCTAAAGTTTTAGTTCTTTGACTGACAAAAGGATGGTTTGTGTTTGTTGACTGTAAGCTACAGATTGACATCATTCACATAAACTACATATATCTTTGAGGTATGATTAATATTAGTAACATGACTGAATGATGACACATCGCTGTAGACGCATTATGTGGGGAAATTGGAGAATGGGAAGGTCTTTGACAGCAGCTACAATCGCGGAAAGCCTCTTACTTTTCACGTTGGAGTTGGGGAGGTATGTGCACCTTTACACTTGCATTTACAGGTCTTACTTTCTAGGTTGCAACTCGTATGCCCATGGACCTATACTCCGTAAAGTTGCAACATTGGAAAAACCACAGATACCCAAGGCCATATAAACACCGATGGAAGCTAAGTAATTCAGAGAGTGCCTGTCAATAAACAAAATGATCTACTAACACAAAATATAGTGAAAATGGAGTATTCTAATTAACGACGATATCAGTTCTTTCTATTGCGATGTCTGGCTAAAGTTTCTGTTTATATCATCATGGTTTAGATAAGGAATGTCTGCCTCCCTTTTTTAGTCAGAAAGAAATTTAGATTGCCAAGTTCTTTCTTCCTGTTAAGGCTTTGTCTCTTTATTTAGAGTTGTATTTGTAAAAGTTGAACTTATTATAGTGCTTATGAAAGACACATTTTTGGATTTTCTTATTATTTCAATTGTCTAGATTGACGTATAACTGTCATGAACCTACAGCTAGTGATTACCGAAAAAAGAAAAAAAACCAATTTGGTATAATCTAAAGAACATCTCTAGAATCATGTTGTATCACTTCCAATGTGGAGCACCAAAAGAGTTTTGTTGGCTGCTTAAGTTAAAAGCTTCAAAGACAACCAAGATTGATACTTGTTGCATGATCTATACACTCACAGGTTATAAAAGGTTGGGATCAGGGTATTCTAGGCGGGGACGGAGTTCCTCCCATGCTTGCTGGTATGAAGATCTATCTTTGAACATTCCCATTTTCCTTTTTAACTTTATGCAATCCATTTGAAGCACCAATGATTTGTTCTTCCACTTCAATAGGAGGAAAACGTTCGTTAAAGCTTCCTCCAGAACTCGGGTAGGGGATTAGAGGAGCTGGGTGTAGAGGAGGTGCGCTATCCTGCAAAAGGAAACCAGCTTCTTTTAAACGTTTCTTTGATGTTATATTTTCTCGTACGGGCTAACTTGGCATATGGTATTCATTTGTAGGTTCATTCCTCCAGATTCGGTTCTGCTCTTCGATGTGGAGTTCATTGGCAAGGGATGACTAGTAAAGCCGTGTTTTTTTTTTTTTTTGGGTGACGATATCACATTGTAGTACATATAATCAAATGAAAGTAAATCAGATCCTTATAAATTTATCTCTTATAACATTGTTCTAGCTAGTTTGAGATTCAAGAGCAATTAAAGTTGATGAGCTTCTCAGCCTGATCTGTTACTTTAGCTGCAGCTTCCTACTCCTTTTGGAGAAAATTTCCTCTATTTCACAAGTACTCAACCGTGCATGATCAAATATTCTGCAAAATGTGAACATAAATATATGACAAAAGTGGTCGGGGAAACACAATCCAAAATCAAAAGAAAGTAAAAATAAAATGACGTTCAATTTACTTGGTGACCGTTTTCAACATGAAGCCGTGAGCAAATCAATTAATCCATCTCATTTTATTGAACTTTCACATCTGAAAGATAGGCTTCACTTTATTTACTGTGATTTTTTTTTTTTTTATCCTTTTGATGTACTGTGAGTTTTTTCACTGCATAAGCACAATGATGTTGCAGGAGTACATTGAAAATTTTTCTGATCATGATTCATAAAGGGCAAGAGTTGTGATAGGAAATTTTTTACGAATTTGACAGTACGATGAATAAACCTACGCAACATGGGGACAACACAATCCTCATCGATCGTTTAGTATATATGTGTGCTTTTGTTTTTTTCTCTCTTTGTCGTTTACTCTCTTTCTTCCTCTTTCTCATCTTTTTTTTTTTTTTTTTTTGCGTTTTCTTTCAACGGACTAGCAATAAGAGATTGAAATTTTCACTGCACCACTTGCTTGGTGAAAAGTCTATTCTTGCCTCTATTTGACAATACAAACTCGAATGTGACTTTAAACCATTTAGTAGTATTAATTTTATTTGGGCAAGAGTTGTGATAGGAAAATTTTTATTTGACAGTACCGATGAATAAAGCTATGAAACATGGGGACAACACAATCCTCGTCGTTTAGTATGTATGCTTTTGTTTTTTTTCTCTTTGTCGTTTACTCTCTTTTTTCCTCTTTCTCATCTAATTTTTTTTTTTTTTTTTTGTTTTTTGCATTTGTTCTTTCAACGGACTAGCAATAAGAGATTGAGATTTTCTCTGCATAACTTGCTTGCTGAAAAGTCTATTCTGGCCTCTATTTGACAATACAACTCGAACGTGACTTAAACCAAGTACAGTATTAATTTTATTTGGACTTGATTGAAACCATCTCAAAAGTTTAGGGATCAATTAGATAGATTCAAAATTTATGGACGACATAAGCACATTTGGGATAGTATAGGACATAAAGCTGAAAATAATCCAACAGAAAAACCCTCCAATCGTCTAAACAAAACCCTAGCGCCCCCAGTGACGAAATACCCCGCTGTTGCAGCTCACAGAGAGAGAGAGAGAGAGAGATGGCGAAGTCTTTGAGGTCGAAGAGAGAGAAGAGGCTGAAGGCCATAAGGAGAGAGATTGTGAAACCCTTATACGACAAGAAGGACGAAGCTAAGCTCGCCGCTCAAGAAGCCGCCCTTGCTGCCCCAAAGCTCCCAGTACGTGTCCACAAATCTGCCATGGAATTGATCGAACCCGATTCCGCCACCGCCGCCGCTACCTCTTCCACCGGCGGTAACATGGGTGCGTACTTCCTTTGCCGTAATTTCTTTCTTGTTGATTCATGACATATAAAATACTCGTACCCATTTCTGTTTATTATTAGCAATAAATTGTCTACTAAAGTGTGTCTATACCATGGTAATGTTTCACCACGGAGTCCTATGACCAATTGTAATTGGCTGTTTTGCTGATAAGAAGACGGTTTGGTAATTTGGGCCATAGAAGCGGTTGTTGTGCTTATTTAGTTAAGTTTTTGTTGTTAATTCATGTTTTTCCATCTGGGTTCTTTCATACTTCTAGGGCCCTGTTGTTTGACGGCAGCTATATAGCAGACTTCAATGCAGGTTACGCACCAGATGGAACACTTCGTAGTTTATTGCATGATGAAGGATGGTTTAGTGGTTAGAAAGACACAAATGATGGAATGCTTTTCCCTCTGAATACTTTGTGAATGATGTAATGATTACTCTAATGTAAGGAATATGTGGTCTTACAAGCAGATCCCGGCCTTTTTTTAGTTTATATTTGTGCTATGGTATGCATGTATGCTTGTTAAAACGTGTCCCCCAATGTGTTGTATTTTCCATTTTTTTGAAATTTATGTATCAGTGTCATGTCCATGCCATTCACGTGTCCGTTTCGGTGCTAAATAGTAAATAGGACGTTACTATTAGTGATTCATGTTCGATATAGTGAGGAGACTAACAATACCACATCCATCTTTTGTGGAATATAAATTCTATCACTATCGAATCCGAACTGTAGCAATCTTAACATTGTTAACCAAACTCCAAAGTTGTAGACCCCGTGATATATAGTCCAATCTAACTCATATAGTCACCTGGCCAACAAACCTGCCCCTACGGGTTGTGGTGTGAAGATCCTGGCCATCATCTGTTGTCATTTTGGTTGTGGGGGTGGCTTGAGTAAAATGGTTGACAATGGATTGTTTTAAGAACTTGATGGAACTATCATGTCTACAACCCATGTATTCGATGGAGATGACACCATTTTTTCGAGGTGGAGACACAATAGCTAGGATGTTACAGTGTTGCTCCAACCATTCAAGTTTTGTAGGACTGTAGGGTTTGGACGTTAATTTTGTGGCATTGGTTGTGATTTCGATTTGGGAGGTGCCTAATGTTGGGCTTTTAACTTTTTAAGGGTTGAGTGTAACCCCTACCTTTAACCTTCTGGGTTTACCTTTGGTTAGCATTTTTATGGGAAGTCATGCTTGGTAGGAATTCCACTGGGTAGGGATTACGAAGGGGTTGGTACAAAGAGACCTTGGATGGGAGAGGTGAAGGGTTGTTTCCTATATTGGAAGGGGCTAGGGCTAGGGCAGGAGGAGAAGCAAAGGATTGCGTTTCAGTTCTTTTTCTTTGAGGTAGAGCCCAATTGAAAGACTTTTGATAGGAAGGGAGAGCCTATATTCGCATTCAAGGTTTTACAGTTGGATTTCAAGCAGTATGCGGAATGTTGGGTAACATTTTTGAGTTTTAAGCTTCTTGTTTCTCTTGTTGTGCTGTGTCACAGTAGAAATGTATAAATTGAGTTTTAAGCTTCTTTCTTCCTGTTAAAAAAAAAAGGAGGTTGGGCTCTGCTTATGCAACTGTACATAAATACGTTACTAACCAACAAATGCAAGCATCCATGTGTTACCTCCTAAAATGAATTAGTATTACTGTGAGACACATGAAGGTAGTCAACTAAAGCCACTTAGGATAGGATTCCTTGGTCTTTCTCTTTTTTGCTGAATAGGTTTTGTCCTTGTTTAGGTGGGTCAAATGTGTCGTACTTTACAGCCCAATTGGTGGGCATGTGTATCAATCAACATGACTGCTCCTCCCTTTTATTTGCTCCAATATAGTCTAAGGTCAAATAAAATCTGAAAGCTATTTATCCTGGGCTGCGTGCCTCTGTTTTTGTTTGTTCATCTACTTTAACGTCTTAATCTTCGTTTACTTTGTATTTATTAATCAGGTGTTTCTGTTTAACTTGGCAACTTAACATACCTTGTGGAAATCTTTGTTGACTTTTGAATCGCTAAGTGGTTTCAGACTTTATATGGATTATTATTTACCCTTCCTTTTGAATAGATGTGGAGATGGCTGAGGATGGTCAGATCAGGCAGTCCTTAAAACCTGTGAGTAAAATAGGAAAGAGGATGAGAAAGAAAATCAAGATGGCTAAAAGGAATTATCGTGGGAAGGGCAAGATCAGGAAGAAGCACAATGTTTAAACGGGCAGAACGATTCCTAGCATTGGCTTATCGTCTGTCCTGCAGCTATAAGCTTGGTTTTGCATAGCAACCTACAATATGTATACCTGCTGATAGCAACATTTTTGTTATAGTCCCAGCAGTTGTCCCATTCTTGGTCTAGTTCTGTTACTGCTTCTGTTATGTCAGTTATGCGTTCCTTGGTCTCTTTCTTAGGCTTTTTAAATTGCAGAGTTGCCATTTGGGCTTACCGGTTTAGGTTTATGGTTGAAAACTGTGGTATGTGCTTCTCTAGTGCTAGTACATCTCTTGTACTCTTTCCTTTTATTATCCAATGAAGTTGTTATATTTGATCCACAGCTTATTGGTGTATTTTATTTGAGTAAAAGCACATGAAGCACTGGCAAACTCAGATTTTCTAAAAACAGAAAAGGTATGGTATGTACTAAATCAATTCATACCATTTCACAATCCCTGTAGAAATAGTAATTGAAAGGGCTGAATGCATTTCTTTTCTTGTCGTGTTGATTTTATATTTGTATATTCGTTATGTATTATATATAAAAAAAAATTGCCGATTAAAAAAAATAAATTTATACTCCTTTAGCGGAAAAAGGGAAAAAAAAAAACAAAACAAAGATGTGATTGGTTGAAGCAAGGAAGAAGAAAATTGCTCTCGCTATTGAAAGGGTTCTAATTTAGTCGCATAATTTTTCTTCACTGCCACTCTCAAACTCCCATTTTTAATCTTCCTTTGTGAACATACACCTCTTCTGCAGCCTCTTTACGAGCAACATTAAGCCCTCATTCGATCTGCTGCTGCTTCAGCTGCTTCAATACCAGCAGCCCCCGTACAATAGCTGTTTCGGATAATCTGTTTGCAACACCTGTAACCCCATCGGCGATCCTTCCACCACGAACCCCAAACACTGGTGTGGTTGTTGATATGAAAATCTTCCTCATATTTACTCCTGGGAAGGGCTTGCTCCTGGCCCTTTATTATTCTGCCACCGCGATCATACTCAACTTCTCTCTCACTTTGTCCCAATAAAAGCTCCCTTGGAAGTTGTTCTTCTGTAGCTGCATTGCCATATTTCTCCATAATACTGTCATTCGCTTCGGATTTCAGCTTCTTCTTATTGACCTTGTAATTCTTATAAAGCAACTCTGCTTGGGATGGAGCTGCTTGCATGTGAACATCATGCCCCTTGTCAAATGCCTCCCAAGCATGAATGTTGAGCTGCTTGAACTCCAGAGCTTGACCACTTACTCTATTTTGATTATCCCCTGCATAAAATTTCTCGCTGGGATCCATATCCGGAAGAGGATCCTCACGCATGGACCGGGTTTTTGGATCGTAGTGAGCAGAGTTAACATCAAGATTAAGAAGGTATTTCGCCGTGTCCTCTCTGATACGCAGGTTCCTGACAGTTCCTGTACTCCCACCACCTGTTGTACGCACACGCTTTTCAACCTTTGCAAAGTCCATCTGTTTGCTCTCTTCAACCTTGGCTTCATCCACCTTCAGAGCATCTGCATTGTCGTCCTCATCACTAACCCCATCCTCCCCAATTCGGTTACCGTTTTTCTCCTCTAATTTCTTAAGCTGTTGCTCTTTCAAGTACTTCTTTCTAGATTCATCCCTTGCTTCGTATCTCTCGATAACATAGGCATAGCTAGCAGCATCATAGCCATTCCAACGGTCCCGTTTGCCATCATAATCAAGCTCAAAGGTCTCTATCTTCTCATCCGGTGCAATGTTTTTGTGCGTCCATTTAGCTCCCACTTTACGCGGCCTATCGATGCACAACTTCGCATCATGGGTCATCGCTCCACAGTTTTCACAAGCACCTTTCCTGTAATTGTCAGCCTGATAAATCCTTGTACCTCTGTCATACCAAGATTTTATATACTTTGGATCTGACTTCCATTTTCTTTGATGTTTTAAACTCGGTCTTTCTGCATTAAGATACCAAGGTGCAGAAGACATATACTGTGGAATATGGGGATTGATTTCTTTTCCGTCTTCATCGACCTCAGCTGGAGCAAGACCTGCTTTACGTGCTTCTTCCAATTCCATCTGTTTCCTATGGTCCTCCCTAGATTTGAATGCCACTGATGCAGTCGCCATGTTTCGGCTTGAAGATTGAAAACCTCAGCGTCTAAGAGATCGACTAAGAGAGAGAGAGAGAGAGAGAGTTTAGGGTTGTTCTCTTTCTGCTTTGCTTTCATTGATGTGAATAAAACATATCCTATCATGCCTTTATATAGGCTACTGGAGACTTGGTGACTAAGAAACATAAACCAACTAAGACTTGGTGACTAAGAAACATAAACCAATTAGGAAACAAGCATAATGAGAAAACCTAGCCCGATTAGGAAACATGAATAATAGCATAGAAAAAAGGGTAACATAATACTGTATTCTTTTTTCTCGGGCTGCGTTCCTCTGTTTTTGTTTGTTCATCTACTTTAACGTCTTCAGAACAAATTTCTGTATTTTTCTTTCTCTCTATTCAAGGTAATTTGTGTAACGCCAATGCTCTGGATGCTGAATGAAAGAAGCATGGTAATGTGCACATAAATCAAAATGATTCTTGGGTCTACTCTCTTTGATGCCTTTTGGCTTTGATTTGAGGGCATGTTATGCAGCAAACACGACGGTATAGGAGGACCACTGTTTCAGTGGTATTCTGTGAGCAGCCACTTTGTGCATTTATTGCCAAATGTTAGATTTGTCTCCAATCCATCTGTTTTAGTGGTATTTTGGGAGCAGCCACTTTGTGCAGTTATTGCCAAAGGTTAGGTCTCTCTCTTATCCATCCCCGCCCATACCCCCAATTATTGGGGACTAAATGAGTTATGTTATTGTTGTATCTACTTTAATGTCTTAATCAGGTGTTTCTGTTTGACTTGGCAACTTAACATACCTGCGAGTAAAATAGGAAAAAGAGGATGAGAAAGAAAATCAAGATGGCTAAAAGGAATTATCATGGTAAGGACAAGATCAGGAAGAAGCACAATGTTTAAACGGGTCGAAAGATTGCTGGCAATGGCTTATCGTCTGGCCTCTAGCTATAAGCTTTGGTTTTGGCAGGGCCTAGATTTGAGGGGCCGTTCATCGCGAACTGAGGGACTCTGCTGAGCTCAAGGTCCTGCCGAGCATATCTCGGCCGTCCAAATGTGTTTTGGTGCTCGACCGTCCAAATGTGTTTTGGATGGCCAAGATTTCTTTTTCCATGGTACTAATTTATATTTTGATCTTTGTGATATAAAAAAAAATGCCGATATAAAAATAGATCTATACTTCTTTAGCAAAAAAAGGAAAAAAGCAAAGACGTGAATCGTTGAGGCAGGGAGGGTGAAAACATCCATATTTAAGTTTACCTTGTTTCATTGTTGTGTCTGGATTATGAACTTTTGTTGACATTTTTGAAGGGTAGTGCTTACGACCTTGCTTTTTATTCTTTTAGGCTTAGCCCCGAAGCGTAGGATTATGTCGTCGATTGCATAATAACTTGGAATTCGAGGTGGAACCAATGCAAAACACCCAGATTTTCCATATTTGTTTTTGCTTTTCCTTGCCGTTGGTCCTTCATTGACCTTCCAAAGCTCCTCGAATTGACTTTTAATCCCCGGCCGGTGATACTCATTATGACTCAAGACCTTGCATACTCTTTGGAGTTCAATGAATACTTTTGGATACTCCTTAACCTCAAATTACCTGAAACTCACAAAAACGTACCTTGCGTGTGATCTATATCAAGATAAACTAATGAAAATTAATTGGCAATTATGACAATAAAAAAAGAAAGAGAGATTAAGCCACAATTATTAACACTATTTTGTGCTTATCAGGTAGGGGAAAAAAAACAAGGGAATGTCATTAAATTAGAACACTAGCTTCTTCTTCTTCTTCTTTTTTAAAATTTTTTTATCTCAAGGAATAAATCTCTTAATTTAAGAATTCATGATGTAAACACATTCTTCTATAAAAGTAAAAATGATTTTTCTGCTTCAAATAGATTGTACATTTATGTGTACAAAATTAAACCAAAATATTACAGTACTAAGAGGTTCTAGGGATGGCAATTCCGGCCGATCCGATCCATCCCCGCTCCGTTCGGGTTGGAGTTTCGAAGATTTTTTCGGGGATCAGGTTGGATTTGGAGGAAAAAATAAAAATAAAATCGGGGATTGGGATGGAGGCGGTTCTACATACCCCCGATCCATTCCCCGACCCGACTCCGATCCGGTTTTTTATTACTTACCTAATATGTTATTCACATTAGACCCCTTGAATTATTTTTAATTGATAGGGTTTCCTCAATAGATAGACTATTAGTTTATACATAAATACACTTCATTTTTCACATTCTTAAACACAATCAAACATAATTTAGTTGGTAATTCCAGCCTTTAAGGTTGGAATCCTCGACTATTATGTAATTTTATTTAGTTGGTTGGAATTTTTGGTGTAAAATTGTAAATTGTTGCCATATTTTTCCTTATTTGGTGGTTTAGATATCAAATATGTTGGTAAAGTCTACGGGGTATTTTTCTAGATTTTTTTTTATTTTTTATTAGTTTGGTAACTTTTAGATCGGGAATGGAGGTAGATATGAGGTTCGGGGATTGGATGCGGGGATGGCCAAATCCGTCCCCGAACCTCCCCGTTGCCATCCGTGAGAGGTTCTTTTGATGAAACGGTCAAAAAACAAAAAACAAAAAGCAAATAACAAATGAAAACTCATCTTAAACTAGTGTAGACACCCCAATTTTAAGAACTTGTGCATCCCCAATGATGAAAAGAAAGCGCGAAGTGTACCTTGGAATGGTTACTTGAATCGGATGGATCAAACAAACCAAAAACCCCAACCACCTGAACCGTACGGCCCAAAACCCTAAACCGTACGGCTTGAAATTCCATTTGCACCGTGCGATGTTGCTTTGTGCACCGTACGGCACATCCTTGACGCCGTACGGCACCCATGTCCCATCAACAAGATTCCTGGGAAGCTCCAGCAGCTCAGAGCGATGATGATATTCGGCGAATGATGATATTCGGTGATGATGAGAAATCTTTGCGTACAAACCTCACTCATCTTTGCTTATAAAATCCGTCGTTGTCCACCGCACTACAACAAAAAACACATTTTATAGCGTTCGAAAAACGCTATAACATCATATAGATAACGTTCTTATGAACGTTAACACAGCCGGTGTTATAAAAGGTCAAAATCTTTTATAACGTTCTTTGCATGTTATAATTCACTGAGTTATTATAACGTTCTTTGAATGCTATAGTTCACTGAGTTTTTATAACGTTCTATGAATGCTATAATTCTTTGAGTTTTTATAACGTTCTATGAATGCTATAATTCTTTGAGTTTTTATAACGTTCTATGAATGCTATAATTATTTGAGTATTTATAGCGTTATTTGCATGCTATAATTCACTGAGTTTTTATAACATTCATTGCACGCTATAAGTCACTGAGTTTTTATAACATTCATTACGCGCTATAAATTATAAAGATTTTATACCAGTATTTGAATGCTATCAATAGGAGACCTATTATAGCATTTATTGAACGCTACATTTAAGAAAGTTTTGCAACAGCCAAAGAAGGCTATATATTAGGGAAAAAAATTAAAATCTTTTTCCAATTATAATCGCTATATTTGATGATCTTATCATACCAATCATTCCATCCCAATCCTTTCATTTTGAATAGCATAGTCGTAAACAAAAACAAAAATCAATTGTTGAGCCAAATTGCCAATAAGAAATACTATCTATTAACACATTGCTCCATATATACATACTAGTAGCCATCTTCATCTAACATTGGTCAAGTCAAAATAGAAGTAGACATTCAAGTATCTCAAAACTAAGTTGCCCAATTACATATACTAGGTTCACTGCCTCGTGCGAAGCATGAGTTGTGGCCAAGCTTCCAGCTTCTTCCATGTCTGGAAAAACCGGTAGTGCCAATTCTCCATATAGATCCGAACGCGCACCTGTAGGGACAAAGAATGTTGCAAACAATTAGCTACCACAAAGGAAAGAAAGAGCATCCCCTACAAACAAACTTATTTCCTCGAAACATTTTCTTACATTGCAGGATTAAAAGAAATTCAGAAGCAGAAGTAGGAACACAATGCTAATATTAAGATGTACAATCATCCACTCCTCTGGTCTGTTTTTATAAGGCACATGCACTTCTTATCATGGGTAGGTCTGATGCTTTTGTAGTTTTATGAGTGTTTGTCCAGAGGAAAGACTAAAGATGCATAAAACTGACTGCTACTCTAAGCGCAAACCGTCCAATTAAAGGAATCAATGGATCGGAAAAACTTCACAACAACAATAGAACACAAGCAATTCATCATGCTACCTTTGTTATTCTTGTCATTCCAAGTTCCACATTAGATCAAGTGAATTAGGTAACAAAGCTGCAACATTTATAATAAAGATAACGGATCTAAAATAAGTGGGACACATCCGGAAAACACATCTGTTTATCATTATACTCCTTGTTAGTATTAAAATCCAGGTTATTGCTATCAAGCTTAGTTCACAAACAATGGCTGGGGGGTGGCACCTACCTAATATTCCAAACAAAATTTTGATTTTATAATACCCTAATTCAATTAGGCATTTAGACAACTTTATATTGTATATAGATAATGTAAAGATAACGTTTTAAAAAATGAACGGCTCGTATTGAAATAGTAATATTTCGACCGCTTTAATTTGAAGACCACAAGAGTGTTGTACCAAAATTTTTGTGGTTTTTAACTAAAAAAATGAACCACCACCATAACTATTTGTTTTCATGTGCATACCTTGTTCTTCATACTTCTACGGACAACATTCATTCCATCAAACAGTGCCCACTCCCTACTGCAAACCTGGCTCCACCACTGTTCACAAGCAAAAACAAAAGGAAGGAATTGCTTAACTTTTATAAGATTACCACTTGTTACAGAAACATATACCACGATTTTCAGATCAGGTACACATCTAAAAACTCGTATTTTCGTAAGCAAAACTATTCGCCAAGAATTCAAACTGTGATGCAGGAAAGCAGAAATACCGAAATCGGAAATACCGCCATTCGTTAAGGGAGCAATATTTTATTAGTAATGCCAAAATCTAAAAAGCTCAAAAGAGCAAATATAAACGGTGAATCAAATTCAATAGTCACCCAAAGCCAAAGAAGCTCACCTACTGATACCATCCGAAAACATGAAATTTCCAGACATGTGTTCTGAATTTGATGTTTTCCAGCCAAAAAGAAATGCATGCCACAGCAAAAGCAGATTTGACATCGTGAGTATTGAATGATAAGGTGCAAAGGCATAGCATGCATAGCATTAACAATAAGGTGCAACAATAAGGCAGCAGCAGCAGTGAAATAGAGTAGCAACAAGGAGTGCAGAAATCAAGGTGCAGCAGCAGTAACAGAGGTGCAGCAGCAGCAGCAGTAACAAGGTGCATCAATAAGGTGCAAAGGCACCCCAGATTTGACATCTTGTTTGAAAATGCAGCATCTCAGATTTACATTGGCCATTACAACTCAACAAAACATCAAGACAACAGTAGAGTAATGTAAAATTACTAGCTACAGCAGCTCTGCCCAAAATGATGGCAGTCCACAAGTTCAAAAAAAAATCCAGAAAATGAAACAATTCTGATCATAATTCCCAACATATCAGACACAACCATGTAAGACCTGAGCTAGATACATAGCAAGGCTACAACCTTGTCAATTCAAACAATAGAAATCAGCTCATATGCTTACAGAGACTGCACTTGATGATTTATTGGACCCTCAAATGCACTAACACATAAGATCAGAAAAATCCATGTGCAAAGTAGTGAATAAGGATATCTTCCAGTAACAAAACTCATCTATATGAGAGTTTTACTCAATAACAGGCTTCAAATACAAAAATATTGCATGGAGCCAAGACATTAGAAGTTCAAAGCCAACATAAGGCATTAACATGAAAGTGCACTAAAGTAACACTAAAACATTGCACAGCAAACCGGGAATACCTGCAAGCTTACATTGCTCCATCCAAGCAACAGCGCAGTCATCAGATCCTCTGTTCCCTACAGAAGCATATACTTGTCTCCCTCAGATTTAAGTGAAAAATAAAAAATAAGAGTTGCTACTACAGCATCGAACTTAAAAGCTGAAAAAATGGTTTGACAGGAAAAAATGCACTGGCAATAACAATAATATGAAGCATTGATTAGTTATAATTTCATACCTCAGTAAGTACATAAATCACAGCAATGTACCCTCATCATCTCCTCTAACGTTAGTTATGTTTTCATCGTCATCATCAATGTTCATACCGAGTGCTGAAACATCTTGCGGCCTACTATCCACAGTTTCTTCGTACATTTCCATGTCATAAAATCCCCTAGGAGGTGCCTTAAGTACAACATACCAATTCGAAGTATCAGTGTCTCTTGAATAAAAAACTTGCTTTGCTTGAGATGCAAGGACAAATGGCTCTTTCTCATATTGGGTTTGACCTTGGTGGAGGTTAACAAGTGTAAAACCATCCTCAAATTTAACGCCATGGCCAATGTTTGCCCAATCACACTTGAACATTGGCAGTTGAAATTTATAATAATCTAACAAAACTATATCTTTTATCACCCCATAATATGAAACTACATCAACAACTTGTGCATTGTCCTTCACACTTGATCTACACAGTGGTCGCATCAATGGAAACACCACTATTTTGAGTTGATTTCTCGGCTTCCTTTGTGTGGAACCGCTGCCCATTTATGATATAACCCGTATAACTCATGGCGTGCTTTCTAGGACCATTAGCAAGCCATTGTAGTTTCTCCATCTCATTATATGTGCATGATTTTACTTGAATCTGTTAAAGTATACGCACCCCAATTAATACTATATCGATTACAATATTAAACTTGACAAATATCAAACAAAATAACTGTTAACCTTTTCCTTCAACCATTTTGAGAAGTTATCAGCGTGTCTCTTCAAAAGTAAACTTTTATTTTTTTGAAGACCAAGGCTTGGACAGAATAGCACTACTTAGAGACGAAGCAAAGAGTCCATTGTGCGTTGTTTTTGTTTGACCAGCCTATCTTATTTCTATAAGCAAGCTTCCTCCGGCCGTCCAGTCCCTGGACAGCTTTTGCCTCTTGAGCATGTTGGAGGATTAGGCAGCAGTTGAAAAGAATGCACAACACATACTACTGCAACATCTAGAAAAAATAGGATAGGGGTATGGATGGAAATATTCTTTTTTTTTGCAGCCACGCAATATGTAATCAGACCAAATGCAAAAATTAGTTAAGTGACTAGTAGTGAGACAATACTTCAATGCCAAAACTAAGCATTCATTAACTCAAAATCAGCGTAGAGAGAGAGAGAGAGAGAGAGAGAGAGAGAGAGAGAGAGAGAGAGAGAGGGACTCACAAGGCAGGCAAGTGAAAGAATTTCTCCAACAAATTCAGCTACTGGTGCTCTGTAAACACATAACTCATTATCAGAATACAGGTTATAGGCTAAGAAAAAAAATTAAGATTCAAAAGGAAAGTTAAATTGTAGCTAGCTGCCATTCATCCAGATTATCAATTAAAAGTGAAATGGCTACCAGCATTGCCCGTAAAAGAAAATGCATGATTCCTCTGATCGAATGGGAGAGCTAATTTTAAGCTGAATTAAGACCTCCCTTTTTACCGACAAACTAAAAAAAAAAATCACATACATACACCGAGCATTTCTGTATTCAACTACAATGGCGGCGACGCCATTAAAGCTTTTTCCATAAACTCTGCAGTTACAACTAAACATTGACTGAATAAATTCACCTTTTGTAGAAACGCTAAACATTGCAGTTACAACTAAACACTTGGTGCCTAATGAAAACACACTTGGCACCTAATGAAAACACACTTGGCGCCTAAAATTTTATAGAAACGCTATTGTTGGCTGGTGAGAATGCTATAATCAATGCTTCCGTGTGTTTCTTCCCATTGCTATAATTGCTCATCTATTATAAAATTCCTAAAAGAATGCTATCAAATAATGTTATAAACCATGCAACTGCACATAAACAAACCAAATGACACACCTACACAAGTACAATCCATATTCACATCCCTCTTTTACAAAACAGTGGCTTAGTTCACTAGCTTAGGCTAAATGAACAGTCCATTCTCTTCTTGATAAAGCAGCCCATAATCTGCAGAGCTTACAGGGAAATTTTCAAATGCATCGGAATTTGCCTTGAGCTTGCAGCTAATTGAGGGAAAATGAAATGAAAGCAAGAACCATATACGAAGAAACATGCTTTTATTTCCTCACAAGTTTTGTAATACTACTTCATAAGCAAAATAAAACCCCTTCTTCTTTTTACACACAATACTCCCCCCTACGGTTTTCCACCAAGCGAGAGAATTCGAAGGAAATGCATTCTAGTTTCTCTCCCTTCCCTTCCCTTCCAAACGAAAGAGTTCCAAAAAGAACCTACAGAGAATAATTTTTCAGTAAATTGCTTACAAGGCAGCAATGCTTACCATTTAAATCGACTTCACCCCAGTTTTTCCCACTGACAGAAAGCTGCTTCTCTTCTGGTGTTATCCCAAAAGTGCTCTGAAAAAAACTGGTGAGGCTAGCCACATCCTACAAGGTATGAACTCACAATGTAAGAATTGTCATCAAGTACTCCTATAAGCAAGGGAAAATCTAAGACTATTTTGCAAAGCAAATGCGGGAAGGTTTACAATTGAAATCATTCCCAAGGTTATAGGACAAATAGAGCTCCATCATCTGAACCATAATACTATTCATATTGACACTCAAGGTGTACGATTACGAATAATCAAATAACCGTTATACATCCGTTTCTCTCTACCTTTTCTGTGAAGCAAGGAAGAATCTAGTTCAGGATATCTTTCAGGATAACAACGAAACTAACCAATTACCCTACCCAGTAATGTTAACCAGATACATAATTAGTGCATATCAGGTTACATAATCAGCATTTCCTTCAGCATGATACTGAAATGAATGTGTCACAAAACAAGTTGAAGTTTTGATCTAACTTTCTAAGAACCCTGATAATCAGAAAATTAGAAAACCAACGGACTCAAGGCCAAGTACTATGATACGACAATCAAAACAAGTAGATAAATACATATGTATATATCCCTACACACACACACACACACAGAGCAAGATGGAGAGAGGGAGGGAGAGAGATGGAATTTACCTGGTCACGAAAACCAATGAACTTGTAGTATAATCCGTCTTTAATTTTAACCCCAAGTTGATTAGTCTGGGGCACCTTCATCCAGGTTAGGGCCACGACATCAGAATTATCAACTTCCACAGCTTTCCCACCCCCTTGTTTTTTCCACACTATACCCCCTGAGTGAACCCTAAGTTGCCCAGGATTCTGCATTTCACAACAAAAAAACAACCAAACAATTGCAAGCCCTAATTTCAGTGGAGAAAACACAGAAACCCCCTAATTTTTTTAGCATCAACAATCAAACAAATACAAGCCCTAATTTATGTGAAAAACTATAAATAAACCCTATTATTTTGATCAAATATGTGTATAAATACACATACGTATAGAGAGAGTGAGAGAGAAAGATACATACCTCAATCGGTGGTGGGTTTTGTCGCTAGGTTTGGTTAGTTTGAGAGACGAAGAGGGAGAGCATCTCCATTTTGATGTGTGCAGGTCGATTGAGAGAGAGAGAGAGAGGAGGAGGAGGTCGATCGGTGGTGGGTGGTCTGTGGGTGGGTTCTGTCCGTGAGAGTGAGAGAGAGAGCTCGGTTTTAGGGGACGAAGAGGGAGATCATCTCCATTTTGATGTGTGCAGATCGATTGAGAGAGAGAGAGAGAGAGAGGATGTCGATTGAGAGAGAGAGAGGAGGAGGAGGAAGTCGATCGGTGGTGTTGATCTGTGGGTGTGGGTTGTGTCTGTGATAGTTGAGAGAGAGGAGAGGCCAGGTTTCTAATTTTCACGAAGTGTTTGGAGCGCCAAACACTTGGCGCCTAATAAAATTACACTGGGCGCCTAAAATTTTACTAGAAACCCCACCTTGTTTGAAACACTTTCCGGAAAATTTTGTTTGGAAAAAGTAGTGGGACCCACTTTTTCTCTCTCTAACTTTTCAATTATTATTCTCATTTCTCACTCTATCTCTCTCCACCTTTTTTCTCTCTCCACAATCATTACTCTCATTTCTCTCTCTACTTTTTTTCAAAAAACTTTTCTAAAAACCAAACCAAACAAAGTGCATCTATAATTGGTCCTTCCGTGTGTTTCTTTCTATGGAATGTTATAATTGCTCATCTATTATAACATTCCTAAAAGAATGCTATCAAATAATGTTATAAAAAGTCATATTTGTTGTAGTGCCGGTTTCGAAGTTCAGAAAAAAATCCGAGAGAGAGAGTTCAGTCAGAGAGAAAGTTCGAGGAAAAACCCGAAACTTCCCACAGAAATTGTTCTCGTTCCAAAAATCTAGTTACTCTGTTCATATTCATCCAAAATCCGCGAACATTTCGCTTCGCAGATCCAGAAAGTTGCAAATCCTATTCCGATCCATTCGATTCCGTTTCAAGGTATAAAATCCATGATTGTATCGTAACAATCTTCTGAGGGGAGGGTCTCATCGGGCTTGAGGAGAGCTTCGTAGCTCTTCCTCGAGTCCAAACAGAAACATTCCAGCAAAGTTCGAACCTCTCGGGTGGGTATTTCGGGGCATTATCCATTGTCTCGGAAAACCATCCCAAACACAAGGTATATTCCTTCATTCAAAACCATTTTTCAAACCTATTTTTATCAATAAATAACGCGGTTTTTGCATAAAAACAGAGGTTGGTTTCAATCGGACAAAAATGGAAATTTTTGGAATTTACATTGCACAGAGGCACCGTACGGCACCCCCATGGACCGTGCGGTGTGATTTTTGGCACCGTATGGTGTCATTGGAAGAATATTTTTTATGCTCTGCTTTCCGAAGTCCGATGCTCTGTTTTCTGGCAAAACCAGTGGGGTATATTGCACTTGACCCCCTTTTACTTCATGTTTTTGCATTTACACCCCCTCTTAGATAATTCTCTTGTATTTATCTAATTGATTGCGTGTTGTTTGATTTGTTATTGTTATTTATTTCTTTTAAGCATGTTATTATTCGATATATTGTTTATGTGAAATAAAGTTTTTGATAAAATATTTTCAGAAAAATCCCACAAAGATTTAGTAAAGACTGGAAAGTTTCGGGCACGCGAGGTGCATTTTTCCAACAAAACCTTCCCCGTGGGTAACCTAGCTCCCGAACCCAAATCTCTACTTTTCGCAGATCAAACCCTTTTTCAGTGGCACAAGAGTCATTTATTTTTCTGAACGGTTTCTCGGGTACCTAACATTTTTCAGAAATTAAACCCCGGGTGGAGACTCTAAATTTTTCCTTTTTCCCGGATCGCCCTTTTTCACAAACTTCACCAAACTCCGTGGACTATCGCGCCCGCGCGAAAACCGAGCGTCCACAACTAGCAAGTCGGTTTGTGAAAAAGATTGTGGAAAGAAAGATTTTAGTGATTCAATAAGAAAACCTAGCCTAATTAGGAAACATGAATAAAAACATAGAAAACACAGCAACATAATACTTCCTAATATTATTCTAACACATTAAGGAAATAGAATTGACAAGAGACTTGGTGACTAAGAAACATAAACCAATTAGGAAACAAACATAATAAGAAAACCTAGCCTAATTAGGAAACATGAATAATAACATAAAAAACCAGGGTAACATAATATTTCCTAATATTATTTTTACATCCCCTCATACTCAAATAAGTCTACCAACTTAAGTTTGAAAAAGAAACCAGGAGACAGAGCAAGAAATCAGGAGCCAGGAGAGAAAACAAGAAAAAAATTAGGAGTTAGAGAAGCAGGGATGGTAGACATCCAGCATGAAAGTCGAAAGAGCGAGCCAATTAAATGGTATGAGTGCCCAGTGGACGGCGGCAAGGCTTGGCCACCCGCCAGATAGCGAGTATTCCACAGGGTAATACCAAAAAAATTAAGGGTATTTTTGAAAATTTGAAGCTTTTCACATATTCTTAATAAATTGAAATTTCCGATAATTTGGGACAGATAGATTGAGACGGGAGTATCAATATTCAATGTAGAATGCTACAAAACAGTCCACTATCGATAATTTGGGACGAATAAATTGAGACAGAGAGACTATCAATATTCGATGGATAATGCTACAAACGGCCCACTAGCTGTCATTAATATTTAAAAAATGTATTAAAACATGTAAAAAATATATAGAAGCGTGTGAAAATATATTGGAAAGTACAAAAATGCATTGAAGTATGTGTTTGTTTCCCCTTTTTCCTCCGAGCTATGAAGAGAAGGCCCATATTCAATTTCCGGATATTTGGGAAGTAGATCTTCTGTTCTCAAATTCCCCCATGCCTCTGTTGTAAGGGATTTGGGGCACTAAATTGTGAGTTTTGGAGAAGACCCATATTCAATTTACGGATATCTGAGACCCAAATTCTCAAATTCTTTGCAAGGATTTTTGGCCGTTGGATCACAGACAAAATTTTAAAAATAAAAATAAAACTAATAACTCAAGAGCCCAAAACCCCTTCCACATGAATTTGGGAACAGATATCTCACACCAGATATCTGTCCAGACGAGAGTTGGGGTTTAACTTAACCCCTGCGAGGGAAAGAGGATAGCGTTTTGAGCTTCTCCCCTGCAACTCACTCTCTCTGCTTCTCTTTTGCATCTTCCTTCCTATTTCCACACTCCACAATCCAGATAACACCCAAAAATAGAGCGATTGAAACATCACTCCTTTCACCTTTGAATTTCAATTCACACAATAGATGTACACGTAATGGCTTCCGCCATTCTTCTCCAGCTGCCCGCCCAATTTTTCTTCTCCAACCTCCAGGTACTCTCTCTCTCTATCTCTCTCTCTCTCTCTCTCTCTCTCTCTCTCTCTCTCTCTCTCTCTCTCCATATATATAGAGATATAGTTACTTGTTTCTGGGTTGTGTTTTGTGTAAACTTGCAATTCTGAATTTTGCTGCTGATGCGTAATAGTTAACTACAGCCCCTTGGGCTGAGAGATTTAGGGAGAAAAGAAAAGAAACGGGGAGAAAAGGCATTCAAAAACATGTTTGAATGATCAAAGCAATGAGACATGGTGAGAAAGGGTATGATTCATAGGTCAGAAGAAAGAAGCCCTTAAAAGAGCCCATTTTGTTTCTTACCACTTTTGGTGAGATTTGGAGAGAAAGGACTCTCTTTTTTTTTACCCTATAAGCTGATGGCAAAGCAAAATAATTTCTTTTCTTTTCTCGCCTACATGAGAAATCATAATATATATTTTTTTATCCAACGGGCCAATTTGTTTCTCACCACTTTTTGTGAGATATGGAGAGAAAAGACTCTATTATAATTCGTCTGTCCACAGAAGATGATGAGAAAGCATAATCGGTTTTTTTTTTCTCACCTAGGTATCCTATGGGGCTGTTAGTTCTTCTGGGCATGGATGGGGGACGTCCCGAGGACCAATCATCATAAATGGCACCGGTGAAAGCAAAAGAATTCGACCCATCAGAGCTTCCTCGGCTGTTACAAACTTTCCTTCTCCTCCTGTTGCTTCAGTCCGCTTCGCTCAGCCTCCCCCAGAACCCGATAATTCTGGGGTAAATTTACCTTAAAACTCCTTTAAAGAAAGTTTTGGTATTTATTCATTGGATTCGTTCAATCATTGCTCATAAATTAAGATATATGATCGTTATCTTCGCGTACGGATTAAGAAATAGAGAGGAATTCCACCTGCAGTTGTTGCAATTGAATTAAAAAATCTTTCTTAGCTAATTTGTACTCCCTCTGTCCCAAATTGCTTGTCAACTATGAAAATTCGTGTAATTTTTGTATCAGAACATAAAATACTTCAGTACATAATTGTTTAAATTTCTTGACACCAAATTAAAGTACTTCATGTCTTCAGGAGTTCTTCAATTTGGTGAGAAATTCAAAAGACATATACAGAAGTACTTGAAAATTGCACGACCTTCCACATAGGACAGGCAATTTGGGATGGAGGTAGTAACTGGTTTGTTTCCATGTTCTAAGCTATTCTGGATTAACTAAAACTGACAGCTGCTGCAAGCCTTTGTGATGACTGATGTTAGCTTGACGACTGGACTGCTCGTCACTATCTCCATCTACTTGTCATCATTTACCTATTTATGTGTCTTGAGGAATAGCCTTTGAATTGCAATTGAAGTTAAAAGAATTATTGTTGGAATTTTTTTATCAACAGTTGCAGCCAGCAGACCCTGATTTCTATAGCATAGGATACGTTCAAAGTGTTAGAGCTTATGGAATCGAATTCAAGGAAAGTCCCGATGGTTTTGGAGTCTACGCGTCAAAGGATATTGAAGCAACTCGTCGTGCCAGGGTCAGTTGCTCATTTAACGAAGCTCCTTGAATATTAACTATCACAGTACGATTCATTGTTTTTATTTTTGTCAGTTTGGTGATTTTGTTTTATTCCACAATGCAGTCCAGTTGACCTCTTGGATTTCATTTTGATGTCCTCTCTTGTACTTTACTTTTTCTGCTTACCTGCACAGGTGATCATGGAAGTTCCATTAGAATTGATGTTAACAATAAGCAAGGAGTTTCCGTGGATGTTTTTCCCAGATATAATTCCTATTGGTCATCCCATATTTGATATCATTAACTCAACTAATCCAGAGGTAATCATGTTCGTCTTTTGTCTTTCCTTTTTTGTATCGAATAGAATAGAAACAGGTAAATTGACGGGTAGTATTACTAATTTTGTTGGCTTGAATGGTTCCCATGAGTCTTTCTTAATTCTGTTTTGTTTGAAAAAAAAATTCCTAGAGAAACGAAAATTCCCCTTACAGAAAGGACTTAGAATCGAGATAATATTTAATACATATAAATAAAGATTATAAGAAAGGATTAGATAATCGTATTTTGGTTGTAAAACTTTTTGTGGATTATTGATCTAGCTTTGTATCCTAATTCATCACAAACTTGTTTTCACAAGTTTTTCAAACCTACTATTAGTGCTACGCTACTTTCTTACTTTCTGTTTTTGTTTTTTTTGAGCCATTTCCTCTCTTACAATTTGAACTTTCCCGTGGCAGACAGATTGGGACCTTAGGTTAGCGTGCCTTCTTTTATTTGCATTCGACGTACAAGGTAACTTCTGGCAATTATATGGTGACTTTTTGCCAAGCGCTGACGAATGCACTAGCTTGCTCCTGGCTACAGAGGTCTGTGTAATTTTTTTATACTATTTATTATTGTCCTATCCTTCAGAATGTGAGTTAGAGTTTATTTCTTATGGAAGTTATCCACAGCAAGGATTGCCATGCATTGGTTACTGTATAAAGCCGCATTTTTCACCGTTTGTTTTTCTTTTGGACACGGGATTTGAGACGTATTTCATTCGATACCAGGATTATAGACCATCATGCAACTTTTAATAAAAGGCCCATAAGCGACTTTTTTACTATCAAATGACAGAAGTGACTCATCCCATTGAATGCTGATAAATAACTTAGATAGGTAACTAAAAATTGACAAAAGATGATGTCTTCTTTGAGGAGCTTGCCCAGTACCGCCTAAGAAATCATATTTTCTCTTCTTTTTTTTTTTATGCCTTGTAGGAGGACCTTTTGGAGCTGCAAGACCATCACCTTGCTTCAACTATGAGGGAACAGCAACAACGAGCGTTGGAATTTTGGCAAAAGAATTGGGTATGAGTAACCTGTTTAATCTATTTCATAACTGTTACTAGTTTTACTTTTGCAATCTGTGACTCACTAGTTTGGCATATTGTCTGTATGTCAGCACTCTGGGGTACCTGTTAAAATAATGCGCCTTGCTCGCGAACCAGAGAGATTCATGTGGGCATTGGCTATGGCGCAATCTCGATGCATTAACTTCAAACCAAGGATTGGTGCACTAATTAAAGATAGAAACATGTTAATCCCTTATGCCGGTGAGCTTCTTCAACTAAATTTGTGTAATTTTATGTTTGGTACTGTTTCTACAAGATAATTTTTACCATAGTAAGGCCTGGATAAATGATCAATATTAAATCTACTTCTTATCTTTTCTTGTAAGATCGTACACTACAATTGAATTGAGTTTCCCCTTAGTATTTGGTTGGATGGAATAGACATTGGAATGGAATTCTCATTCCAATCAAATTTCCATTCCTATGTTTGGTTTATAAAAAATTTAAGGAATCGTCATTCCAAATGGAATTCTCATTCCCTCAAATAAAGGAATAATCATTCCATTAGAAAAGGCAAGGAATCATCATTCCATTCCTCTCCGCGACACCAACTTTCGCAATTGCCACTCCAAACTTTACTATTGCCGCTCCAAATTTCTCTATTGCCACTCCAAATTTCACCATTGCCACTCCAAATTTTGGAACTCATTTTTAAGCATAACCCAACGCGGGAATGGAATGGTTATTCCTATCTCATTCCATTCCTACCTCCATTCCATTCCTACCTCCATTCCATTCCAATAAACCAAACACAACCTATGTTATTTGCATTGAGATGATTCGGCGATAATATATTGAACCACTGAATATGGACTTCGATGACAACCACTTTCATGTGCCGTGGCCTGAAAAACTTGCAAAAGAGGTTCTCCATAAATTGAAGGGAAGTGGTCCTCTGGGTAACAAAACTTGTTAGTAGAAAGAAGAAGTCCTAAAGTAATCAAAACAAAAAAGGGATTTTTACAGAAGTTTATTAATGTTGGGAAACGAATGATTTTGAAAAAGGTATATTGCCAAAACCAAAGCTAAGCAGCCAGGAAAGCTTGGTTGAATGGTTGATTATCTCTACTTCATTATTCGAAGGATGGAGAAAAACCGTATTTTACCTTTCCAGGATTTGAGAAAGACAGATGTGCTTGAGTTAAGGAAGATACGTGAAACACCATCCCACATCAAAAGTCGACATGTGTGATCTTGAGCATGTAAGAAAACCATGTAAGCTTCTACTAGTAACTTGGGCTCAAGCATTTTGTGTCATATTATTAGGCTCTAACAAGTTGCTAGGTTAGTGGTCTACATGAGGCGTTACAAAGGGTATTAGAGCGAGCAACCCATGTGCACAATTGAGTGGGTACCAGAGAAAAGACCCGTGAATTATCATGGCGACTCTGGGCGCATCGCGCGAAGCTATTTAGGTGAGGAGATTATGACACCCTGTCCCATATCAAAAATCTACTTGGGTGGATCTTGGTTTGTAATGGACCATGTAAGCTCCTACTAGTAACTTGAGCTTAAGCATTTTGGGCCCTGTGGTTAGGCTCCAACAAGTTACTAGGCTTGTGGTCTATGTGGGAAGCTACATATATGGTATCATAGCAACCTATGTATACAATTGAGTGGGGCCGGTACTTTGAGTGCCCACCAAGGAAAAGACCCGTAAAATATTGTGACGAGTCTGGTCACTAGGGAAAAGACTCATAAAATACTGTGGAGACTCTAGTCCTCAACCCCCTCGTGAAGGTGCGAGGCTATATAGGTGGGAAGATTGTGACACCCCATCTGTTATGGAAAGTCTACATGGGCGATCTTGGGTATTAAGGATGATCTTGGGTATATAAGGAAATATGTAAGCTATTACCCCTAACCTGGGTTATGTATTTTTGGTTACGTTGTAGGCTCCAACAAGTTATTTGGCCAGTGGTCGATATAGGGCGTTATAAGATCACTCTAGAAATTAGACATTAGGAGAATTGATGACTTTAAGAGTTACAAACAATTAATATGCAAACATTTTTAGAGTAGTTGCGGGGAAGGAGGTTCAGTGGAAATGAATGTGAGAAAAGTTGTGCTATCAGATGAAATACCAATTATAGTTTGGAATTAGGTTATGAAGAGGCAGCTTGGATGAGGTTTATTTAACTGTATCTTGAATTCTACGGAAATCCGTGATGAATTGAGGAGTAGTTCTAGATTCCTATCTAAGAGAAAAGGTAATCTTCAAAACTGCATTAGCTATCGGGGTATTAAACGTATGACAAAGGCAAAAGGTATGGGACAAAGAAAAAGAGGGCCTTCATGTGGTGTTTATTACATAAGGCAAAGCATTGATTATAAGGTTCGCAAATTGGCATTATTTAACGGTTTCTGTCGTGCTTGTATCCATTTTGCCTGATGATCGGTGTAACAATATCTAGCGACCTACATGCCTGAAAGTAAATGGGTAAAACCCTTCACTACAGGTTACATTTTAGAACTACTCCCTTGGATGGATTGATTTGTTTTAAGATCAACAAATTCCTCTTAATTTTAAATCAGGTTGACTATATTTCTTGCATATTCTTATTGATCTCAATTCCCTCCAGTTTATAAGTCTTAGTCCGTCTGATGGTTTATTAATGCTGCTTATTGAATAGACTTAATCCTATTTCGCAGACATGCTAAACCATTCATTTCAGCCAAATTGTTTTTTCCATTGGCGTTTTAAGGATCGCATGCTTGAGGTCATGATAAATGCTGGACAACAGGTTGAAAAAGGAGAAGAGGTGCACACTTTTATAATCATTCGATGCATCTATTTGGTAATGAGTGGACTGTCTGATTGAAATAAACTCTGAGTGTAATTCTGTTCTGTAATGTTATAGTTACCTTCGCGCATTAATTCTGTTCCGCCATGTTATAGTTACCTTCGCGCATTAGATATATTAATCCGTGCTACAAAATGTGAAAAATTGCTATATTTAGTATTTAGTTCTTCACAATATAATGAAAGACACCGATAGCATCTGTCCGTCCTTTTGCACCCAAAATTTGTCTTTCTAGCCCCAATGTTCTTTTGCACCGATTTACGGGTTTTTTTTTGTCAATTTCAAAAATACCCTTTCTTCCCCATAACCCTAAAATTAATTTTGGTCAATACCCATCCCACTAATACTTCCATCACAAGTCCATGCACACAATTTACTGACATGCAAAATCAAAGAATGACATGTAAAACAAATTTCAACCCGCCTGGCCTTGTTCTAAATTTCTCCTTCAAAAGGAATTCCGAAATTGCAGTTTGTCCCACTAACAAAATAACTGAAACTGAATTCACGGATCCAAAGCAAACTTTTGAAGATGTAATCATGTGAGGACTTGCTTGAATAGAGGACAGAGAAGAACGTGGGTTTGTGCAAGGGCAGGGAGGTATAGGTAACCACTGATGGTGGCTGACGGTAAGGATAGACCAAAATTAAGTTTAGGGTTAGAGTTAGGTTGAAGATGAGGATATTTTTGTTTTTGACGATAAAATTTGAATAGGGTATATTGAAATTGGGGTTAGAAAGATGTTTTATGGGTTCAAATCAAGGTTGTTGATCCCGTAGCGGTACCGGCTGGTACTGCCGGTTCACCCCGTTTTGCTGGAAAACTGGTTTGCTTGACCATTAATTCCGTTCCGGTCAACTTTCCAGCCTATACCGGTTGATTCCGGCTGTACGGGTGGATTCCGGCTCTTCTGACACGGCCCGGCGGTATGTACTGGTCAGTTTATACAGTAAAAAATGGATAACCAGGCGGTTCTCCAGCGAAGTACAAACGTGTGGGCTGTGAAGTTGTTGACTGCCCATTTACTCTCTACCTGATAATTTCCAGTTCTTTTAGAAAAAGGACAGAGGTACTTGGCATTTGAGCCCGGTGAGCTGTGAAGCTTTACATATTTTTTAAAATAATTTGATGGGAAAGGTTAATTGTGTATAAATAGCACACCAGACGTCAGTATACCCATTTACAAGAAATTCCTAGTACTCAATCCTTGTTTTGAGGTTTTTGATGTGAAAATTTTCCTTGATAATTTTTTTTTTTGACTCCTAAAATTTAGTAATCATTACTTCAATTTTAATTGCGTAACATAAAATTGGATTATGTCGATGAAACTTGAGTTTATATGGAGTTAACTGAAAAATATGCATTTATAGCGACAAATCCGGAACGGTACCCAGTAAGACACCGGTACCGATATGTACCGTACCAGTGACAAAAATGGTACCATGTCTGGTACGGTATTGAAAACCTTGGTTCAAATTGAATGACTCTAATATTAGTGACAAGTTATTGTTGGACCAACTAGAAAAACTTAACATGCAATTGGAATGGTATTGAAGTTTGTGATTTTTTATCTCCGAAATAAAGCTGTGATTATGGATGATAAAGTGGTCAAAGAAAATTCCCTGGTTAATAAAATCCTGGAGGTTATCCTCCTTTCTTTCCTTTGACAAGTTGTTTATGTTGCTTTTATATTGTCATTCTTTTCAGTAGGGAATTTCCTATCTCAAAACAAATTTGAAGAATTACTGATTTACAATAAGTTGTCAACTTGATCAGGAGTTGCACTCTTTGTAAGACTTGCTATTTTCGCATTCAAAGTCTTGGAAGATATATGAAGTACATTCTCCTTCAGGCCTGATACTATTAGGACTGAATCTGTGTCCATTTTCGATGTACTAGTATATGCTTTTTACAAATATACCAACTTGGTGTAATAGTTTTTAACTGATATTCCTTTCTTGTTTGGAGTATGTCTAAACTTTTCATGAGAATATATACTAAGCATGCAAATAGATGTATGTACTGCACAAATGAGTGTTCATGGTGATTGTGTTTATTGCATATGTATGGCTGATCTTCATTAGTGTTGTTAACAATATAGAATTAAGATACTAACAGTTTCGGAGATTAATGCAGCTAACAATCAATTACATGAGTTCGCAGAAGAACGACATGTTCATGCAAAGATATGGATTTTCATCGTCTGTGGTAATTTTGCTCTCAGCTCTTGGCAAATAAAGATATTCAATTCCATGTTGTTTTAGGAAATAACACGATATAGCAATGCTTTTGCATAGCTTCTTATGTGAAATATAGGATGGGCAGAAACAGAAGTTCATTAGTTATGTTGATGTTTGGTTGTGAAGATATTCACAAGTATGCATGAACCACAGAGTCAGTCGTACGCATGGCATTCGTTAACTTTTTATTGATGAGGATTGAGGAGACAAGACTAGATTACCTTGTAATACTCCCTGCAATAAATGGGTTTTACTGGTGTGCATGATGTGAACTTGTACCGTATGATGAGACAGTCTTTTCGTTTTCTCCAAATAATAGGCGATTATGTATGACCCGTGATCCTGCATCACTAGTGATTACTGATTGGGTTCTATTGGGGATCTTGTTAGCAAATGATTATGAGATCAGATGATATTGATCATCTCTATTAAGACTTATCTGGAATACTGGAATTTCTTGAAACGAAATCTCTTGGTAAACAAGCATCTTACATTCCTACCATGTTAACTTTTTTTTTTTTTTTTTGTGTAATGCAAACCATGTTAACTTTCCAGATTAGAAACTGTAATGAGTTTCTCTTCTTCTTGTACATGACCAGAGAGTGTGTAATACTCCCTCCATCCCATTTTGTTTGTCAATTTTCGAAGATCGTGTCATCGGTCAAACCCTTATAACTTTTAATCCGTAATGTCTTTCATGATTTTTAAAATTTCGTATAATAAAACTCATCGAGAACTATCAAACGAGATCCATATTGAATATTTTTTGAAATTCATATTAAAAGATATAAGCAATCGGACACGGTCTACTAAAAATGACAAACAAAATGGGACGGAGGGAGTACGTATTTTCTCAGTTTTCTGAAGCATTATATATGGGAGGGAACTTGTTGTATTGTTAAAAAATATTGTGAATTGAGTTTCTAGTTTTAGGTCCATTAATTTCCTCTCAACTCAGCAACAATAAGAGATTTGTGTGTGTTGCTTTAGATCATCTTTTGTTGAATAACAACAACAACAACATTAACAACAATAACATAACCCATCTAGTCCCCAATCATTGGGGGTATGGGCGGGGATGATTGGAGATAGAGCTAACCTATGGCAATATGCACAAAGTGGTTGCTCTCAAAATATCATTGAGACAGTGGCTCCCTAAACCTCCAAGAATCGAGGAGCTACATAGACGTTTTGCTGGAAAACGATGCCTCAAATCAAAGCCAAAAGGCATCAGAGAGGGCAGGCCTAGAGACCCAAATCGTTTTTTGCGCCCATTATCATGCTTCCTTCATTCATGGTCCAGAACATCTCATAGATGCTGAGATGCTCTAACGAGCACATATCTTTTGTTGAATAAACAGAGAATACAGGTGCAGCATAAGAAAGGGTATTTGCACTTTGACCCCCTGTACTTTGCTCGATTTGCACTTACACTCTCATACTTTTTTTTTAGGCACTTACACCCCTTACAGAGATCCCAAATTTTGCTTAGGTCCGGACTTCGACTTTCCCGATCAAATTTCGATGATTCAATCCGTCCAATGCGTTTGGAATGTGTTTTCAAAGGTATCTGCAAGGAATTGGCAATAAAAATGACCGGGAAGGGTTTGATATGAACATATACTGTTTTACAAAAAACTGCTTAATCCAAGCCCTTCGCGGTCTTTTTTTTGGCCGATTTCTGCTCGATACCCTTGAAAACACATTCCAAAGATATTGAACGGATCGGATTATCAAAATTTGATCGGGAAAGTCGAAATCCTAACCTAAGCAAAATTCGGGATCCCTGTAAGGGGTGTAAGTGCCTTAAAAAAAAAGTACGAGGGGTGTAAGTGCAAATCGAGCAAAGTACAGGGGGTCAAAGTGCAAATACCCTGCATAAGAAACTCATCTTTTGGAACTTTAGAGACTCGTCTTATTCTTTTACCGGTCATATTTCCTGTAATTAACACTGCTGTAATCTTGTTTTGTAAAATGTAGAACCCCTGGGAGGAGATCCAGTTCAATGGCAATGCGAAGATTCATCTGGATTCCTTCTTGTCAGTCTTCAATATATCTGGTCTTCCCGAGGAATACTACCATAACAGTATGGTCATAGGAATTTTCTGTTCATAAATTTGGTTTACAAGTGCTTATCTGACATTCCTCAGTAACCAGGTTTAGTTTTGTTGTCAATCTGCTAACTTAAAACAGGTCAGTTAGGGAGTGATGCTGACGGTTTCATTGACGGAGCAGTGATAGCAGCGGCGAGAACGTTGCCCACTTGGTCAGATGGCGATGTGCCTCCGATCCCAAGTGCAGAAAGGAAAGCGGTGAAGGAGTTACAGGAAGAATGCCGACAGAGGCTTTCAGAATTTCCCACTACTTCTGAGCAAGACAATCAATTCCTAGGTAATATATCCTGGAGGTGTTGGATAACATCTGAGGTGTTATCCCCTCAGATGTTTTGACAGATTTGGTCTCATTGAATTGTCTGCGGTTATTCTTTTTTTTTGGGTAAATTCTGCGGTTATTCTTGTTTAGTGTATTTTACCTATTCTTCTTCAGCATGGATATGAAACATAGGGATTAGAGAGGAAGGAAGAGAGAAATTATAATTTCCTTGTACTTATGTTAGGTTCCTACTTTGAGAGAGGGGAAAAACAAACAAGATAAATTATTTGGAAACTCTTCTTCTTCAGAGTTCCTTTCGGTTTCCTTTACCTTTCTATTTCCTTTACTCTTTTACTTTTTTATATTCGCTCATCTTTCCCTTTGCAGTCAAACTACAGTTGTTTTTCTTCTCGTCCTCTTTCCTGAAAAATAATCAACTATTTCGAAGATTTTTTCCTTAATGTTTTCCCTTTCTTTCGACGCATCCTAGAGTTTGCCTGGAGGTTAGTTATTTGCTGGCTGTTAACAATTCCCATTCTTCCTTTCATTGGTGTTGCACTCTCTTGAAATGACAAGGCCGTAAGGTCTCAACGCAACCTTACTAAGGTTAATCTAACTAGAACTCTATTGAGAAACTTTGATTCTCATATTTGATTTTTGGTTATTATTTTTCCTTTTGATTTTCCCTGCCAACAGACTGTATGCCAGAAGCTAGGAGGACACTTGAAGCTGCAATCAAGTACGTTTCCGATCCTCTCTTCTGCTATACTGTACTCCTCCCACAAGCTGCTTATTCCAGAGCTTCTTAAGGCAGAAGAATTAAAGGCACAATATATTTGCAATGTTCCTATTTTCAGGTACAGATTGCACAGGAAAATGTTCATAGAAAAGGTCATCCGGGCGTTGGATATTTATCGAGACCGGATATTGTTCTAATCACCTCGGAAGTTTTTCAAGTCTCTCAGTCAATTCTGTTTAAATTGCCAAAACAGGCTGTCTTTACATATACATGGCCAATTGAAGATTCTCCATGTTGTTATCTTGCAAAACTCATATGTAACTGGTTCCATGTTCAAGTATGGGATAGTGCATTTTGGTAATTTTGTCATCTCTTCAGAATTTAATCATTCATTCTGGTATTTCCCGTTTGCTGAAGGTATGCTTGAACAGAAGTAATTGGCCTTTACGCGGGATTATTGACTAGCAGAATATTTGTTTGGAAATTGAAGAAAGGAAAATAATTGAGAAAAAAAGTGCAAGAAAATTTATAGTGTGCTTGGTTTGTTATTTCTGTCTTCTTTTCTTACCCTTTCTATTTCCAAGTTGTTGAAGATACTTTTGTGTATAATAAGTTTAATGTCTGCGTTGCACACGTGGAAATATTCATTTGGATTTGATGAACTAAGTTTGTTTCGCACAATACACAAGTAATATATATGGTGAAACGTAACTGGTGTACTACATTAACGTTCATTTATTTTTCCCTTGTATTCTTGAACTTTTGAATAAAAATATGAAAGAAAATGTGAGAATCATGTCTAGGTCCAATATTACGACGATGTAAACTTCTCAGGCTTTCATAAATTTCTTACGCATGTCAAGGGCAAAACAGTAAACACTCCATGTTACTCCATGTTTACTCCATGTTAAATCATCTATAAATCATCTATACCATATTACTCCATGTTTTTGTATCTGTTCTTGTTTATTTTAACTCAAATTTCTATTATTTCAAGTTTTCAACCCTCATAAATCACCACATCCTTCTGATGGAATTCTTAGAAACACCTGTTTATTGCCTTGTGTTTCTATCATTGTTGGCTTCCATCGTCTGGGTTTTGCAATTGCTAACATGCCATAAAATAGACACAACACCGAGCCATCGCTAGCTCGATTTCATAATCAAGATTTTAAATATTACCAGATTATTGGAACCAAACTCTGAGTAAAACAGAGCATAGATTCAGTTGTTACAAACGTGTTCGATTATTTGGCTTGAGCCAAGCTCGAACACTTCAAAATTGGGCTCAGCTCGTTTCTATCCCTAAGATTTATGTAGATGTATATTTCTTATAGTTTTACTCCCTTCGGCCTTTGTCCCATATTGTTTGTCCTATGAAAATACCTTGTTCCCCTATTAGTTTGATTAGTCGGTTTGAGAGTTAATTGGTCATAAGTCGGATTTAATTGCCGATTAATAGGCGGAGGGGGATGTTGTTGTGCATAACCTGCACCTAAGGAAACGCTCCCGTTTTGTTGCCAACTCACGGGGTTTGCAAAATGCTATCTTGTGGGACCCATTTTCTGTCCCACACAATCGATCCGAACCGTTAAATAATTTTAAAATAATTATTCAAGTGGTTTTGAAAAAAATTAGCCCCATTGGATATTTGTACGTAATTGATCTAATTCATTTGATTTTCATTCAGAATTCAGGACCCTGTAGTTTGAAAGAATCTTCAAGAAAAGTTATACAATTTTGCACTAAGTAACTCATTGATCCGAACCATAAGTGTTGTAGGGCTCGTTAAGAAGAGCATCCAGTAAAAAAATTATGTTGATCGGACATCGATAGATATCAAAAAACGAAATTTTTTTTATATCTATCGATGTCCGAACAGGATAATTTTTTTACCGGATGCTCTTCTCAAGAAGCCCTACAATACCTATGGTTCGGATCAATAGATTACTGAGCGCACAATTATATATATTTTCTTGAAGATTCTTTCAAACTACAGGGTGTTGAATTCTGAATGAAAATCAAACGAGTTAGATTAATTACGTAAAACTATCCAATGAGGCTGATTTTTTCAAGACCAATTGAATAATTATTTTAAAATTATTTAACGGTTCAGATCGATTGTGTGGGACCCGAAAGTGAGTCCCACAAGATCGCATTTTGTAAACCCCATGTGTTGGCCACAGAACTGCAGTGTTTCATTAAGCACAGCAGCTGCTGTGCAGATTTTACACAGCAGCATCCCCGACTCCCTAAGAGCATCTCCAATACTACTTAGCACTTTAACTAGCTAAAAGTACAAAACAAGGTACACTTCTACTTTGCTCAGACACTTTTTCACCTATGGTTCTAACACCACTCTCTACTTTTGCTCTTCACTCTCTACTTTTAGGGCAAAAGTGGAGGGAAATGAAGAAAAGTAAAGGAGAAAAATGAGGGAAAAGTATAGTAGAGTGGCAAATGCCTTGCTACTAGTAGCAAGCCAAAAGGAACAAAGCTAGAGTAGATAGCCCGGTAGCAAGTCTATTGGAACATAATTTTTTGGTTTGGCTAGGCTTAGTAGCCAACAAGGTACATGTAGTAAGCCTCTTGGAGATGCTCTAATAGGCTAGTTGGGATAGTCGGACTAGTCGCGGGTGAGCTTCAAGTCGGAAAAAAATAACGATTTAGGGGAAAAGGGAATTCTTTTTAAAATTCGGGTAACTATTGTGATTTTAAATAATACAAGGGTGGTAACAGTAAACTTAAACAACGAAAGGGGATTTTACGTCAGAAGAGCCCTAAACGATCAACCCTCTAATAACCCCTGGGCTGGTGACGACGACCGACGAGTGACGAACGACGGTGCCTGACGAACGACGATCGACGAGCGACTGGTTCGTCTGTAACTGGGCTTCTACTTCGACAATCGTTCCTTCTAGGCTTCTACTTCGCTGGTGAGTCTCTCTCTCTCTCTCTCTCTCTCTCTCTCTCTCTCTCGTCTGTAACTCGGCTATTATATGATTTTTTTTAATGAAGTTATTAACTGTAGTTTTTTTTGGAACTGAGCTGTAGTTGGGTATAGTTACTGTGTATATAAAATGTAGTTGGGTATAAAATGTGATTGCCTCTAAAGTGACTCTGATTTGAAATTGCTAATATGTATTTTTTATCGACAGGTCTAGTATCAATGGCTCAATCATCTTCGTTTCCTACTTTCGTATGGTTTGAACTTTGAACGTTGAAGTTGGCATTATGGATTGAATAACTATTTGGTTTTACTTAGTTTCCATGTTTTCATTTGATGATTTGTGCTGCATATGTTATTCTATTTGCTTAAAACTTGGGAAGGAGGGAGGAGAAAATATATATATATATTTTTAGAAAAATCTGACTAGCCAATTAATCCCTGATTAATCCCCTAGTCGATAGTCGGAACCCGACCGACCTGGGACTGAAGAGCGTCTTTTAGAACCTTGCTTGTACCTTGATTTGAAGGGATAAATGGAATTTGAATTGAAGGAAATTTTGGAAATTTCGAGTTTTTAAAGTTAATTATGTCTCTTTAACATTTGGATTCCCTAAAATTGGACAAACAACTTGGGACGAAGGGAGTAAAACAGACTTGCTTTGCAAGTCCTTTCAGTGTTTAATTATGGATATCATGATTACAATCTACCAGAAAAGAACCTTTTTATACTTGTCTCGTAAGAATCATAGTTGTTGAATATAGTATTAACTGTATTTAACTACTGCGTTAGTAGCATGAAAGAAAATTTTGTGTTGCTTGAATTTGGACAGAGAAAGAATGAGCATTGGAAGCTTGAAGAACTTGGTGGCTGAAGTAGCCATTAAAGGCGTGTCAGAAGCAAGGGCAAGGATATTTGGTCACGTGCTTAACCCAACAGGAGAGAGATCTCCACACAAGATTCTTCGCAAGAAGCTTATTGGTGAGAAAGTCGCGCAGTGGTACCCGTATGACATCAACAAAGATGATCCCCTAGTCATGGCCAAAAAAGAAGAAGAGTATACTTTCTCTCTCTTTTCTTGGGTATTGCTTGTGTGAATGTATATATTTGTTTCTTTTGTGGCATTCTTGTGTTTGTATTTTGAATATATAATCACATATTTACATTCTAGCTTCTCTGACATAGCTTGTGGGAAGGTTATCTTAAGCACCTTCTTTTACATAAAGCAGCAGGTTTTTTGTATAGTGGTTAAACAAATTTGTAACGTACCAAGTAGGTCGTGAAAGTAATTGTGAAAAAGTGTGCCCAGTTACTTTCTCAAGTATGCTAGTCTTACGAACGATTACCAGTCTAGATACATAGGCAATTTCCTCTTGCTTAACTGGAGGGGTTGGTATGGAGACACGCTTGCTGCTGCCGATATCAATGTATTGGCATTTATCCGATTGAAGGGGTAATGAAGTTTAGGAAGTGAAACGAAAGCAATTACTACTTATGTATGCATGTGGGTACGAAGTTGCACCTAAAAGTCAAGAAAACTGCACAAAGAAAAACGGAATGTCTTCCTTGCCAAATAAATAAAAGTAAGCACCTTCACTTCCAAACAAGGAATGAAATTCTTTATGACTTTATGTATATAAAGATTGTGTATTCCTCCTGCTCTAGCTACATCATGATACTAAATGGTGTGGCTATTGTCAGCAAATCTTCAATCCTGAAGTGCTGACTATTCTTGTCTTAGTTATCAAAGTTGCAGGATGTAGTTAGAGTTTGTTACCCTATGCGACCGTCAATAGGGGTAGGTCTCGTAGGCTCGTAGCATAAGGCGGTATCTCATAATCCTTTCAGTGCAGGTGGTATCTCATAAAGCTGTAGGGAACTAGTACTAAAAAGAACTAATCACAACGTCAAATGTTTTTTTACATTTAAACTATGGGAAAAAGATCTATCCTCGTTTTCATGGAAAAAGTTTTGGGTAAAAAGTTGATTGTTGTCTTTGCTTGGGTAAATAAAATTGGTTGGTATGGTTGGTCAATTGCTAGTGAGAGCTAATGGTTAGTAATTTACTAGTCAGTTGTGAGGATGTTATCATGTTGCATAATTTGATTATACCCCTTGCCGATGAAGCACCGATACTTCTAGAGGTCGATGTGTCCATGTATCAGACTTGGGGACATGCGTGTCCCGGGGACACGTATTGAACACGCCACGTGGCGTGTCCCTTAAATTAAATTATTTTTTGGCAGGGGACACAACATGGACACGCGTGTCCCACATATACAGTGTCTCTCGTTGAGGATAGGTGTATATATGTATGTATTTACTGGTATATATATTTCCGTTGCTTTGTGGGTGTATGTCTTACATATTATATTAGATCTATGTATATAAATTGTTATTGCATACATATATGGTATATTTATACAGTATATAATTTTTTATTTATTTATTTTTGCCGTGTCTGTGTCCATTTTTTAGAATTCCCGTGTCCGTGCCTGTGCCCGTGCTACATTGCCCCTTGCTAATGGGAAGTTCCTTTACAGATCTCTCTCTCTCTCTCTCTCTCTCTCTCTCTCTCTCTCTCTCTCACTCACACACACACACACACAACGATTAGGGTCTTTTGGGCTACTTCTTCCTGCATTCTTTTTGTGTTCTTGAAGAGGAGTTACTTGCATAGAAGAGAGGAAGAGGGAAATCAATTGATTAGTCCCCAGTCTACTTCTTGGAAATTATTAGAAACGGAATTTCCTTTTGCTTTACTTCATTTGTTTTCCTACATGGAGAAATCAGTGGGGTATTGTATCTTGCGAAATATATCTACTGCATTTTCAGAGTAATTATGTGCGCGGAAGAAAAATTCATGCCATGATTTCATCTGACCTGATGCACCTCCTGCAGGCGAATATATAAGCTTCAAATGTTGAAGCGTCGCGGAAAGGGACCCCCTAAGAAAGGCCAAGGAAAGCGTTCCAAACGTAAATAGGTCGCCTCTGCAAATGGCATGGGAACAGGATTATAGGTCAACTTTTTGAAGGGGAACTCATTTCTAGTTGTTGTACTGATTTTAATGACTTTCTGGGTCTAATGTTTCAGGTTGACCGAATAACATCTCAACTTATTTCACATAAATGTTTGTTCCATTCTGCCATTCTCTGGAAAAGAAAATACTGGGTTGTAGTGCTGAACATGAATGTTCCTCATTTCATACTTTCTTATGCTAGTAATAAAACCAAAAGCAGTCTTCTAAAAGTCGGCCAAGTCCCCGCCAGGCTCCATGTGGCCCCTTTCCGCCCGACTAGCGCCTAGCAATTTTTAGAACATTGACCAAAAGCAGAGACATCTTGATGATGATGACGATGATGTTAACATTGTTGCAATTCTGTTTGGATCGAGTAAAACAATCTATCAAGGTGTTACATGCATTTTGGTTTGTAAGATTAAGAACAAAAGCTCGAACTGTGGACGGGGGCTATAATGTAGGAGTATTCAATTAGGGACGAATCCTATTTGAAGATCTGACAAAGTTTTGGCAGATTAAACCCTAGTCAAAATCAACTAATGGCGCTCCTGCTATGCAACCTGGGATTAATAGATGTGTTTCCAACTTGCAGGTAGTGTTCTCCCGTTAAACTGGTCGCTCCATAAAACTTGTGAAAATTAGTTGACAGAAGTTTGTTTTGTGGGGCAACCTGGGCAGGGTCAACAATGGACCCATTCGATATACAGACCTCCGGGTTTACAGTTGATCCCGGACACTTAGACTCTTTTACTATCCTGTCGGATTGATTGACAGAACCTTCTCTTATCCTCTCTTTTGCCACCGATGTAAATGGTAAGCTGCCAGAGCCAAAAGGGATGGAACAAGAAAGCCAACTTCGCGGATGATTTTTAGGGTTCCCATAGGAGGGCAGAGTCCGCATACTCAAGAAGCAACATTCAGGTTATAAAAGCTGAGGCACGGGTTAAAATGGAGGCTTCTCTAAACAATGTATTTGTGCTGTTGTTGCAGAGAATGAGAGGGGTGAGGTTGTGGTTATGGGATAGAATTTGGAGGTCAACATGTTAGAAGATGACGATGTTCCACTGTAACCATGTGTGCCACAAACGTAAATCCATAAAGGAGCCATTGGATTCACCTGATGTTGCAATTAAAGTCGAAATCAAAGTTTCTTGTATAGAAATCTTATACAGCTTTATCAGACTACCTCCTTCCTCGCTGATTTATGCTTTCTTTTGAAATGGAAAATGGACTGATACACAAGGTTGGATTAGTGTTTATACACACATGTACAGATTATACTACCTCGAATTACCCAGCATAGCTGAAAATTAGGGATGGAATTTCCTTCTAGAGCTGAGCAGAGTTCAAATACCAAGGGTTTTTGGACTCCCAACATTTTGCTGCAGTGCAAATATTAGCAGCAACTGGCAAAACCAAAAGCGTAAACCAAGATAACAAAATAGAATCTCAATCCAACGCTACCAGGAACGATCAATGAAGTGACTATCATACATCACAAACTGTTGTGGACTCCTTGATTAGGAGACACTAGTCCGTATAAGATTTCTGGGAAATACTTCCCTTTCTCCAATGAAATACAGGAAGTTACAAAGAGGGCAAACGAAACGGAGATCTTCCTGATTAAGGTACCAAAAACTGAAGCACCAAAAGAATTGGCTACAGACATTTCAAACATTTTTGGTGATCCCAAAAATGTTAGTAGAAGAATTTAGAACCTATTTGCTGATCCCTTATATATTCAGAATAGTTAACAGCCTCATGTACAGCATGATTAGGCTTGGATTCTTTTCACCAATAATCCCCACAAGAACAACTTCCATCCCTGAAATGATGGAACCTCCTCACATCCCTTACAATAATCTCCCTCCCAACAATCTTAGCGATATACTTAGTAGCCACGTGACAGTCGTTACAAACTCTAAGGTTCTTGGCAATTCGAATGGTAGTCCCAGGAGGGGTGTTGAGGATGCCAAATGCTATAGCTAGTTTCTCACTGTGTCCGCAAAGTAGGTTCTCCTTTTCCTCTTCGTCAACATTGCGAAGAACGCAAGAAGTATCTGGTACATAACCCTCTTTCCTCATTCTCTCTGATAACGTCTCAAGGAAGCCATGGAGCTCCTTACTTTGGGGGTGTGAAACATCCCCAGCAATGAATTTGTGAACTTCCTCGCCAAACTCTATCCAACTGCATCCAGGTTCTTTTCTTACACCCATTTCCTTCATGGTTTTCCGTACTTCCGTTGCTTTATCCCAGAGTCTAGCAGATGAGTAGATATTGGATAGCAGAACATAGTGGCTAGCTACATTAGGCTCCAACTGAAGGAGATTCTTGGCTGCTATTTCCCCAATTTCAACATCTTGGTGAATCCGGCAAGCACCTAGCAAGCTACTCCAGGCACCGACCTTGTCGAATTCTGGTGGAATGGCATTGACAAGTTCATATGCTTCCTTCAGTTTACCAGCTCGACCGAGCAGATCAACAACACAAGCATAGTGATCTGCTGTGGGTTCGATTCCATGGTCATTTTTCATTCCATGGAACAAGTTTAGGCCTTCATTTACCATTCCAGAATGACTACAAGCCGCAAGAATTGCAATAAACGTTACTTCATTAGGCTTGACTTTCTCACCCCTATGTGGTTCTTCTGCCACCATAGTTCTAAAAAGTTCCAGGGTTTCCTCTCCCTTCCCATGCATCCCATAAGCCATAATGATAACGTTCCATGTGATGATGTTCCTAATGGGCATGCCATCAAATACTCGCCTAGATACGTCCAAACAACCACATTTTGCATACATGTCAACCAATGCACTTCCCACTGCGACATCTGATGCCAATGCGTTTCTAATAGCATAAGCGTGGATTTCTTTTCCCTTTCCTAGTGCTGCAAGGGCAGCACAACCTGGAAGGATAGTCATGAGTGTTATTGCATTTGGCTTATAAGGACCGGAGGTTCTTTCATCTGCATAGTCATCGTTCTTCTCCTCTACTTTTTCTTCAACTTTTTGCATTTCACTTATCAGCATAAGGGCATTCTCATAACATTCACATAATACATAAGCTGTGATCATAGTATTCCAAGAAACAATATCTCTGATTTGCATGCTGTCAAATATATATCTAGATAGTTCTATTTTCCCCATCCTAGAATACATGTCCATTACTGCATTTTGTACATACCTATCTGTCCAAAAACCTAACTTCACCACAAACCCATGCATACCTTTTTGGTCAGAGAAAGCTGCATTGTCCACGCATGCTGGCAAGACACTTGACATGGTGGTGGTATTAGGAAAAAGCCCTGAGACCTCCACCATCTCCATAAAGAGCATTATTGCTTCCTCGTTGAAACCGTTTTGTGCATAACCAGCAATCATAGCATTCCAGATCCCAAGTCTCCTATCTAAGATAACATCAAAAACCCTACGGCCACTTTCAACCGCTTTACAATTACAGTACATGTCAACCAAAGCACTACCCACGAAAGAATTCCCAATCAATTCATCATTTCTCAAGGCATATGCATGAATTTCCTTCCCTAAATCTAACAATTCCAAATGGGAACATGCGGGGAGAACACTTGAAATTGTTACCCCGTCTGGCTTAGTTCCTTCACGAACCATAACATACAGGAAAGTCAACGCTTCATAAAACTGGCCACTTTGTGACAATGAGCTTATCATGGTGTTCCAAGAAACCATGTCTCTCTCTCCAAACAACTCAAATATGGCTTTTGAGTCATCAAGTCTTCCTAGTTTGGCATACATAGCCATCAAAGCATTGTTCGTAAAAGTCTTCCGATCATCCGCCCTCAAACTATACCCAAGAACTTGCTTCCCAAGACGCAACCCATCACCCCTACTCAAATTCGAGCACGCTAGCGCCACACTCACCAAGGAAAATGAGCTCGGCTCCACTCTGTCCGACTGCATCAACCGAAACCCCTCCAAAGCAAGCTCCCACTCCTCAAAATGACACAGAGCCGCTATCATCGAGTTCCAAGAAACCTGATCTTTTTCAGGAATTCTTTCAAACACCTTGAGTACATCCCCCATATCTCCACATTGCCCGTAGAAATTCACAAGGGTATTGGCCACAGTCACCGATGATGAGCTGTAACCGAACTTAAAAACAGCAGCATGTATCTGTTTCCCTAAATTCAAGTCGTGAATCCCCGTGACAGCCTTTAAAACGGCTGGGAAAGCAAAATTGTTCGGTTCGGTGCCCTCTTTCGTCACATCGATGTACGTGGAAATGGCTTCGCGAAAGCGATTGGACCGGGTTTTGGACCGAAGGAGTTCGATCCATGAAGCAGCGGAGCGCGATTCGGGTCTGGGCTTTGGTGGGTTTTTGGTGGAGTTGAGTGGTGTGGGAATTGTAGGAGGGATAATGGTGGTGGGTTGAGGAGTCTGTTTCTGGTAAGTGAGTTGATGGGTTTGGAGGGAAGAGAAGGGAGAGTGTGCAGGCAGGGGGAGAGAGATAGGAGAGAGAAACTGCGTTGAGGAGGACATTGGTAGTTATTACAGTTCGATTAGAATTCTCACGAAGTCTCTCCAAAAGGAGAAAATTTTCAGTGCCGAGTGGGTACTGCGCCTACGTGGTACCCGCTCGGTAATCTAAGCCGTCTAAAATGCGATTTAACGGTCCAGAAGATGAGAGAGAAAAAGAGGAGAGAGAGTGGTCGGGTGAGAGGAGAGAGAAAGGGAATCAATCTCGGCTGTCCAAAACGCTTTTGGACGGCCAAGATCGTGCTCAGCATGGCCACGTGGTACTCATCCGGGACCCAAAATTTTTTCCTCCAAAAGTGAGGGGCATGTATGGCAGTGGCAAATGCATGAATTTCAGTGTTTTTTTTTTTTGGAATGGCAAGAAAAATCATTGAAATAATATACTAACACAGTTTACGAGAATGAAACAATATTAAGAGGGTGTTTGGCCCCTTGTTTTTCAACTTCTCAACTTCTCTTTTTCTCTTTTTGGTTGTTTGGCTACACCTCTCATAACTCATTCCACCATAAACTGTTTTTTCATTTCTAACAATCTGGGCCAGAAACCAAAAATAGGTCCAAGGCTCCTTTTCCATTTCTCCTTTTCCCATTTTCAGTTTCTCCTTTTTCGTTTCCCATTCTACCCCTTGATTTTCAAGTTTCTGCAACTATTCTAGAGGTGGCCGGTGGGAGTGGATGGGTCTCATAAATATTTTTTTCTATTTTGGTATAAGGAGTTTGACTCAGGAAAATGTTGGGCCGAATTTCACTGTAAAAAATGGATGGGTCTCATTTTCTGCTATCTTAAAAATCTAGGCGGTACACACATTTACAAAAATATTACCCAATATGATTTTAAAAAACTTTCAAATGTCCATAACGTTATCTGGAAAAAAAAATACTAATTTTGAAATCAAAGGCATAAATGAATTCTTTAGCCAAAATGAAACGGAAAAATTTCCCAATTAGAATTTAAAAAAATTGCTAAAAACAATATTCGTATACATTTTTTTCACAAGGGCAAAATGGTAAAAAATTAATCCATAACTCATTTTCATCATTCTTCTCCCAAACACTACTACTTTTCAAAATGCATTTTGCACATTTCTCTCAAACACTCCACCCAGATTCAAAACTCATTCTGGCCATAATCCAAAAAGCCAAAAAGCCAAAAAGTTGAAAATGAAAAGCTGAAAAGTAGGCTCCCAAACACCCCCTTACAACAAATAGAATTACACTGAAATAGAAATATTTGCATGAGCTCTATCGAAAAAGAGTTGATCATCAATATGGATTCTTATTTGGCATTTTTTAGTACAAGAATTTCAATACTTCAAATAATAACAATCGTGTCTTAGTTTCAGAGAGGAGGGATTCAATTCATGTCTCATTTTTTAGTACACTGATCATTCTCTTGTAGTATTAATAATGTTGAACTGATTTACATAAAGATAGGAGAGGGAGGAGGGATTCAACTAAAGTTTGAATCTCCACGGAGGATAAATCAAAATATTGTTGCTTGACAATTACATTGTACATATGGGATAGGTATAATTTTGAGTTTGAAAATGTCACATAACAATTTAATATAGGATATTAATTCATTTTAGCATTTGGACTAGCTCATTAATTTTTCTCTAGAAAAAATGTTACATTTTAGGAATTTTATTAGACGGTCCTTTTTTTTAGATAAGATTTCTACTAGTTTGACATGTCTATCTTTGATAGATGAATGGAAGATGATTGAGTTTTAAAGCGAAATGAGTGCGTAAAATAAGTATTGAAGCGAAATGAGAGATTCATTCTTTATTTCAAAGTTTCGAAAATGATTGAAAGGATTTTTGAAGGAAAGATGGTATGGTTGGAGATATGGTGCAGGGCAAAGAGATGAGATGCTTTTCGGACCATTCTTGGCAGATAGAAAGTTCTTATTGATTCAGATTCCAATTTATCCTTTCGACCCCTCTTTCACGTTCTATTCCACTATTAAAAGTTTTTCGCTTTTTTATATATTGGAGTCTTCCTTGGATCCGAGGATCCTGTAGGGTGGTGCTATACTACAACCCTGTAGTGCGGCACATGAGCCGTTGATCTCGGCAATGAACGGCTCGGATTTCATCTCGGCAATGAACGACTCGAATCATGCAAGTACCAAGATGAAATCCGAGCTGTTGATTGCGCAATCAACGGTTCGAATGTCGCACTAGAACCCTATAATGCGACACCACACTACATGATGCCCTCTTCCGTCTTCCTCGACTATTTTTTTTGAGAACCAATCACACAGTAACAGAAACAGAAAGCCCTTTAAACTCGAGGGATAAGAGATTCCAAACCTGACAAGTATCAAGAAAGAAAGCTAGAATTTTAGATTCCAATATTCTCTTGGTTTCCACCAGCATGGGGAGAGAGAGAGAGAGATTCCCTTCTTTCTAACAGAATTTAAAATTCATTGGAAGGCAGTCAGTTTTCCATTTTCTATTTTGAGTGTTTAGCACATTACATGCATAACACATTTCGCAAAAATGAGTTTTTGATTTTAGGTTTAGAGAAGAGAAGTGAAAATACGGGGAGATGAGTTTTTCAACTTCTTATTTTTTCACCTTTCCGATTTTGATTAACAAAAGAATCTACAAAATGTATTATGCACATAGCTCTCAATCACTAATCTTGTAGCAAAATACATTTTACATATATCTCTCAAACACTCTATAAAGGAGTCTAATACGTTTTGACTTAATCTAAAAGGCAAAAATATAAAAATTAAAAATCAAAAAGTAAAAAAAAAAAATGATGCTCCCAAACACCGGAAAAACGTATTTGAAATTGATGATTCTTACGAACTTGAGGCTGCTTGAGGGCCGGTTGTTAATTTTAAAATATCAAAATTAATTGTTGGTGATATTAAAATAATAAACACTAAAAAAATAAAATTACAATGGACAAATTTACAAGCTGAAGCACGGAAATCTCGTTCTCTTTAAGGAGATTCAAGCACCCTATACGCTAAGACTTGACTTGAGACACCATAAGAAAGTGTCCAACACGAATACCGTATATTTTCCAAAAGCGAATTAATGCTTTGTCTTTTGCCTTGAAGGAAAATATAAGGTCTACAAATGAGAACCTTCCAAGTGCACCACACAAGACATCTAAAGTTAAACACTAATAATTTAACATGTTATTAATATTAAAATATCACACAATATCTAACATTAATTGAGGTACGCGAAAAGTTAATTTGGACATTCGGATTAAAAATGATAATGATTCTTAGGATCCAGCAAAAAAAAGTGTGGGTATTTTACTCAAAAAGCAAAGGGCAGTTCTAGTTTGGGTGTATATAAAATACAAGTTTTCTATTTGGGTGTATATAAATATGATAAACATTCTTATAAAAGTTATAAATCAATTCTCTCTTATTAATAAAAGTTACGAGTCACATCAAAATATTATGAATCACATAAAATGGTACGAATCATATTGTTAAAAAGTTACAAAATACTAAAAAATGTTACGATTGTCAATGAAGTGACAAAATATGAACTATACAATAGATCCATATAATACATTTTTTTTTTTGTCATTCCACATTCCTAATCTATTACATGGGGAGGGAAAATGAGACTCGATCTCGAGATGCAAGGTAAAGCATCCAAGAGCTCTACTGCATGAACTAGCCACCATTTGCGCATTTAATACACATTTTTAATTTAGGTATATTGTAGGCATTCCCCTTTTCCAAAAGGAAGTGTTAGTTTCAGCTCGGCTTATTTACCTTTTTAGTCCCTAAAGTATTAGCGAAATGTCAATTTGGTCCCCAATATTCAAATCGTGTCTATCGAGTCCCCAATGTTCACAATGTGTGTTTATATGGTCCCTGTGTCTAACTCCGTCCGTCTTTTCCGTCAAATGCAGGGGTAATTTCGAAATTTCTACCCCCACACCCTTCTCTCTCTCCAGATTCAAGCAAACCCAGTGAAAAAAAAAAACTGTAAATTTTCAAAACCCAGATCTCCTTCCCCCTCTCTCTCCTCCTCTTCCTCACTTCCCTCCTCTCCACCCCTTCCCCTTCCTCCGCCGCCGCCGCTAGGCATATGCATACACGAATCCGTATACAGAAACGATGAGGTACAAAACAAACGACCACATCGATCTATACATTCACGCACAAACAACGATCAAATGGAATCGATCTATATAGTCACACAAACAAATCGATCTATATACAGAAAAATCGATCTATATATTCACACAAACAAATAGATCTAATCGATTACATACACGAATCGATCGACATCGGCGTCGAACACCACGACAGCTCTAGTCGATCATCAACGTCGCCGGAGGTGGAGAGGGAGGCCGGAGATCTGGGTCGCCAGTGGTGCGTGTGGGTGGGTGGGTGGGTGGGTGGTGGCGCCCTCTCTCTCTCTAGTCGAACGAAATGGGGGAGGGGGAGGGAGGACTGGGTTTGCTTGAATCTGGAGAGAGAGAAGGGTGTGGGGGTAGAAATTTCGAAATTACCCTTGCATTTGACGGAGAAGACGGACGGAGTTAGACACAGGGACCATATAAACACACATTGTGAACATTGGAAACTCGATAGACACGATTTAAATATTGGGGACCAAATTGACATTTCGCTAATACTTTAGGAACTAAAAAGGTAAATAAGCCGTTTCAGCTCTTTGTCGTTTGGCAAACGTGATTCTTATCTTGACTCCCTCATTTCCAAACACTCAGACAGCATTTACAAAACGAGATAAACGATCCAAATCGAGGTGGGTCCAACCAACCAAATAGTACTTCCATGGGGTCCAGCTAGGCTAAGGAGAAACCCCTTCATTGATTTCCCCGCCCCGCTTGTCACTGCTGACCCCTATATATATGCCAAAGATTCTTGAAATGGAGTAAAGAGAGAGAGACGAGAATGGCTGAGACCACAGCAGCAGCAGCAAAGGTGAAATCAATCTTCATATACCCAATCAAATCATGCCGTGGCATCTCTGTTTCTCAAGCTCCCCTCGCTCCCACTGGTGAAATTAACGCCCCTTTCTTTCTTCTCTTGTTTGTTTTCTGTCATATGATTTCCCTTCTACTCATTTGCTAAGGTTAAATTTTGCTCTCTTTTATGATATTTAGTTGGGTATTCGTTATTGATCTGGTGAATGTTATCTTTCTCACGTTTTATGTACTCCTCTATCAAGACGAATCGGAAGATGGTTACATAATTAAATGAATTCACCTAAACGAAAGGATTCTAGTCTAGGACAAAAAACAAGATTAGAAGATGGCTTAAGGTTTGCTTTGGTTACACAATTCAGCAACTAGTTCAACCCATTAGCAACGGTGCTTAAAAGTCACTTTTAAAATTTGTCTTATTCAAATTTTGTTCGCATTTGTTAGTTTTGCGACATACTTTTGTGACTTCTTGGTTCTCCTCGACGGGAGGGATCGGAAAAAGAAAAAATTATGACTAAAAAGTGCTAAAAGTTGGTCCTTTTCCAAACACATTGGGTAAAAGTCTTAATTTTTTACTTTTTCGATTCCTCTTGTCGAGACGAACCAATAAGCACCAAAAGTTAGACGCAAAACTAACAAATGCGAAAACGGAAAACTCCCCTTGGTTATTTTTCTTAACCACAAATATGCTAAAAGGTGGATAAAATTTAGTTCTATAATGCAGACTGAATTTGGAACTGGATAGACATGCGTATCAATGCGTACTGACCCAACCGCTGCTACCGCTCATGCCATCACTGCCACTTCGCTACCTCTACCCCACCACAAACACAACCAGTACTGCCACCATAATTGCCTCCCTCTACCACCACTATAAAAAAAAATTAAGAAAAAGGGACCAATACCAATTGGAGGATTTCTGCTTCTCGTATCAAATAGCTTGTTAATTCTTTAATTCAACACTATTTTTATCAAATAATTTCCAGCTTAAGAAAATCAGCTTCGAGTTCTTACTACTTAATTATCGACGTTCTAATTTATCAAACACCTGTTGGAAATTTGAACATGGAAATGATGCAAGGGGAAGCTAGGCAGAAGACTTTGGAGATTTGAGATTGGCTCAAATTTAGGACAAGATCTTAGCCTCTTTCTTTGACAAAATTGAATCAAGCTTGTTTCCTTTTGGCAATCTCTTTTGCCTATAAATATGTAACTTTGCAAGAGAGGAAAGTGTAGCAGAAAACTGTGTTGGAGAGAGATATTGGGTGGGTTTCCTGTTTTGGGCTTCGGTGAGCAAAAGTGCAAAACCCTTTGTAAATTCTTCTCCAATATTGAAATCCATTGCCAATGAGGTAGGTAATTTGCCGAACCTAAAAGTGGTTGTCTCTGTGTTTGAGTAATTGAGTGTGTGCGTGTGTGCATGTTTCTTGGTGTCTAACATCACTGCCTTAGAACAAGGCTTATAAGCTTCTATTGGACTGTTCTAGAGTAAACTCGATCGCTACGTATCTTGCAAGCTTCATATCAGCTACACAAGCCGAACACCTTTTCCTTAAATTTATCCAAATGTGAGTCTCCAACATGAGTACTTCCATTTAGATCTTACTGGGCATCTAATGGCCGAAATATACTTTTAAGGAGTTTCTATCTGCCAACATGATTCTGTGTTTTTTTGTTTGAATATGCAGGATTTCGATGGGATCGACAATGGTTAGTTGTGAATTCAAAAGGTAGGGCGTATACTCAGCGAGTTGAACCCAAGCTTGCTCTGGTTCAAGTAGAGCTGCCAAATGAGGCATTCTCTGAGGGTTGGAGACCTACAAAGAGCTCATATTTAGGTAAAACGCCTGACTCGGTATAACAAAGTTAGGTAGAGCTATGTTGCTCTTTCGTTATGTTGCATCATAGGATTTTTCTTTTTTTCTTTTTTTGGAACCAAAAACTTACTATTCACAGCAAAGCAAGATGACATACTAATGTTCTGATTGTAGAATTAATCTTTTTTTCCTTTCATTTGTCCTCATTCCATGTTTGATTGCTTGATCAATATGTAGTTCATCTGGAACAACTGGGGCCAAATTTAAACATTTCGCTGTCAATTGGTGTTGCAATATACTCCCTCTGTCCCAAATTGCTCGCCCATTTTGGGAAACCATTTTGCACACAAAAAATAATTTATTTATGAGATTTACTTTTGGAAAAAAAGTTACACCAATTTTCAAATTGATGTAAAAAAATTTGGGGAAAAAAAAACCATGTTAATAGCTAATACATTATTGCCGATAAAAAAAATAGTTAATACATTTTCTTTTGGTGCAAAATGCGCGGTTGAGCAATTTGGGACATAGGGTACCAGTCAATAAATGTTGCCTCCGTGATCTTTAAAAGATGGATACCCCTTATTGAGAATTATACCATGTGATTTGGCACTTTTATGGCAAGCTGTTCGGCACTTCGGCTCAATCCCATTAGTTCAGTTACATCCTGGGTTCAATGTTGTGCATATATTATGACCTAATCTACGTAACCACATTCAAAACATGGTCTTTTCATGTTTTTGTTTCTGTGATCATCCAAAGTTTTGTATATACTTTTGTTCTTTCAGTTTGGTCCTTGAACATCCTCTCCATCTTTTCTCAATACAGTTGCGCATTGTGAATATCATGCATTCCTTTTTTTTCTTTCAGTGTGCAAATTTGAATGAGTGTTTGTTTGCTTTTCTTAGCTTAGACATATGTCTTACTTCAAAATAGCTTCACAGATGTGATTATATTTTGACTAATGTTCATTTCCTCCAACAGTGATAAGGGCTCCAGGTATGGATGAGCTAAAGGTTCCCCTGAGTAAACCTTCTGAAATTGCTGATGGTGTCTCAGTGTGGGAGTGGTCTGGCTCTGCGTTTGATGAAGGGAACGAAGCATCCAAATGGTTCTCAGATTATCTTGGGAAACCCAGTCGGCTAGTGCGTTTTAATGAAGGTACCACTCAGTTCAGAACTGATTGTAGAACCTTGTGCATGTTACTGTGAATGGAAAAGCATTCTCCTTACAGAACTAACGTTGTCTAAGGGTAGCTTACTTCTCAAAGGGATTTATGCGCCCCAAATTATATTATAGTCTTGTTATCAAGTGTGGATGAACTCCAATAAAACAAAACTAAAAAAATCAAGTGTTGATTAACCGTTTATATAGTTGGACTTTACTCTACCAACATGAAAAAAAGGTGATGATGTTTCATCTGCAAATATTAAAAATGGTGATATTCATCACTAGACATGTAATAGGGGTCAGGAAACCTAACGGAACTAAAACCCTCTTCCCCCTTCTATGTCTCTCCTTGTTTAGCCTTGCCCTAAGCAGGTCTCTCCCTTTGTTGTTTATCTGATAATAATGTCAATCCTCAAAAGTAAATGGACCAAGAAATTACCAAAAGAAAATAGGAACTCCTATGGTTACCTTTCTGACACCTCTAATTTCAGATTCCAAAGGTCTAAAAAGGATGATTTGGCCACGCTTTCATGGTGTGTATTGAACTATTAATCTGAATAAAATAAGCTTATACAGTTATACCCATCTTTCCAAACTAGAATTTTCTTGTTGTTGACCCCATCTTAGGACAAACCAAAACAATAGTAGATCATGGTACATAGCTCCTTGTCTGAGTTGATTTTCCACAATTTCTGCAAATTATGTTATGGAACTCAATTGGTTGACTTCTCATGTCTAATGTATCTTGTTCTTGCAACAAGTTGCCCACAACTCACATGAATTTTGGTTGGTTGTCATGCAGTGACAGAGACCAGGGTTGTCGACCCTAATTATGTTCACGGACACAAAACTATGTTTTCAGATGGGTATCCATTTCTCCTGTTATCCCAGGTGAGGAATGTCGGAGTTGCGACTTCTAGGCTGTATTGGGATCTTATACTCGAGGATGGAGTTTGGAAAGCAAAAGGAATCACAAACTACTTTCACATCCCTATCATGTTCTCCCCCCCCCCAACACACACACACACACAAATCCCTCCATAAATCCAAGATCCTAAAACAGTCTCTTTACAATTCTTGCTAATAAAATACGGAATTATGAACTCTTTCATTTTATCTTTCACAGGAATCTTTGGACGCTCTGAATAAGCTTCTCAAGGAGCCCTTACCAGTCAACCGTTTCAGACCAAAGTATACGTTTGGACCATTTCTTGTAATTTCATTTAGAACATTTTGTTCCAATAGCAATCATAGAACTCTTCTCATGCATTAAGTAGGCTTCTTAGAGCATCACCAATGGCTTACTCAAATGTGAATACTCAAATGTTGCCACATCATCTTTTGAGTATTCATTTAATGGGTTTCTAAAGTTAGCAATGTGAAGCTCTACAATGGTTCATTTTTGTCTATAATCAAAAGAAGGAAAAATGTTGGTAGTTTTGAGTATCCCAGTTTGATTATTGGAAAAATGTTGGTAGTTTTGAGTAGCCAAATGCCAAAATTTGAGTATTTATAAAAAAATGTTGCTCACTTTGAGTATTTATCCAAATGCCATTGTGAGCCTTTTTTGAGCAACCAAATGCCAAAATTTGAGTATTTTTCTTTTTGAGTATGCCATTGGGGATGCTCTTATAAAGCAAGCAAAGGTAATCAACCCCTAAGACATGCATTCAGACAATGGATATTATGAAGGAAATGAGATGACACTGAAAGAAACGAAATAACGTAAGCTTTTTCACTTCAGTATCCTCGTTTACCATTTTCTTATCCACCATATGTCCCTCTCTCAAATTGGTGAACCAAAGATAGCCCAAAGGGGTAGAATCCTCCACCCATAAGAGGAAGGCCTGATTTTGATGAACGTATGGATGTGTTAACAAATAAAGGTCCCCTAAAAGTCTTAGACATCTTATTGGCAACAAAAAGGAATCAAAGGATACCGTATTCAATTATTTAGCCCCAAATGTCATGCGTTATATATCCTTTTGCTCTACCACACTCAAGAAAAATTCCTTTCTTGTCCTTTTATTATTTCCATTCTTGGTCCTCTTCGTAAGCAACATTGGTTTATGGAAAACATTTCGGATGTAGTTTTAAATTCATAACATTTTCTACTGAATGTCACAGCATCCTTGTTGATGGTTGCGAACCGTTTTCTGAGGACCTATGGAAGGAGATCAAGATAAACAAGTTTACATTTCAGGGTGTCAAGCTATGCTCTCGCTGCAAGGTAAAAGGATGTCCTTATCATTTCATCCTCTATAGATAATGACACTGACATATTTCCTTACGCACTTTGTTAGGTTCCATCAAAAATAAGATTATCCTTACAGATGATTCTTTTCTTGGTGTACGGAAAACTTGTGGGTGTGCCTCCATAGGGTTTTCCGTATTAAGATATGAACACTTGATAAGCGAGCATCTGCTCACAATTTTTTCAGGTGCCTACAATTAATCAGGAAACTGCAATCCCAAGCTCCGAGTCCGAGCCAACTGTAACTCTTTCAAAGTTTCGTTCGGATAAAGTTTTGCGCCCGACCAAAAAACAGCAAGGCAGGGTGAGACATTATTCTGAAAACATCAAACACAATTTCCGGTGATCCATTCAGGGTTTTTTTTTTTTGAATCTTCATCCTGAATAATTTTATTCCAGGTGTACTTTGGGCAAAATATGGTTTGCATGGACTCTGTTGCTGATGGGAAGGGCGTGATGATTAAAGTAGGAGACCCTGTTTATGTCCACATGGTGGTTCGTTCCTGCGCTGATGCACCTGCTTGAACTCTTGACGGTACCCAAGAAGACATAAATACATAAATAATGGAGTAATAGTAATCTTAGTGGTTAATGTTGTGTCGAAAAAACTTGAATAATTTCGTCTTGGTAGCAGAATTACTAGACCACATGTACTGCCTGTTGGTTAGAAAGCAAAGTCCTAGGAGGCTCTAAGACATCCAGTGGCATATGGTACAAATTTATGTGCAATTAGCATGTTTGTTGCCGTTTTGAGCTTAAGATCTTTGCTTAAAAATCAAACCCAACCAAACCGATTAAAATAAGTGAGAATCTCGGAAGGTAACAAATGCAGTTGGATAAGTTTGGGCCTTCTTTCCAAAACTGTTCATAATCGTATCCTAATCGCAGATTTCAGTTTCACCCAACTTGAAAAGGGAAAATGAAAACAAGAGGACAATGCAACGTCACGAAAGGATATCTGTGATACGGAAAAATAAATAACTCAGACCAATTATTATTGGCCTTAGTATCTTAACCCTTGCAACATATTGCCACGTGAAAGGAAAATCAGGCGAGAGGAAGAAGCAGAAAATTTATAATTTCATTTCAACATTATCAAAGTCTACAGACAACATTTGCATACTCCTAGTCCTAAACCAAAGCAACAAAATTGCCCTCCAGCCTTACGAACACATATTTCCATCCACTCTCAAATTTCTTTCTACGAAAAGGGAAATTCTCTTCTGCAAAGAAAAACTGCTCAAGCTAGCCAAAAGAAATCTGCGAAAGAAACTCCTGATGTTTATCTTTCATTAACAAGGGGCAGAAATAAATACGATGATGTCATGTCCATGATTTCCAAGCCTTGTGCATTTTATTTGCAAGATATCTGACTCCGGAAACAGCACCAACAGTCAGGAGACCAGAGACAGCTTGCCTGGCACTTGAAACCATAACCCTACGCCTCACAATCTTCCGCATGCATTCCGCTGCTTCCTCTCTTGAACCAATCACCAGTTCACGAGTGACTTCACCTGTACTCCATTTCGAGTCAATATATTCAGCATAGTTTTCAAGAGAAAAGAGATGCAGGTTTATCTATGATTGCAGGATCAATCTCCGTAGCACAAAGATCGTACCACTATTACTCAGGTGTGTCTTATCCCCCAACCTTAATGCCATCTCGCTTCTGATAGTGGGAGGAAGACGAGAAACAAGGGAGGAAGCTGCAGATAAAGCACAATCCTGGTTTTGAGAGGTTGAAACATATAAGATATTTGGAGCGAAGTTGATAATGAACAAGACATGCCAGATATTGTTTCAATAACATAGAACCTAAATTGCATTGATAGGTGCTAAAAGATAAATGCCATCGACATAAGGAAGATAGCAGTGGTAACAAAACCCTACACTTGTTTGCCAATGCAATCAGTTGCATAGTGAGGTGATAAATGAAGTGAAAATAGCATCGAGATGTTAGCAATTTTCTGTAAGTGGGCCTACATAGATCATATAATTAGATATTGTATATTGTCGAATAAGGTTTGAGTGGTGTCGGTACTACCCATTAAGTTGTGATCATTTAATTAATGTGACCGGGTAATTGACAAATCTCTATTAGCACGTATTTGGGTTACATCACGTGTGTTAAGTGGTACGGGCTTATTATTAAGTGTAGAGACCATTCAGGGCCCATTAGGGTTCCATCTATTATGATGGGCTATGATGGAACCAAGGCCTATAAATATGTGGTTAAGTCCCCACTCCAAACCCTAATCTCTTTTCTCATACCATCCCATCGAGTGTGAGACTAAGGTCAAGATCAAGAGTAGGGCTTTGGAGGTGGAAGACAAACAACCACACACACAAGGTTTTCATCCTCCATGGCGTCAGGTACGCATCCGCTATAATTTTCTTCAATGGTTTGACATGAGTTCTTGGGTTTAGGGTTTCTTATGAAAATCCTACACGAGAAGCTTGAACACTGTATACACCTGACACAAGTATCATTACATGCATTCTTAAGCAGCCTGCTGTGAACATGTTGGATCGGAGCCTTATTCGTAACTGTTCTAATACTCACCCTTGACGAAAGGGATAATTAGTCTAATAACACTCTAACCGTTTGTTGTTTATGCCAATACACATAATTCCCTTAGAATAAAACTAGACAAATTATCCCAATTAGTTTGGATTAAAGTTTATTGCAAAGATATGCATCATCACTATTCGACTTCAACAGATCTACTTAAACAAATGCAATCCAAAATGGAGCATCCGTCAATCTGTGATCAAAGAAAACTACAGTGAGAATGAGCTGTAGGAAAAATCTCATAATTCTCAGAACTTGAACAAAATAACAAACAATCGATGACTTCTCACAGCACCTATCCCACTAACAACACACACACACACACACACAGAGGAACCCACATTACTGACAATGGAATTAGTAACCTGTCACATTGAGAGGAAGGTGACGGAGAATAAAAAGAGAATTTTGGAGAAGGCTATTAAAGTAATCTAGAAATCGCTGAAATTGTTCAAGCACAAATTGCATGCCTACACAATGCATGAGTTACACTCGCTGTTACTCCTAATGTTTTCCAAGGATTTCACACATCTTCAATCCAAGCCATTAGGGGGTTATTCTGAAGAATTTGAAGGTAATGAGTTTCTAGCTTTAGCCGGTCAAGGTGGTTTTTATCCGATCAAAAAACAAACCTTAGGTAAGACCATCTTCCTAGTTACCAATGCTTCATGATTAATGGTCAGATTTCTTAAGGAACTAAAGGTTTCTGTTTATGTGTGCAAATTCACGGCCAACTTACATGGGCAATGATATGGGATTGAGAAAAGAAGATTTGCTTACAGAACTTGTCAGTACAAACCTGAGAAACATTTACTTGGTTACCAGCAGATGAAGTGAATCTCAACAAATCCTTGGCCGCAAATTCTTCAAGAAAGGGCTTATACATTGATTGGAATAATGTAAATTGCCCTTGCACAATCTTGTTCACCTGTAGTAAGTAAAGTAGATGACAAACATAGACTAAACAAATATAAGAACCAATTCTGACCATTGGGCCTCCTTATTAGAGATGATTCAAAGAGCTGTTACGAACAAAAGATTTTTGTGTGACATTCTTTACAGCGCTTGACAAATATAACTTTCTTCTTTTAGAGAGGAAATCAATCATGCCTTCCATGCTATCCACCAACTTATATTCCAATACCAGCAAGGTCTACGAGTTATTCCCACACCCATAGATCCATGGGTGCAGATGTATAGATTCGCTTATTTTACGCAACAGCCAATAGGCTCACCTTATTCTTGTCCTCCGCAAAAAACATTCTTAAGTCACCCATGTACGAGAGACTACATATCTTGCCATATAGATTTTCCTGCATAATAAATCACACTTTTTGTAACAAGTTTGAAAAATATATATCGTAACTCTAAATCAGGAGAATGGCAAGAAGCAAACCTCTGAGAATTTAGATGGAGAAAGTAGCAGAGCAGCAGAGGTTGCAGCCCTCAAATTAACAGAGTTTATATTTCCTATATCCAAGTTATCCACAAGTACATGAACCTAGAAGAAGAGAGAAGATGAAAAAAATAAGCTATGCCTAAAAACAATAAACGACACTACTAGCACATTTGTGGAAACAGGAAACAATCAACAGCAGAATAACTCAAAAGAAGTATGAAAGTGCCCCGCATATTTGGGTATAAGATATCTTCTTTTGTTCCAGAAGTTTTTTTGTGTTCAGGTTTGTCTGTGGGTTATATCCCCTTGATGCTCTTTAATACAATTACTTGTTCACACACAAAAAAAAAAGGATACTAAAGGATCAACTCAAAGTCTCAAATGAAAGAAGGGCAATGAAGAAATACTCCACATCCCTCTTGACATCTGTGAAGGCTAATCCTATAAGTTCCAATCCTAATAATCAAATTTTCAAACGTCACTCCGTATCTACCACTGATCAAACATACCCCAAATTAGTGGATAAGATGGCTAAAAGGTTCAATACTTCTATTCACCTCATTCACGCCATGTTTTGACAATAAAAAGATTTAAAACACCCATATAAACATGAGAAATTGGGGTTCTAGGGAAGACATACAGGTTTTTGTAAGCGACCACTCAAATAGAATCTCTCCCAATTCAATATGTCCCGTATCAAGTCATCCATCCGAACCACTCCATATTTGAACATCTGTCAAATAATGCATAAAGGTGAAATATTTAAAGGAGAAACCCAGCATGCAAGGGTAGAAATAATTGGATGGTCAGTACTTTGTCCTTCCATGTAACAAATGGGTTGAAGTGCACTCCGACACCAATTTCATCGGCAACTTCAGTAATCTGACATAACCAGATATATATCATCGTCACTAGGAACTGTATCCCTTTACTACAAGAAGAAAAAAGAAAAGAAAGAAAGAAAGTAAAGCAGGGAGAAAGAAAAAAAACCAGCTTTGCACCACCGAGGTGTACCATCCATGAGGCATAGTGATCTCGGTTAATTTTCAGATTCTGGGTTGTTAAAAAGGACCAAAATTAGGAAATATACATAATTCAGATCTTTAATGCAGAAGAGGTCAAACACGAAACATGTGACGAAAAAAGAGAACAATGGAAAAGGAAGGGGTCGCAATTCACGACTTGCCTCAGTATGCCATTGCAAAGGATTTGCTACACCAAGAAGATAATCAACCATCGATGACTAAAGCAAAAGGCCACACAGAAAGAAAGAAGAAGCAGTTAAAAAATAGAACTACGCAATGCAGTCCAAAACAAAAGAAAAACTACTCTCTTTAAAAACTTAAAAAGTTGTAGGAAAAGGTCAACCTTGTCACTATTGTTTGGGTGGAGAGCTGAGCCATAAACACAACAGAACTCTACAGGGGGAAGAACTTTGAGCAGTGCCGCAAGCTCGGGTTGCTTTTCAGTTTCCATTGCTAACTTGCATCCAAGCATGTTAGATTACACTAAACAGAATTAGTGGGTGAAAGTTAGGCACGATAATTAGGAAAGCTAAAAGCACATTTTGGATTGCAGCTCAAATAATTAAATGATAATTAGCACAGATGAAACACAAATTGGACAACATACTGCACACTCAAGCAAATTCAGAACTCTAGCAACACCTTAAATACTACGACGATTCAGATATTAGCATCTAGAAAAGAAACCATTAAGTGACCATAAAATTAAGCAAAAATTTAAATATGAATATTTCAAGAACTGTTTAGGTTGCTGATACAACAGGAATCAAGTGAATCCATCAAAACCCATCTCGTAAAAAGGCTCATATACAAAATCAGATACAGAATCACGATAGAAAACCTGCAGGAAGATCGAAAGTAGAAATACAATGTGGGGAATCTCCAATTCTAATTCCAAGCAGGCAATAAGTTCCAGCACGCAGTTATCAAACGGAAACCCTCATTGCAATTGGTCATATTAATCCATGTAAACAGAGGTGGATATAGAGACAAGAGTAGTCCGTACCTGATGCTGAGGGAGGGAGGGAGGGAGGGAGGGGCAAAATATTTCTTCGTGACTGGTGAGAGGGCCGAGTTATTTCGAAGGGTGAACCGGATAAACGAACCCGAACGACTCGAAAGGTTAATTGCCCATCCAATGGTTCAAGGGTCTTATTTGTTCACTTGCCCACACCGGTTCAAGTGTCTTCAAGCCAGCTTTCAGTTCGGGTCGCGTCGGGTTTAGAGGTCTTCTAATCAAGTTTGGTTAAAAAATTTAGTGAGTTTTAAAAATATATTCGAGTTTGACTTGTTTATAAGATTGATTGTAGATAAGTTTTAATTGAGCTAATCTCGAATCAATCTTGAGTAGCGAATAACTTGAATTGTTTGAACATTAAGTCAAACGAGTCTAGCAGTAATTTTTAAAGCTTCGTTTAAATACACAATGGATCTGAAAGGATTTTTAAACTTATTTATGTAATAAATCAATTTTGAAATAAACTTTTAACAAGAGAGAAGCGTTTATTTTTTTTATATATATCCAGACCGAAGGCCATTATACAGACAATGTTTGATTTCATGGCTTACCACATTTTGCCCGATTTGGACGATTTTACCCATCAATTTGGTTTGCCCGCTGTTGGTATTTTCGTAGTTTCGGCTGATTTGGTTGTCCTCAAGGGTCTTTTTCCATTTGCTAATACCCCTTCCAAACTTTTCCCATATTTCCCTCTGTGTCCCTTCTCATATGCAGCTAAACAAAAGGGTGATTCTCACAATGAAATAATTCTATTATTTGTTTAGCTACATATGTTCTTGTTTTTCCCCCAATCAGGAATGGGGTTGCTAAAAATTAAAAAAAAAAAGGAAGCAAATAGGATGAGGTTAAAATAAATGCCTCATAGAAAACACAACCACTGCCTCAAATATGTTCTTTTGCATGACTAATTGTTCCACAACTCCTAATAAACAATCTCAAATGCCATGTGACAATACTAAAGTGCATTAGGGTGCATGAATTGTTAGAAAGTGCCCTTGTGCATCTTGAGTAGTAAAAATCAATTACAATGTCACAAACAACTAAAAATAATTATTATGTTAAAAAGATACAAAATAATATGGAAATAGAAGGAAGAAAACTTGATGAATTGCACAATAGCTTCACAATCCAGTCAAAATAATCAACATATTTAGAGATAAATGAAACAAAGATATAGAAGAACTCCAATAAACCTCTTTGGCTACGATGCCGTGCCTAAACAATTGAAATTCAACACATCATTCTTAAACCCCAAATTCCTACACCTCAAGGTGGGGTTGGTTAGTTTTCCTTTTCTAGTTCATAATGCCGCTTCTGGCATAGATGGGAAATTTCATACAGGGTTATATCCACCACTCATGGTCAATCTAAATTGAAAATGGAAGCGAAACCAATTGAAAATACCGAGTTATCGAGCCGTGCCTTCAGCAGTCACACCAATTCAAAATAAATGCTAACAAAAAGGGGAAATATGTAGAGAAAGAGATATTGAGTGGATGTTAATCCATTGTGACACCAATGTGATGGAATCCGCAAGTAAGAAGTAAAAAAAATTAAACAATGAAATGAACGGAATTACCCTCTTTATTCTACATCTTTTACTTCATGGCTTTCATTAAGGCATTTTGTCAAACAGGTGATGAGCACTCCTTTGTTGCTATTTCATTCAGGATTACCCTCTGATTTCCCATCTCTGATTTCACATAGGATTTCAAAACCGCAAAATAAAACAAATGATGAGCAATATAAACCTTTAAAAGCAGTTCAATTGATACCTCGAATGCAAATGGGCATTAAATATACAAATGAGGCCAATTATCTACAAATGGTGTTGAGTTTGGAATTTCTCACCGGTTTCCAAATGTCCGATCAAGCCGAGCCGAGGTATGATGTTGATGTTACCTGCAGATTTGGAATGCAACAAAAAATCGTGAGCTTACCTACTGCTAAATTCATAGTTTTCCTGAATTGGTAAAATTGCAACCTGAATTAAAACAGAACTTTAGATCTAATTTACAGAGCATAAAACCCAAAAAGAGGAGATCGTGAGGTCTGGAGATATTACCCGTGAATCGCCGATCAAGGCGTCGGTGATCTTGATTCTTCAACCAAAGACATGCGAGAGAGTAACAGGTCTGTTAATTGAGAGGATGTAAGAGAGAGAAAATGAGGCTTTGTTCAAATTTTGATCTGGAAGCTTTTGAGAGAAGATAACCGATTTTTAAAAAAACACCCTTCCTATTTACGAAAATGCCATGCTCTATTTTTGTCATGAAAATGCAATGTATTTACAGAATTGCCACTTAAAAGTTAGTTTGTGAGAGAGATATTTTTGGACCGTTGGATTTGCAAGGATGGAGGGTTGAGATTAGCTAGGAGATGAATATTTTATTCAAAACAATCCTAGTTTTGTTATATAGATTAATGAGTATAATTAAATCTTATAGGAATAGCTTAATTATTTATTATGTATTTATTGTATTATAATAAAATTAATCCATTTTTTATTAAAATAATAAACTGGGGGTAGTTAAGTCATTTGCCCTCTTATCTTATCATATCCACCCTCCAAATTTCCTTTCTCAAAAAATCATTCAAACACCTCCTATAGAAATTCATCATTCTTAGTGAATGAGCCCACCCTCATTATAAATCCACTCTTATGACAAATTCACCCCATTACAAATCAATCCAAAATCAAATCCGGCATCCAAATGAGCCATTAGGACGTTGTGACAACTCCGTTGAAAAATTGTCAAGGGTAGACCCGCCCCGACCCAAACTGAAAGCTGGCTTGAAGACACTTGAACCGGTGTGGGTCAATGAACAAAGAAGATCATTGAACCGGAACCGGTAGCTTTCCCTTTGCACAAGAAATACCCTATGCAAAGAAACACCGCACTTCCTTCTTTGCTGAAACCCAGTCTGTTCTCTTTGCTCCCCAGGTACTCTCTCTCTCTCTCTCTCTCTCTCTCTCTCTCTCTCTCTCTCTCTCTCTCTATCTATCTATTATGTTATGCGTATGAATCTGAGGAATTTGCATATGCTTGTGATGCCGTAGTGATTGTGTCGCTGCTGCTGCTGTTTCAGGTTCTCTCTTTGATTGTGCTTTTCAAGGATCTATCTGTTTCCAGATCTCTAAATCTCTTTCGCTTCAATTTGAAAGGTACTATTTTCTTGTTTTCCGAAATCTTTGTAAGTTGTTTAGAATTAGTGATAAATGTGATTGCTTTACATGTTCGATTGCTTGAACTTCTCGTGATTATGAAGGGTAGTAACAAAGAGCATCGTGCTCTCGTTTTGCTTTTTTCTTTTTGGTAATTACAGCTAACATTTTGGGATTTTTTTTTGTTGATCCCTTCCACTTCTTTTTCAAAATTTTGTTGGTTTCGCATGAATTCGAATAGAATACTAGTTCAATACGTAAAAAGGTTAATTTTTTTCGCTATGATTGGAACAAAGCCCCTTGTTTTTGGGGTTTCCATTCCTTTCATGATCAAATTTAAACCTTAGACCCCCTTTGAGGTACTTGAACCAAACAATAGTAATATAATGAATGCTGAAATTCTGCACATTCATTTGTCAAATCTCTGTAGGTGTTACTTGTCGAATCTGTCCTCTCAACACCCGATCTCCAACTCTCCCCTCTCTATTACAACACTCTAACTCGTCTCCTCATCCATCCTATGGGGCTCCGCTGATCTTTACCTCCACCGCTTTCTGATTTTTGTACCACTTCTTGTAGTTTTGCGCTTAATAGTTTCTGAGGCTGACAAGTTAGGGGTTCAATTTTTTTCTTTTTTGGTTGCAAACTTACGGCTTACGGGGTTATTATATTGGTATCCAAGTACAGATTGATTTGTTCCTTTTTTTGTATTTTTCTTGTTGCATCTGACTGTGCATATAAGAATGTCCTGTCATGTCCATTTTCTATTTTGCATGTTTTGGTTGTTTTGAAGGATGAAGATGTAACTTTACCTGCATCATTCTCCACCTACTTTCTTTTTAATCTGTACCAAAATCTTGGGATCTATGAACTTGTAAAGCAGTGTCTTCAAATGCATCACGTGTATAATAGTTCCGAACAAAGTAAGTTCCATCAATTTGAAATCCCTAAGAATTAGAAATATCCTGGTATTTAAACAGAGCCTTCATTGGCGTTTAGAGATTGTTGCTTATAAGTTTTACTAGTTTGGTGTCCTCGGGAAATACAGACTTTCGAATTGTTCTCTGGTGTCCGTCCAAATCCAGCATTGGGTAGGTGTGTGATAAAGTATCACCTAGTAGCCAGAATGTGGTGCTCATTCCAATATTAGGAAAACAGTGCACAAACTTATCTGGAACATAACAGAAATGTAAAAAAGAATTTGAGTATGTATGAAAATTTCATGGTTGATATTTGAAGATGTCGAAAGAACTCAATGTTTGGGTATGCTTTGTACACTTTTGACATGTTTCGGTGGAACAACTGGAATTTCGGAATCGCAGTAATGTTTCTCTTGGATGTTCTAGGAAACAGAAACAACTCTGATGTTCGACGGAAACAAGACGAAATTTTGTTCCTTACTCAATTTGTCACGTGTAAAGTGGTAGAAGTCTAATTAAGGATATAAATTTTCCTAGAAAAGTGCACTACTGCACTCTCATCAAAATTACTTTGTGTAGTTTCTTTGACGCAGAATATTTGGTTGTGAATTAAATTTGTCTATGTCTAGTCTTGAGCTCTCAAACTATGTTAAATCATTGTTCCTGCTACTCTGCATTTCTTATTGATTGCTGTGGAATTCAGTGCATGATCCATTATCGATAACGATAATCTTCAACGTCCATAAATTATTTTTCCATGATCAATCTACCAAGGTTCCTTTCTTTTATGTTAGATGTCTCGAAGGTATGACAGCCGAACGACGATCTTCTCCCCAGTAAAGTGGTAGAAGTCTAATTAAGGATATAAATTTTCCTAGAAAAGTGCACTCTCATCGAAATTACGTTGTGTAGTTTCTTTGACGCAGAATATTTGGTTGTGTATTAAATGTGCCTATGTCTAGTCTTGAGCTCTCAAACTATGTTAAATCATTGTTCCTGCTACTCTGCATTTCTTATTGATTGCTGTGGAATTCAGTGCATGACCCATTATCAATAACGATAATCATCAACGTCCATAAATTATTTTTCCATGATTAATCTACCAAGGTTCCTTTCTTTTATGTTAGATGTCTCGAAGGTATGACAGCCGAACAACAATCTTCTCCCCAGAAGGTCGTCTCTACCAAGTTGAATATGCAATGGAAGCAATTGGGAATGCTGGGACTGCTATTGGGATACTGTCCAAAGATGGGGTTGTTCTAGTTGGGGAAAAGAAAGTCACTTCCAAGCTCCTCCAGACGTCGACGTCCACTGAGAAAATGTACAAGATTGACGACCACGTTGCATGTGCTGTGGCTGGAATCATGTCTGACGCGAACATCCTAATCAACACAGCCAGAGTCCAAGCACAGCGCTATACTTTTTCTTACCAGGAGCCTATGCCAGTAGAACAGCTAGTTCAGTCTCTATGTGACACCAAACAAGGATACACTCAGTTTGGTGGGCTCCGTCCATTTGGTGTATCGTTTCTATTTGCTGGTTGGGATAAGAACTATGGCTTCCAGCTTTACACGAGCGACCCAAGTGGAAACTATGGTGGCTGGAAAGCTGCAGCAATCGGTGCAAACAACCAGGCAGCTCAGTCGATGCTTAAGCAGGATTACAAGGATGAGATCACAAGGGAAGAAGCGGTACAGCTGGCCCTCAAGGTGCTAAGCAAGACTATGGACAGCACCAGTCTTACTTCTGATAAGCTTGAATTGGCTGAGGTTTTCGTCTCTTCTGGGAAAGTCAAGTACCAGGTGAGCTCTCCAGATTCCCTTAGTAAGTTGCTGGTGAAGTTTGGGTTGACACAACCAGCTGCCGAGGCATCTTAAATTACTATCTTGATTCAGACCAAGTTTATGGGCCAGTCTGATTGTATGCCTCAGGGATTATGATTTCGCAAAACATATGCTGGATAATTTATGTTGGAATCAATATGCTTGTTTTTGTTCATGTCTTGAACCTTTGTTGGTGAACTTTCAAATATTTAACTTTTTCAGCAAAATCAGACTCTTCAGGGCTTATTTGCAGTTTTCTATATTTTGTTCTGTTTTATCTATCTTCAGTTGACACGCCTTTATCTTTCAATGCTAACCAGAATAGCTTTTGCTTGGAAATCAAGTCATTCTTTATCTTTATCAAGGCATTATATGCTTCATTCGTAAATATGAATTGGAACACTTCTGCAGTGATAGCAAATTATGTTGCATACTGGTTCTAAAGTCAATTTCAAATATTTCACAACATAACTGACATCATTAGCGTATGGAGCTTGTACTTTTGCACTTTTTGTCTTTTCTAATTCTGATGATGGTTGATGAGTGGCTAACAGAATAATGGTTATGAAATATGAGTTATTATGAACTCATTCGTGAATGTAAACTTGTACTCCAGTAGTCACGACTTCATTTTTTCGTTCGTTTCTTTAGAAGTTCAGATGGTTCTTGACTTAAGAATTAAGAGTCTCTCCTGTCATTTTGTTCCTCGGGGGACACTATGCTGTCTTCTGTTGCATCCCTGATAAACAGAATTCGATTTGCTCAGTGTGCTTGGAAAGCCATTGTAGAAGGATTTTTCTTGCCAATGAATCCTTAATAATCCTATTTTGGTCTAAGCTGACGCTAATATGATGAGTAGGTTATTGAAGTATGTAATTGTGAGGCGTCGGTGACCCCCCAAGCATGCAGAGTTGGTGGTTGGAGTTGCTTGTGAATTTGTGAGGAATGTGTTGTAAAGCCTAGGATTGTGAACTACTAATCCTTACGGCTGACCAAGGATTATAAACTTGAGTATTTGTTATGTTTTTTTAATCCCCTTGGTTGCATCATTGCATGGGTTTGTCGTTATTTCCTAGCAGCTTTTTTTTCTATTCTACCATTAACCTGAAAAAAAGAGAAATACATATGAACAACATATGATTGTAATTGCGAAGCCATTGGAGGATTTAGTTTCTCTTGTAATAAAAATGCTGTACTGCCGCTAATTTAGAAAGGAGATTGAGTATTATAATCATTGGTATTCTAGTAGGAGTATTTTTGCATGACTTGTTTGCGACTCTATGTTTGGAAAGAGAGATCATGAAGAGCCATATGAAAGAGGGTTGGATTCTTGACCTCTGTTTCCCCCTGGTGCTCTTGGGGAATCAATTGAGCTTTTCTTCCCCCAATGCATAGACTCTGGGAATTTGGTTTTGATGCCATCTCCTGCTCAATCTCGCTATCTAACGAGCTACTCTTTTTTTTTCAGTTTGAGCTCTGGTTTCTTAGCAAATCACGCGCCATCAGAGATCATGTTAGGGTGTATTTGGAAAAAGGGGTTTGGGTAGGGATACCGAAAAGGGAAAGGAATGGGAACCCAAATCATAACTTGTTAGATCAATCAATATTTTCATTTCCTTGTTCTTTCTTCTTTAGATAAATTTGATTCATATGCAGCCTAAGAACTTGCTGGTTTGTGGATTTTTGTGATGCCAAATTTACTTTGGTAAGCACCAGTCTGATCATTAACCAAATGAGAGTTTTATCTTCCAAAGAACTTCTGGCTAGCTGAATGTGCAGGGAATTGTCATAGGGATTGGACAGTGGCTAATGCAGATTTGTAAGTTGGCAGGGCCATTTCAAAAAGTTTACGAACCAGAACAAAAATGTAGTAGGATTAGTAGGGTTTTTTACACTTCCTAATACACTTTCATCCACTTTTATACATTTTTCACGCATTTCAATACACTTTTTAAACATTAACAGAACCCCACTGGACTTCTTTTAGCATTTTCCTTTTAAATTTGCGGCAATGATTGTGGTTCTTGATTTCTTCTCTACCTTTTCTGTCTAATTGTTCACGTCTTTTTGCTTCTGCTTTTCTGCCTACAGCTTTGCAAACATCCGTACAATCCGATTATCCAGTAGCCTCTCTCCTCTCGAAAAACTCCACCACACTCAGAATGAATGGCCTATCGAGTAGAGAAATGAGATAGAAAATAGTACTTAGGGTGAGCATGGACCAAACTGGTTCAGGTTGTGGTGAGTACGAATCAACCTACTCTTAATTCATGCAGATTGAAGATTTTAAAAACTAAACCGGTTTATAAAACTGAGGAGATACTAACCATTTCAATACCGTTGAGTCCGTTTTACGGCCTTGTTTGTTAGGGGGGATTTGGGGGGTGTGTTGGAGTGGGTCTCATTTTCCATTGTTTGGTAACCTTATTTGGGATGGGATTTGAAATCCCCACCCAATTTTAATCCCCATCTGTACGGCCAATAGAATCCCGGGGGGGGGGGGGGGGAATTTGGATGGGATTTCCCCATTTTAGTGCAAAAAACCGGATATCCTGAGCAATATCCCGTCGAACACAAACACTGGATATGAATTTTTCTCATCCATTGATATCCTGAGCAATATCCCAAGGATTTCATATCCCACCCATATCCCATGGGATTTCATATCCCATCCATTTATCTCCGGCCAAACAAACGAGTACATGACATGGGGTGGTAGCCTGGTGGTCCACAGGTCTTTGGCGGGATCAAAGATAGGGCTCAAGGTGCTTTTGATGCCCCCTTTACCTTGGAGCGGTGGCGTCGTGACTAGGGTCCTTGGACCCATTTGACTCCCCTTGCGGATTGCTCAGTGTGCACTTTTGTGTTTCAGTTTCCTCCGGGGACCTACTACAGGTTCGGAGGCTCTATGGTCACGCCCCAAGGCAGTCGTAGCGCCTGGTCACAACCTCGATTCCCTGTTACTGGAGCAGGGAAGGAAAAAAAAGAAAGAAAAAAAAAAAGGCAGTTGTGGTGGGGGGGGAATTTGGATGGGATTTCCCCATTTTAGTGCAAAAAACCGGATATCCTGAGCAATATCCCGTCGAACACAAACACTGGATATGAATTTTTCCCATCCATTGATATCCTGAGCAATATCCCAAGGATTTCATATCCCACCCATATCCCATGGGATTTCATATTCCATGGGATTTCATATCCCATGGGATATGGGATTTCATATCCCATAGGATTTCATATCCCATCCATTTATCTCCGGCCAAACAAACGAGTACATGACATGGGGTGGTAGCCTGGTGGTCCACAGGCCTTTGGCGGGATCAGAGATAGGGCTCAAGGTGCTTTTGATGCCCCCTTTACCTTGGAGCGGTGGCGTCGCGACTAGGGTCCTTGGACCCATTTGACTCCCCTTGCGGATTGCTCAGTGTGCACTTTTGTGTTTCAGTTTCCTCCGGGGACCTACTACAGGTTCGGAGGCTCTATGGTCACGCCCCAAGGCAGTCGTAGCGCCTGGTCACAACCTCGATTCCCTGTTACTGGAGCAGGGAAGGAAAAAAAAGAAAGAAAAAAAAAGGCAGTTGGGTTTCAAATCACTAAAAGTGAAGCAGGAATAAAAAAGAAAAAGGGAGTTGGGGTTTCAAATCACTACAAGTTGAGATGTACGTTCATAAATTAGTTGCAGCGTTTTAAAAATTGCATAAGATAATTACACTGTCACAAAAATTCATTATGCACATTTTTTCCAAACACTACTTTTGTTACGAAATGCATTCTGTACATTTCTCCCAACCACTCCTACCAAATTTCAAAATATATTCTGACCATAATCCAAAAAGTTGAAAAGCCAAAAACTTAAAAATGAAAAACTAAAAATGAGGTTATTTTGGAAAATTGAATAAATTTTGTTTTGACTTTTCAAAAAAAGACTAACAATTTAAAACATCTCAAAATAGTAGTGTAAGGGACAAACAATTTGAAACGGGGAGTACTAAAATAGGAAGAGATGATCCGGCACGTTTTTTGTTAGGGTTATGAAACTTGAAAACCTGAAGCATACTCTGTCTGGTTGGTTGCCAAAACCAGAGAGAAGGGACCACGGTTTCCTTGCTTACCAGGAAAAAAGACCATAGTTTTCCTCAACTCCTCTTATCTCTTCTTTTCCCCCTTTATCTTTCTGTGTATTGGGATGTGCACCCTAGCATTAACTTTGAATTAAACTCGTCCCCATAAACAGTTGAATGCCATGCACATCCATCCCTTATTAACAAAAATTTAGCAACCCAGTTGCTAAAATCATGGTTGATTTTAGGTTGGGTTACTAAAATATTTTGAAAAACTCAGCCACTATTATACTATTGAACTCATTTAATGAATCTTATTATATGTCTAGGGGCATATATTAACAAATCCTAGAAAATATTTAGAGGTTAGTTTCACAAAATTGACTTAAACTCAAAATTGACTTATTGCTTTACGAGACAGGTCACTTTCTCACAATATATCAACCCAATTACACTCAATAAGCTGATTCTACTAACTTATTCAATTTGAGTCAATTTGTGTGGGACAGGGCCTAATGCATACGTTGTTAGTTTCTTCCAAATATGTAGTTACAAGTGTATTTTAGTAACAATAAGCTCCGTGGCCAAACTGCACACATCAAGATTAGCACACTCTAGCTCAAAAAATAATACTCCCTCTGTCCGGATTTGTTACTCCACTTTAGGAGTTCGTGTCACTTTTCAAATGATTATATCTTATAATTTATAATGTTTTATGTAATTTTAAAACATTGTCTTATACTAGAAGTAATCGAGATCTATCAAACAAGATCAATATTTGACGTATAATTACATACCAATATAAAGATATTACTAATTTTTATCCAGCTGCAATAGAATGAGGGACAAACAAATCCGAACAAAGGTAGTACAAGCATTGGAGCACATAAAATATTTTTGATTTACTACAGTAGTTTATAACACCGCTAAAGTACTACTCCCTCCGTCCCTGAAAGTTAGGCACTTTCACTATTTCAGCCCTATGAAAAATTTGATTATTTCTTTTAATCCGTAATGTTTTATATAAGCAATATGGATCTCGTTTGATAGATTTCAATTAGTTCTTTTAAACAAAGTTCTGAAAATCACATAAAACATTATGAATTAAAAGATATAGACAATTTAAAAATGACACGCACTCCCAAAAGTGTCCAACTTTAGGGGACGGAGGGAGTATATACCAAACCAGCTAGAGTCTTGCTCTAAATGGGAAAACATAGGCGAATGGAGGCCAGAAAGTAAAATAATGAAAGTACAAGGTTTATTGTGCAAACATAATCCATTGTAATCGTAATACATGGGACGGCTATGGAAAAAACAAATTAGTATAAAAACTTCGGAGACAAGTTAAACAATCGATATCAGTTCTGGTCTCCATTAATAGGTGGAATGTGAAGCTCAAGCCAAGCTAGACTCCGAATGGCGTTTTGGCTCAAGCAAAGCAGATTCCCATCCATTTGAGCTTCTGGGTTTGTTCTAAATCCTCAATACTTTTGTGGGTTTTTATTATATATGTGTTAAATGTTGCAGCTTTTACTCGGATTGTTGAAAATTGAGTTAATCCAAGCAAGAATCTGATTAGAAACAGGCATCTCTCTGGCTCTCTAATGCGGTTCTTCTGATGGTGAATTAATTTTAACATTTCTATTTCAGTGTTTTTGGATCTGTTGGTTTTTCATTTTATGAGGCAGTGTACAGGTAACAAGAAGTCATTTTCTTTTCTGTAAACATCGAAATGGAAAGAAACTGGAAATGTGTCTTTTGGGGCAAGGGCACCTGCTTGAATTTGAGTTTCTGCATTTTTGGTACTTCTGTATCAGATATACTGAAATCAATTAAGGTCTTGTTGTTGATTTCTGATTAATTAGTCTGTTGGATTGACGTAGAAAAATGGTCATGAAGATGATCTTTAAGTTTAATTTGATGGTTCAAGAGCAGTTTTCGCTGATGGGCATGTTCTATTCTGTAATCAACTGGAGTACTTGTAAATGCAATCTTTAGTGTTAAAGTTTTACCATTTGTACTGCCCAGTATTTATTTTGGTCATGAATAATATAAAGCTTATGATGGTTTCTGCTGGTGATTAGCTCTAGACTTGGTACTACTTTCTTAACCGCTTACAAGGACAGGCACAAGGGTGGGTTAGCCCGGGAGACCGCCCTACCCAGTTTCAGTTTTTTCTTATTAATATGGTAATAATTTTTTAAAAGTTTTACAACTATATAGGTCCACCCGCCCAATAAATTTTTGTTTTAGTGTTCGCCAACCCACACTCGAATCCCCGTCCTTGCCCACTTACAACTCATACTCCAGGATAGACCGCTTTGAGAGATGTAACATGCCCTTACAATTCACTCTGACATATATTCCATTGTAAACCACTAACCGATTTATCATTTACGGTACATCAATTAGCTGAAAGTGACATTCGGTTTGGGAAATCCGTGTTTAATTTAATTGAGAAAACAACAATCCATTTTATAACCCGTATTGAATTCTTGATGCAGGGGGTATTGTTCTTATAATGGGTGTGGTTGTTCTATGTATGAGTTAGTGTTCTTGCAAACCTTCCTCAAGAAGTTGGATTTAGGTGACAAATCAAACTGGCCCCCAGGTCACATCTGTGAACTACGCTTGAAACAGCAGCAGAACCATCTTTCAATATGGCTTTATTAGCAAAGTTACGCTGTATCACAGTCGATGTTACTGGTACGCTCATTGCTTATAAAGGGGAACTTGGGGACTACTATTGTATGGCAGCCAAATCTGCTGGATTGCCTTGTCCTGATTACAAACGTGTGCACGAGGGCTTTAAACTTGCATACTCTGATATGGCGAAGAAGCATCCATGTTTTGGCCATTTGGACAAAATGCCCAATATTGTTTGGTGGAAGACTTGCGTGAGAGACTCCTTTGTCAGGGTAAGATATAATGATTTATTACATGTGTTCTTGTATTCCATGCCTTTTCCCGTCACGAAACCTTTGGTTGTGTTTAAATGACGGATATGTGGAGGGATTTGTTAAGGGTAGGAAACAATAGGAAAACAAAAGACATGAAATTTAACATATCCACTTCATTATCTTCCTTTACGTTTTCGTTTCCTTTTGTAAATTGCCTCATGAATCCATGATCTAAATACAACCTTAACTTTTCCAATGATTGTTGATCCTGTAATCTTGACAGGCAGGGTATGAGTATGATGAGGAGACATTTGAGAAGGTCTTCAAGCGCATATATGCAACCTTCGGTTCTTCTGCACCTTATACTCTCTTTCCGGATTCTCAGCCATTCCTAAGATGGGCTCGTAAAAACGGTCTCAAAGTAGGGTTAGTTAGCAACGCTGAATACCGGTATCAGGATGTGATTCTCCCTGCTTTGGGTTTGTATCAGGTATTACTAAAATATAACCCAAGAAATGACATCTCATTTTTTTTTTTTTTTGAACTGTGACATCTCATTTTGAAACTTCTACTTTCTTTGTTTAATTTGTAGAGTTCGATAAACGCCTGAACAGTTATGATATCCTGTTATTTATGTGTTAGGGATCCGAGTGGGACTTTGGTGTGTTCTCCGGTCTCGAAGGGGTGGAAAAGCCAAACCCCAAGATATATGAGATTGCATTGGAGAAGGCCGGAAATATTGCACCGGAAGAAACCCTACACATTGGAGACAGCATGCGGAAGGACTATATCCCGGCAAAGAGCTTGGGGATGCATGCATTATTGTTGGATAGGTTTAAGACTCCGGATGCCGATAATTGGAGAAAATCAGGTGCACCTGTTCTAGACGACCTAGTTGCTGCTCAGGAATGGATAACTTCTGAGAATCGGACTAGTTAATGAGCTTTGTTTTTCTATAATGCTCAATATTTACTGGTATGATGGAAAGAAAAGAGAAGATATCTGTTGTCGGATATTCAAACGATGTTAATTGAATCTGGTTTTAACAGACATCGACATTACTTTTTTTTTTTTTTCCCTTGTATTTCTCTCATTCTTGTAGTAATATGAGGCTTATGAGCAATATAATTAAGTTTCTAATCTATTTTCTGGGTATTATTTGCTTCTTGATCACTGCTCACTAGGACTGAGAAACAGTGCAGCCCCTGGAAAATAGTTTGATGTATCTCATGGGGGCAGATTTATAGCATTGGATGGTAAATTGTCAAGTAATGCAAATTGTATCTTTTTTGAGTGACTTTGAATATCCTCAGGGACAGAGCGTGGAATTTCACTGAAGGGGCGAACCTATATAATTCATAGGAAAAAATTTCCCATCTCCATCCCTGGGTTTTGAAAAAAATTTCCCGGCTCCATCCCGGCCCCACTAAATTTTCAGACAATTTTAGCACTGGTTTGCAGATTGACGAATGAGCTGATCACATCATGTGCTACCTTTTCTGAAAGGCCTCGTTTGTTTGGCCGGAGATAAATGGATGGGATATGAAATCCCATGGGATATGGGTGGGATATGAAATCCTTGGGATATTGCTCAAGATATCAATGGATGGGAAAAATTCATATCCGGTGTTTGTGTTCGACGGGATAGTGCTCGGGATATCCGGTTTTTTGCACTAAAAACTCCAAATCCCATCCAAATCCCACCCCCCCCCATGGGATTTTATATCCCGTACGGATGGGGATATTAAATCCCATCCAGAGCCAAATCCCATCCCAAAAAATGTTACCAAACAATGGATTTTGGGACCCACGTCCAAATCCAAATCCCATCCCACCCCATATCCTCCCTAACAAACAAGGCCAAAAGGTATACTGTACTAGATTACTAGGGACCAATTGAGAGATTTGGTTGTACACTTGGAGCTTCATAGGCTTCATATACCAAGTGGCAACTGTCAAGTAGAATTTTGTAACCTCGATATTGGTCCGGACACTTGGTTATACAAAAAAACATTGGAGTAGATATCAATGATATGGGTTTCAAGTTGATTATCAATTGTCATAAATTCATAATTGAATTTTAGCGAGCTTTTTTGAACGCACACAGTTAGTGCTAGAGCCACCTTTGGATGTTACTGAACTTTGAGTAACAAACATCCTCGACATGTTTAAACCTGAAACTTCTTTTTGTTAATTCGGGATGTCCTGGACACTTTACACGCACTATTTTCTAATGGACCAATCTTATCATTCCCTAGTGAGGGCCTCATTTGCGTCTTTAAGTGGTGAACCAGTGATTAATTTTCACCTTTACTCTCGATGGTGCTATTCGTGCGGTACTTATGGGGCTTTATCCCCAATAATTATACGTAGTTGGTTTTATTGAAGTGCAATCAAAATATGAACTTTTGCGATGGAATTAGTGGGGCATTTAGAATTAGAGTACATGTGCAAATTTAAAATGCTTGTAAAAATGGGTCAGTTTGCGCGCACCTCAACTAAATCAGAAATATAATGCAAAAATCAATGAGAATTGTTATGGGCTTCCCCACAAAAACTTGTTCTTTCCCATCACATGCACTCTTTCATCAACGAGGCCAGATTGTCCCACATCAGTTCTCCAATGCACCACTCAAACTGTTAGATCACCAATTCTTCAAACAGACTTTCTTGAATACAATTAAGAGGTAATTATATGCTCACCCAGCTATTATTCAATCTCAGATTCTAAAGGAGAAAGAACCTATCCAGGAAAGGGAATCAATCCGTTACACTTAAAGGAGAAGATTTATCGTCTCTATGGTACGAACACTTCCCGTCGCGTGTTATCCGCTTTGAAGAGGTAAAAAGTTCGTATACTCCACTGACACGAGCACAACAATGTGTATGTAATGAAAATAACAGGACAACAGAATCAAACCACCTGCTGAACTCTTATAAAGCACATGCCTTTCGAGTCCAATGTATAACAGACTTTCAACTTGGATATTCTCTTATTTACCAAAAAAAGAGAGAAAAAACCTTGGATATTCTCATTTGGTAAAAGATCAATACAAATTAACCGGTTCTAAGTAATAGGGGCCCACCCATAATGGCAATAAATACATCTCACGAAATTCAGAAAGAATTTACAGTCCCCTCCAGGGCTGCTTCTCTTGCTAAGCTAATTTCCAGAAAGCTAATACATTCATACTCAATATGTACATCCTATATTGATTAAATGAGTTTGACAAATGCGTATAATTATAGACTCGGATACATACATAAATAGAGGATACAGACTCGGATACATACATAAATAGAGGACATGGTGGTTGTAAGGTAAAATCATTTGGACCCGCCTAACTATTTTTGGTGGGTAAGAAATAGTGAGCAATATTTGAACCTCGTTTGGGTATATTAGGTCGTTTCTGGGGCCGGAGCCAAGCCCGCAGCTCTTGCTGTATTTGAGGGGGTAACTCATTAAAGACTGTAGGGTCAATCTCATCAATCTTGTAATCCCATGCATCCCTTCTCAATTCATCTTGTTGACCCAAAGTCAGCATGCCAAGGGAGTTCTCTTTCGGTACGTCAGCTTCATTTAGTTCAGAGAAGGTACCCGTTGATTGAAAACCTGCCACGGAAATTCAACATGAGAGATAGAGGGAGAGAGAGAGAGGGGGTGGAGTTTGGATCTGAGAAATTACTCGAGGATGAAGATGCTTGGGTTTCATCAGTATTCCTAGCATGCTCTTGCTTCGGGGAAGAAGAGTTGTTGCAATTCTGAAAGAATCTCAAGATTGAAGATGAACCCTGTCAAACACAGAGAAACGATGCCACATTAAAATAAAATAAAAATCTATAGAATAGTTGCTCAATGCTGGATGGCTTTGTTGAAAAACAGGAGGTCATGAGTTCATCCTATGCCAAAGTTCTCTCTATGATAATTGCAGATGTTTTGGCCAAACAAGCGGCTATGAGGCAGAACATTTTTGTTGTATATAGTTCTCCACCAAGCTCTTTGGCCACTGTTTCATTGTATGATAGTTGTACCTTGAGTGCTCCTCTTGTAAAAATGGAACATTTATGTAACTCTGTCATCCTAATGTAATACATAGTTTATGCTAGTTGTACCTTGAGTGCTCCTGTTGTAAAAATGCAACACTCATGTAACTCTGTCATCCTAATGTAAAGTGAATATTTTAGGAGCAATAGAGTCCTGCAAAAATTGGTAATTTAGACAGGCAAAATATTCCAATGTTCTAATTAAGTAGCCAGTTTCAAATTTTCATCGAGATCACCAACAAGCCGGATAAGGAATTCACAATAAGGCCTGAATTTCCTTTTCAAACAGTCAATTTGTCTGCCAAATTTCCAGATTACTCTACCCATATTTAGCCTGAAATGCTGGCTCTGGACAATTAGCAAACAATCTATGCGTCAGCACTGCTTTTGAAATTCAGTAAGATGTTATTCATGCTAATATTACAGCTAAAGCATCTACACATGTGATTCTTAGTATCATGGTGATTTGTGAGCTGTTTTGAAAATATTAAAGGGTCCGTTTTTGGGGAGGACATAGTAAATGAGTCTTTATTGTAATAAGGACATCAACTTTTTCCTTAATGCCAAAAGGACAAATCACCTACACATTCCAAAAATGCTTCCACTAGTCAATGAAAGTGCCTAAACCCCCAAACCTAATGAAAGTGCATAAACCTAAACCTCAAGGTACCCTATGAAAATGCCTAAGACCCTAGGGTACCCTATGAAAGTGCCTAAAATCCTAGGGTACCCCAAAAAAGTGCCTAAAACACTAAAACTCTATAATTGAAAAGTGCACCCTAAACCTAAACCTTAGGATACCCTATGAAAGTGCCTAAAACACTAGGGTACCCTGTGAAAGTGCCTAAACAACTAAAACCCTATAATTAGAAAGTGCACCCTAAGTGCCTAAACCTAAAATCCCTAAATACGCTATAATCTACCCCAAATAGCCTAACCCATTAAAATTGAACCCCAAAATTGAACCCACCTTAGTTTGTCCCACCCAACAATTACTTTACAGCAGTGAGAGAGGAAAGAGAGGAGAGAGAATGAAAGTGACGTGCGTAGAGAGAGAGAGAGAGAGAGAATTAAGCTTGGGTTGATAAGCTCATCTGAAAGTGACGTGCACGAAGATATAATTACTTCCACCATTTCCTTCAGTGATGTCTTGTTTCTTCTGGCAGGGATCGTCAGCTTGAAAGTGGCGGGTGCTACAGAAAATGGAAGTGACGTGCGGGAGTTGGGCGCGGCAAGTGTCGTGCTCTCTCTCTCTCTCTCTCTCTCTCTCTCTCTCTCTCCAGTGCATAAAGGAGGCGCCCAAGAGAGTTCATTAAGGGTATTTTTGTCTAGTGTTGTCCTTGAGTCATCAAATTTTTTTCATCAATGTATTGGAAGCATTAAAATAAATTAAACTGGACTAAACACCATTTAAAGCCTCAAACTTGGCCTTTAGACCAATTTTCTGAATATTAAAAGGAAAAGCAGACTGACTGAGAAAGGACAGCAAATATAGTAAGGAAGACTAGGGACAAAATTGTTGATGATGAACTTCTCTAGAGTTCAGTAGTTTTGCAGCTCAGAAGATTTTTCACAAAAGCTATGCTTGAGGCAAGTGATAAGGTTCTACGCAGATAGCTGGAGTAAAAAATAGAAGCAACAACTAGACAAACTGACAAATTAACAAAAAGGACAAGAACTTCAGACAATTTTATCTTTCATACTGTAAGGCAGTTAATATACATAGTATATAACAAGTGGGGAAGCACTAAGCTAAATTGCTCAACGTGTACAAATCTTTTTTCTATCTGTGAACAACCAAATAGAAAATGGATAAGCAATTGAAAGAAATTGCCGCCATACCTTGTCTTTCACCATCTTTCTTTTCTGCTCCCTTGGCCTTGTACCATGCCTCGAGTACTTGGTCCCAGTTTCCTCTGCCTGGGACTCCATGTGTAGCTCATTTTGATTCAGTTCCATGCAGCATCGAGTCCCTGGAAGAACAATTGCCCTAAATTATAATGCAGAAGGGAGATAGAGATTAAAAAAATAAAAATAAAGAAGAAGTGACCAAATCTAAAGAAACCTGAGGACGATACTGCTGAAGTTTCTTTGATGAACTCATGAGGTGCCCCCTGGGAAGAACAAGATGAATCCTGGCCATCAACAGGTTGCAAGGCATCACATACATCCTACAGAGACAATAACAAAGGCGAACAATGCTAAGAACTACCATTGAAAGCCACACAGCTAGAGTAAACTATCATCAGTTGAACAGTGAAGAAGTTACTAATTCTACAACTTAACACAAGTATTCCATTATACAGTTTGCCTCAATAAGAAGTGGTTTCCATGCCTAGATCAAAGTAATATCACGATATCCAGAACAGAAAGGAGGAAACACATGAAGATAGTAGAGATATCTACTAATGAAAAATGACGGAAATGGCCAAGTGATTTTCTCTTCTTCAATTGAGTAAAGCAATAAAACTTAAATATTTACGGTCACTAACTCAAGGCAATGGTATTTTAGTTAAAGCACATAAACCCAAGAGGCCAAACAATTGAGGAGACTCAATCTTCCAAGTAGAGGCCGTGGTCTTGAAATTCCTGCACGGGGTCTCACTTGCATGGCAGGAAGTGAGGTTGCACTCTTCGGTTATCTGCTACTCCCCGTCCCAAGGTGGTTCGTGCTATCATCAATATCATTATGAATCCATATTTTGCTCCATATGTCAGAGAAAAAATTACCATAGACCCTTTTCTGATGCAATCCCTTTCTACCATTTAACAACCGCTTTCTAACGGCTTAAATTTTCAAAATGGCAGTAGTTGAAATGCCACTAATGACTAGTCCCAGAAGGTCATTCATTAGTCAAATCACAACACCTCCTATAACTGTCCATGTATGTCCAGGAAAAACCCTACGACAGATAAGGTTTTACCAGTAGGTTGCTAAAAAGGAGTGGTAAATCTCATGGCCCAAGCCTATTACCTTGGAGTATTGACTGAAAGAGCAGGCAGATAGTGAGCGTTCATTAGTCCCTCTCTAGCAAAGTCTAGTTGACTGGCAGTGCCAAGTTTCGTGTGTCAAAGGACGCGGATTCAGCGTGGAAGGTTCACGGGTTTAAGCATCGCAAGTTGCATACCTTCCTCTTAACATTATATTGGTACTCATCAATAAATCAACTAAATGTAGGGCAACATTAATGCAAACCTCTCTTATGCACAATTCTCCGTTGGTTTCTTTTTCATCCACAATTGGGATGACACCGCTAATTTTTGTTTCCTCACGATATTCTATGGGTAGTTCAGTAGGATGCGATCCTGAATAGCTCTTGGTACCTGAAACATGTCTTGCTTGCCTTACAAAATGTATAAAACTAACGGGAACCAACAAGAAGCAAAAGGCAGCATCCAGTATAAGAAACTACCAGAGGGTGACAATGGTGCAGCTTCGGGGATCAATCTGTCCTTCACTTGCTCGGATGAACAGCATGACCGATCTTGGCCATGAAAGTATCTCATGATTGAATGGGTCCCCTGTCACATGTATTCAAGATCGACATTAATAAAATGCAACACAAATTATATGCAAACTACATAATCAAAGGTACTATGTGCAATCCCAAATGCCTTTTTGGTAAGTAGAAACTAGACCACGATTCCCCCCGAAAAAATAGTTCTTCAGAACAGTATATAACATGATACAAGGAGGAGAAAAGAAATTTGGAGCTTACAGCGGGTACGGCAACAATTTTACTGGCCGAAACAGAAAGAGAAGTAATTCCCCATCCTCTGGATCGACTACCATGAGTACTAACTCCGCTTGACCCAATGTATTCGCGTAACGCAGCTTGAAATAGGTTCAAGGCGTCCTCTTTGATCTTTGTAGGGCCATACCTCAGTGGACATGACTTGGAAGGAAAGTTTCTGTGCGACTCAGAGTCACTGGACTGCAGGATAACATAATCAGCCCAAATATCGTTTGGAGATTCGGAGTTTACGTGTTCAAGATATTCGCAAACATATAGACTGTTGTGGAAAACATGAAAGGGAGAGTCATAAGAAGAAGAGCATACAAAAAGCTACCTTGAATGCTGTAGCATGCAGGGTGAGTGTGTGTGCTATTCGCTTATTGAGGTCTAGGTCAGACTGAAGACGTTCACTAAGTTCTTCACAAAGTTCATTAAGCCAGTGTTCAACCTGAAAGGGAGCATTGATAGAGTAATGACCACATAAGAATCTCCAAAGAAGTTTGAGATCAGTGAAGTAATGATAGTTACTAGCTGACTAACCCTGAGAAACGTACAAATCTAGTTCCAATCAGTGGCGGATGCAGGATTCTTAATGCGGGGGACCAAATCACTTGTATTCATAAACTAAAAGCAAAATATCGTTCTTATAAACTAATAACCCAATTTTGAGGGGACCTTTCTTCATAAATTCTAAAATATAGTGGGGAGGTGCGCATGGACCCGGGCCCCCGCTAGCACCTCCCTTGGTCCGCCCTTGGTTCCAATGAAAGTGATTTCAGAGTCACAATTACACACTAATTTAGACAACTGCAAAATACAAACATGATACCAGTTAACAAGATATTTCCGCTTTATGATAATGTTAGTTTGGTTTAACACATAAAAATTAGCTTCCTCGTGTTTTACTGCTCTTGTAACCATGGCTATCAAAATCACGATCTGCATCCAATTTATCAAAAGATCCAATAGTTTTATCGCATGATACATATCAGTATAGGATTGCTAGTCTAGGAGTATGTTTCCGCAGTCGCAAGTTGGATCGCTGAATTGAATAAGTCATGATCTCACGATGATACTTAATGACTCTACTCGCTTGCTTTGTGAGGCAAAAAATTCTATTCATGCAATGAAAGCAGCTAGAAACGAAGAAGCGGTTACTTGAAATTGAAGCAAACCACAAGCCATTAATCACTCTGTTGGAGTATGATCTCTTCGAAGATCTCAGTTTGGAATCTCTAATCCAATGATACCACCTTAATCAATTCATGTGGTACCTAACCTTACGTTTTTTATACATAGTCAGCAAACCTTGTTATCAAAAAATAAATCTAAGGGATAATTTATTCCATCAAAAGGGGAGGAGAACATCCATACGCCATGTCATAATAACCACAATAAACGTACAGAAAAGCTCATATAACTGCCGATATATCAATGTCCCTGACTCCCCGGTGTGTCTCACCTTTAACCAAACCTTTTTTCTCTTTCTTGGTCCTCAAACAGTCTGTGTCATTTTAAGTTTGATAGAATAGAAAAATTGCTTAGTAAACCACATCTAGCATAATTCCCATTCTATACCAACACATCAAGCCAACATGAGAAAGCCACGTCCTCAAAACTTGCACTATGTGATCTAGTGTAAAGAATGCAATGAGTAAGAGACAAAGAATTAATAAAGAAATTCCAACTGCACTACTGATGATGGAGATTAACTACTACTGCAAATAAAAGGAGACTATTAGCAATGTAACATCCATGATTACATTAGCTTATCCACAGACATTATTCATAATTCATAAGTTAAGTTAAACAAATACAGCATGATTCTCTCAAAAGATTTATAGGTAGCAGTAGTAGTACACTTACAGAAGCAATTGCTTTTAAAGCCTGAGGACCAGGAAAAGTCTTCCCCGAACCATGACTTTTGGGAAGAAGGCGCCCCTGAACCTCTTCCCCGCTGATTCCCCTTGCAATGTTCCATAACCAAGTACTGAATTGCATGGAATCAGATGCAACATCACATGCACAGGCAGCAAAAAACAAAAAAACAAATCATATCCTATTAGACTTCAACAATGAGGAACTAAACCTTGAAACGGTAGTGTTAGTAGATGAGGATTTGGACTTAGTCTAAACAATTCAAACGTTTCAATGAAGGTTAAAGTTTTCTAAAAATCCAGTTTCATTAGTTCAAGGAAATGTTGCAAGCAATCTGAGAACTGCATGTTACTCCTATTAATTTACAAGTAGTTATAGATAACAACCCAGTATTTACGCCATATCGTTCTTGTAGCTTCTCTTCTGAGAACTGCAATAGCTCCCCCACAGTATTCACGCCAAGGTCAATTTGTAAGGAACTCCCAAGCTTTCCCCCAAGCTGTTTCCTGCAGGTAAATTTTGCGTCGAAGCATATTAAATAATGCATTCTTTTCTAGAGACTGTAGTAGTAGGCAACCTAAACCATTCTAAGTAGTAATGCTAACAATATAGCGAAAGAGAGAGGATAAATTACTGTTCCACATTCAAACCAAGCTATTAACATAGCATTTCAACACAAATCTACAATTTAGGAATGTGGCGTACAATAGGACTATCTGAAGTAAAATCTTACATTTTCTTTATAGGCAAAGGTTCAAGCAATCCTTCCACAGATGCAAACGGCACAACAGTTTGTTGTGCAGGTTTATTCATACCACTTGCTAGTTTGGCCAGCATCTGGTAATCAAGTCATATACAACAACAAGCACCATCACAAAACCAGGTTAAAAAGGTGATGACCCTTATTTAACATGACACTCCATAAAACATAAACAAATAAACTGAGCACTTCATCCCACCTTGTTATGAGCGATACCTGCAGAACATGTGAACTCGGTCTCCTTCAAAACTTGCATCCTAAGTTCTGCAACTATAATGGCCCCACAAGCTAGCAACTTATCACGGTGATCAGCTTCACTCCTTTGGAACCACTCTCTCACGTTTGCTTTGAGATTGCTTCCATCCTATAGCCAACGGTAATATCAGTGTAGCGGCTATTTGAAATGCAAAATGAAAAGATATAAAAAGCATGATATTCAGGAAAGGACTTCTTCCATAATGCCCTTACAATTTAAATTACAGGTGCACAACATTTTACACTAGTTATAAGAAAATGGTGATTATAAGGAAATGTTATCTTACATTTCAGAATGTAAGCCCGGCATATGACCGACCATTTGGTAGACATTTCTTTAAAAAGGTAAATTCTAACATAAGGATAGTAAAGCCAATACTAAAATCCAAGAAATACCATCAGCTTTATAAATCGAATTGTGTGCAATTCTAGTGATGACGTGGTCAACAAATTATTGAATGACCAACATTCATAGAAGAAAACTATATAGTAAGGATGGTATAAAATAACCCCAATATTCTAGAAGAAAGAAACTCTGTGTGTGTGTGCGCCCGGCATATGACTGACCATTTGGTAGACATTTCTTTAAAAATGTAAATTCTAACATAAGGATAGTAAAGCCAATACTAAAATCCAAGAAAAACCATCAGCTTTATAAATCGAATTGTGCAATTCTAGTGATGACGTGGTCAACAAATTATTGAATGACCAACATTCATAGAAGAAAACTATATAGTAAGGATGGTATAAAATAACCCCAATATTCTAGAAGAAAGAAACTCTCTCTCTCTCTCTCTCTCTCTCTCTCTCTCTCTCTCCAATATACTAGGCTTACATATTCTACTGTTTGCACTCACAAAGGAGTACTTTTGAACCTCCCTCAAGTACTCTCTACAAACTTCGAGATTTGGGTTGTTTTAGCCAGAGAATGCCTACCAAGAACAAATAGTGGGATTTGTGTGTTTCTTGACAATAAATACACATATGAAGGTGCAGAATATCATTAAGTCCCAATGCATGCTTTTTGAACATAAACGGATGTTGTGATGCCTTCGAATCTCACACGTTTATATTATGCTGGAATCTAAAGATGTTCTACGAAGTGCTTTTTGTTCAGGAAGCTCCATTTTCTACCTCATTAAGCCCCAAGACATGTGATTTAAGAGCTTCTTCATCGATTCTCTCCAAGCTTTCTGGAGGAGATTCTGCTAACATTGCTTCAGCAGCATCAGTGAGGTCAAGATACACTTCATCAATTGAGGCCCGCTCACAGCGCCCCATCCTTGAAAGAATGGAGACAACCTGCAACATTAAGCAGAATCACCATGAGTTACTTCACATAGCATCCTTAAAAACGGCATGATAGTAAATTTGAACTCTTTATACCTCTGAACCAGCATTTCGGTATGTGGTCAAGTCTGCTTTACCACGAGCAACTGGTACTTGGACAAGATGAATTTGTGGGCATGCTTTCTTTGCTTCATCACCTCGCATGGAACTTAAAGACCGCACAATAGTATTCAACAGTCAAAGAAGATCAGGACATACGTGACAAGTGTTCAACTTACCGCTTCACCCCATCTTTGCGGGCCTCATAGCCAACAGCAATCAATCCCCCACCCTTCCAGGAATTGTACTGCACAACGGCAGTAGGTTGACCCCTTAAATGTGGCTGTTTACGCTGCTCCACTTCATGGACAAAACCAATGCCAATTAGCCCGACCAAATCAAGGAATAACATACCAGTGTAGTGAAGTAAAAAAGAAATTGCCAGCATGATAACTTTAAATATTCAACAGTTATATTTTGTTTCAACTTTCAAAGAGCCTTTTCCCTCGACATAGACAAGCCCCCTATAGTAGAAACCAAAAACTCAGAACTAATATACAAACAAAAAACAGGACTCCCAAAAGAAAAAATTAAAATTAAAATTTGCAGCTGGAATGTGATATGCAGACTAAGATCAGAGGAATTTTGCACCTCATGAGCAATCACGGTCTATCTTTCTCCATATCAAATTGCATGATTGGGTTCTTACCGTTTTGCATGTAACATCCTCGTGAAATTGCATAATTTTGATGCGAATAAAAAAAAAAAAAAAAAAAAAAACAGTTATTTGATGATTCCAAGAAATTAATAGAGAGACAATGAAGCAGACCAAAAAGACATGAATATTGAAAGGGCAATGCATAATTTTGTTGAATGAACTGAACCGATAAAACAAAAAAAAATCTAAAAGTAATTCCAAAATATAAGTGCCCTACAAGCCCAACAGTAACTTGACGAACACTAGGGAGAGAGAGAGAGAAGAGGAAACCTTGGACATAGAAACAGTCCATATCGACGTGAGCAATGACCCTTGCACCGGATGATTCTGGCCGTGCCACTGGCATCTTCTCGTCGTTTCTTCTTTTCGTTTTCCCTCGCAATTTTCAGGTTTCGGGTTGGGATGGGTGTGCTGATTTCTGGTGAGAAATGACGAGGGAGGGAAACAGGAACGGGCGCCTCTAATTTCTACTACTATTAAACACTAGGGAAAAAAACACAAGGGAAAGTGTTTGATACGGGAAAACAAAACAGGAAAAAGCATTTCCCGTTTTGTTTTTCCGTATCGTATCAGGCCTCTAGATACAATGCCCGACACAACTAAATTTAGAACCGTCTGATTCATGAGACCCACGTACAACGAAAGATTTCGGTTACAATTTTGCTGAGAGACCAGAGTTGTGTTTTAAAATTGTGTGCATAGCATTGCGCTTGTTTTTTTTTTTTTTTTTATCCACCTCACTTCGTAGTTCATATCTATATAGGTGTATATATCTATTATCTCTTGTAAAAGTTTAACTTTTTAAATTTCTTCAGTTAGCTAAAAAGAGAGAGAGTCAAGAGAATAGCTGCATGTTACCCTCTCAGATCATTAGATTAGCTAACTCTTAACTGCCCCTTACAATCCTTGATCAATCAAAAAACACTTTAGGTCTATCGTCATCGAGAGTGAGACTTTGGTTGAATTTTTTGTTTTTAGCACCAATTGTTAAAAGTTAAATTTTTATAAAAATGCTAAAAATTAAGTTGTTAAAAGTCAATTTGCTTCCCAATTAGCTAAAAGCTAAGTTGTTAAAAATAAATTCTCTCTCACATAATCTTTTTGCTAAAAATAAGTTATGAAAATCACCTTGGTGCTTTTAGCAAATGGGAGTTGGGTATGCTAATAGCTAAAAGCGGGAAACTCACCTTAAGAGGCATCGAGTATTTATTGCATTTAAATTAGCCACATTATCAATTTTAAAGAAAATGTTATAGTAACCTGATTTCACATTGCTTATCAAATAATGTGAAATCAAGTTTTTCTTTTTTAGAAAGAATGTAAAACTTTAATTTCCCTCTAATTATTGAAAATGAACTTTCTTGCTTTGTTAATACAAAAGTGCTTATCAAATAACGTGAAATCAAGTTTTTTTCGTGTAAATTCTAAAAAAGGCTCAATTGTTTTGTTTTGTGGGAAACCATGTGCAATGGAAGAAAATTTATCACAGGTATTTATGTGAAAATTTCATCCCATTTCTCAAAACATTTGATGAGATATGATGAGAAATGACAAATGTCTCTTACCTCTTTTCACTCGCATTACAAACGGACCGCAGGAACGAAAAGTAATTAAGAAATAAAAAGCACTCCTAACTCCTAAGGTACCAGTTCTCTGGGTTTTTGCTCCGAGATTCAATTGGCCTTGCCAATGGATTTTTTAGCTCTCGGCGATGGCAGCGTCTGCAGCGGATCTAGTGTGGTGGAACAAGCTTCAGAAGATACCGATCGGATCTAGTGTGGTGGAACAAGCTTCAGAAGATACCGATCTGGTTACTCCACCCTCCTTCACGAGTGTGTCCAATGGATCCGACCTCAACGCTGATTTTTTGCGGCTTTTTGTCATTTTCTTCGTTCCAAAAAAAAAAGTAACTCCATCTTGGGACATCCCCTACTAAGGCCCCTTCATACCTTTACACTGGAACAAAGGCCGTCGGCACTTGAAATAAGATTTTTTATAAACAGGAGAATAAGCAGGAAAACTGAAACTGGCTGCACAATTAACTGAAATAACTCGAAATACACGTTGATCCCAATCGAGAGGAGCTCATAACAAGTCTAGCCTTACTTTGGAGGGCTCTATACACCACATATATCTCAATCCCACAATGTATACCAGAGGCAGATTCCATGAATCATGAAATCCAACATCAGCTTGTACAAGCCACTACCAATTATACAAGGAGAAAAAGATACAAAACAAAACTAAGCCATGCCTGAACCATTTCGGCCGACACGAGAAAAAAAAGATCAAAATAGTAGCAAAAAAGGAAACCTCCAAAGTCCGGGACCACCTTCAACCTCATCTGCAAAGCACAATATCTCAACCCTTTGCGGCCGTCTCGCCAAGGAAATTCCTAAGATAATTGCCCGATGCGAGACGGAAGAACTCTTCTCTACTCTCTTCTCAGTTTGGTGCGACTCTATTTGTTCTTTTGCCCATGATTGTTTATTTAATCTTTAGTAACCCATCTCCGGCCACGAATCTGATACCCACTGTAGCTCTGGTCACTACTACTCTCTCCACCACTTTCTGCACTGGTGTACCCTGATTTTCGCCGGTGCTTTTTTCCTTTTGCGACTGCACTGTCGCTAAAACTTCCAGTTAAAAGGGGATCATCTATACCACGAATTACCCTCCTCATTGGCGACGATGCCGCGATGCAACTATCATCCTTTGTCCTCCTCCTTTCCTTACCGTGCGTTTTGATGTTTTGTGAGATCTTATGTATTTTCTGATTGAACTTATTAATTCCCTTCTCGACAGGATCTACTGCTTGATTTACTGTGAACTTGAGATCATTTACAATCTGTAAAAGGAGGTGAAACAGCATATGCAGGGTTAACACGAGAGCCATCAATAAAAATGACAACTTAGATAAGTGGAGTCTGAGTCCCATAGTGGAAGATTTGGCCAACCCAGAATTGAATTTACATGAAAATAACTTGCTCTGCCAACTCTCAGTTCACATCCCACTCTTGCCCAACAGTGGCACTTTACCCATTGACTTGCAAAATTTCGTAACTACCTACTGTGTTTTGCACATTTGACCCCTAGGCCCTAGTTATTAAACAACTGCCCCAAGGACCCCCACAAACTTACGACCTTTGCCCTTGTAGAATTCATGCATAAGGTTTAAACAAAGAAGCATGGATACGAACACGGAATAAAACACGGACACGCGGGCACGTCATTTCTCCAAAAATGCGGATGCAGACATGCTAGGGATACCACAAAAAAAAACACTATATTATAGATGCATCTCAGGAATTCCTACGGAAATCCAAAAATTATTTCAACTAAATCAAGATAAATTAAATACAAACAGAACTACCTTTGTACTTTTCCAAAGATACAACTCGACAGTCACTACTTACGGATTCATGAATTAAACATCGATGAATATTTTCACGGGCCAACTTTTCAAAATTGCAATTTGACTTCCTAATGCGTCCGTAACATGTCTTGACTCTTGGGTGTCCACAACATATTGACCAAAAAATACAATAAAGAAATGGGACACGTATTTAGGCGTGTCCGGAGAGTGTCATATGGTGTCCATGTTCAACATGTGTCGGACACGAACCCATAAGGCCGTAGACATGTCCAAGCTTCTTAGGTTTTGAGACCACCAAAGATTCCAGCTCTTTGGATCTCGTATGAGGAGATGCTAACATGTATCCTAACCTTTGGTACTAAAATTTGCAGACATGCAATTTTTTGTAGACGTGCAATTTTTTCTAGTAGTTTTGAGGTAGCAATGTATCATCAACAAAAAGTGGCTTAATTCAGATATTCTATGCTCACTAGCTTTTCTACTTTAGCTCATGCTTGAACTGAGAAAAGATTGAAGAAAGCTTACAAATTCACCACCACCAACAAAAACATCTCGAACACTTTCTCTGATGGTCATTCCACTCCTTACATCAATGTCAGGACGGGGAAGTCGTAGTTTTGTGGGCCGCTCACTGTCCCTGACCTCATCAGGATCTAAAGGGCAATCTACAGATGCATAGTCTCCCAGGACAGCAACACTCCCAGGAAAGCGGTCTCCCATTAGCTCATACGGCTTTGCAGGGTACACATACAGGTGAGCCACAGAAGCGATGCACATCTGTGCTGGATGAATACATAGACCTGTTAAACTTGGATACTTGACATAAGAAAGGGGTGAAAAGAGTTGAAAATAACCCCGTTTCCAGATGTTTACGGATATCATCACCCCTCTTAAAGTTCCAGAGACTCTGGCAAATGCAAATGTAAGCATGGCCAAACAGTTCATAAATAGACTTCTATTAAACAAAGCCACGGAAAAAGAACACACAGGACGTCAGACCATAACGTGCATGTGTGTGTGTGTGTGTGTGTGTGTGTGTGTGAGAGAGAGAGAGAGAGAGAGAGTCCAAATTACTAATTAGTAAGGAACTCACTTGGAGTAAAAAAACTGGAAATCAAGTGCCTCTAAATATGACCGTAATACGATAAATTCTACAGAGTTGTTCCAATGTTTCACCATAATAATATCAAATCTGAAACGAAGCACACTTTTGGGCGACATGAATCACCATTTGAGAGGAGAACTTGCAAAACATGGTTCCCTTTCTAGAGGAGATAACTAAGAAAGCTGGATTTACATACATGGTTCCAATTAAATAGAGCACGATTTATGCATTTAGACAGGAATTGAATTTCCATTCTAGGGTTTCAATGATGCAGTAAACCAAGTTTTTCTGTATCAATCTTGTTCACCGTTAAAGCCAAAAAACCAACCGCACAATCACTAACCAGTAGGCAACAAAACAAGGACCCTTAAAATGTTTATGCCACACTACGTCACAGTATACTACGAGAACAAGTATAGGCTGAGCGCCACCCCTTAACTAGCAATAACCAAAAAGTTCACCCCACCAATTATTGACTATAGAGAAGCCTAATTTTTCCAGTACATACAATTGATGTTAATGCTTTGTAGTTCATACTGACGTCTCATTTTATACTGCTAACCATCACGCTGTGAACATGACGAGAATGAACATTCAAATTAATAATTTTTCCATGTAAGGTCTGACATGGAAATTCTGAAAGTGTAAAAATCATGTGGAAGAATCAATCTGTTACGTGAACACATCATATTTTCTAACGAGTCTAACAACCCACCTTCACTGGCCCAATAATTTGTTGGAGCCTAACAACGCGGCCAAAAATGATTAAGCCCAAGTTATTTGGTAGTAAGAGGTGGTCCCATGTAATCCACTGATACTCCTTCTAATCCACCAATGTGGGACAAACATTGGGCTATGACACTTTATTTAACAAATAACCTCCTCATAAGACCTAGACACGCAGAGTACCATCTAAATTATCCTAAATATGATATATTATGGTCTAGCAGATAGGCTCTTTAAATCTTAGCCGACCAAGATGTAATCATCCTTGAAGATCATATAAGAACAGTGAAAAAAGGCAACAAAATGCCTGAGACAATTGTAGTAGTAAGATATTAATTAAGTCGGTGAGCTATACAAAAGAAGACAACTACCTCTATACAAATGATGAAGTCTTGAACACTTGACTGAATCTGCAAAGATTGAGCTATCGGACTTTTAAATAATCCAAGGGCATAGAGAAGAGCAATAGCCACACCTTGCCACCAAGTCAAAAACACAATCGACTTAAACGTCAGAAACTTGGCCAGTGGTTGGATGTGTGCCAGTTCATCCTTCGTAATAGCGTAAAATTGAACTAAACAATACAAAGCCCACGACTGACTGAAATTTAGAACCACAGCCATGTAAGGATACCTACAAAACAGAAAAAGCAGATGTGTTCAGTGGTCTGTTAGGATTATACAAGTTTTAAATGCCACTTTGATGTTGGAAGCAATTTAATACGGAAAACGTAGCTTGGACGTGTGTGTGTGTGTGTGTGTGTTGATGGGGAAAAAAAACAGCACAGCTGCAAACAGAGAAATCCATATTTATACTATTTCGCTTGCTCCAATGAACAAAAAATTGATGGGAAAAAAAGGAGATAGAAGATGGTAGAAGTTTAACGCAGAAATCCAACACTAAATAGAAGATTTGACATTGTCACTCCTTGAGCCATTGAAACCATATAAATATATAGATGTCTGCAATGGCTTCAAGACTAATACATGAAATTCCGCATCTCACATCCATAGATCTGCAAACTAATCATTCTATCTCCTTCATACATCACCCACTTGTAAATATCAAGCTAGTTACCTGTCACGCTCTTTAAAAGAAATAAAACGACAGGTTGGACCGTTGGAGTTCCATCTCCTTCAGGTAAGAAGAAAAAGAAGCAGCAGGAGGAGATACAGGAACCCCAAACTCTAAGTAAAGAAAAACCAAAGTTTTAATCTCCAAATAGCCAAGGCATGTCTATGGTCAACCAAAGACACGAATTACAGTTAACAAAAATAAACCACAATAACTAATTAAAAACCAACAAATTAACAACATAAAACAAGCCAACTATACTAAACCCATAATCTTTAGCTTCAAGCATCATCTAAGCCTTCGCAATCCCCAGGAGTTCTACATGAAAGAGAAAACCCTATTCCGGAGATCTGCAAAAGAAAAAGGTGTAGCTCACACTTGTGACGCACTCCCTCAACCCAAATTGAGCGTCCCTGGCCATGTTTGTATTCGTGTGTGCTTATTAGATAAGTGAACTGTAGCAATCAGATAAAGTAGAGAGCCAAAAGAGACTTGAGCCAAGAAAAGGCTCACTATGCAATTAGTTTGATTTCAAAATGGGCAGTTTAATATGCCAAACATGGGGTTACAATGCCAATTATTTCCTCTTGCTTAACTAAACTTAAATTGTATTCATTACCCAATGAGCTTCACAAGTTGCATTAAACTTCAACCAAATCTGAGTTACTATGCCTTTTTATTTGTATATATTCCGTGTTCTATAGTACTTAATTAGTGTTCATTACATATAAACATACGTATATAATTTATAATTAACTCAACATGTCCCACACACGAGTCTGGTCCATAAATTTTCAAAATTTATGAGTGCACATGTCCATAGTGTCAAATCGTTTCAATGCACGTGCTTCTAGTTCGATGACAAGAGACAAGATTACAAACTCCCAAAAAATACAGAAGAAGGGGGGAACAGGCAGTATATAAAGTCATTCATCAATGATGCTTTGACAGATGACAATGCGTGTAGCACTTCAATGCAAGGCTTATATACATTATGGCATGGTAATCCAACACTAGGTTTACAAGTAGGATATATGTCGTGCACAAACTTCATAAATGTAGCCCAACCACCAAAACCCAGCAGTTGCATAAAATAATGAACCAACAGTAGAATATTGTGCAGCAACAGTATTTGCATGAATACTTACCACAATAAACCACTAAATAGACATCAATCAAACACAGCCGCATACCAATAGAATAGTTCATCACTATCACAGAAGTTCGTAAACAAACTAATCTGACACCACAATTATTAGACAAAGAGGGCAGCAACAGTTAAGGACGACAGCAGCAGCAGAGGAAGAAAAGATGGTGCTGAGAAAGAACAAGATGCATGGGCAAAAAGACTACAGCAGAGAGTTAGAAAAACTAAGAGAACAACACAAAAGAAGATAGAGCAAAAGGAAGATGTGCAGAAACAGAGCCGCATAGAGGTGGAGGTGCAGATAAACAGCAGCAGCAGAAGTAAAAGGGAAGACAGAGATCAAGAAAGGGAAAAGAAAAAGAGAAGAAAGGGTATGGGGAAGGGATAACCAGCAGCATCCGGGGTTTCATGTTCTGTCCATCAAGTTCCTCCAATGAGGAAAGAGGTAGTCTTAAATAGGAACTTAAGAAAGCCCCATACTCTTTGCTAGGTGTCACTACTCCATAGGGCTATGTCAAAAATAGAATAATAATTTATGCGGACATCCCATACGTCATTGCTCAAAACAAAATACAAAAAAATATATTCCCGCTGAACAGAAACATAAATCACCTAAATACAGGAAATTACCCTAAACTACATCACATTGCTAGCCAGAAAGTAAAAACAAATATACATATGCCCAGTCAATTCCACAAGTAATTATCAGTACAAAGACGCATGAGAATGCTCTCTGTTGCACAAAATATTATCTTACCCACATCCCCATTTGAAGTCGCCATCACAATATACACCGAAGGCCTCAAGAACTACTGCTAAAATAGCAGTCAAAGTCTTTATTATCATCTGCCACATCAATGAACGCGTTGTTCCATAAATGACTTACTCAGGGCCTTAAAAATGCTCAACAAGCAGCAAGTCAACCATATGAAATGAAACTTACATACTGAATAATACCAAGTTTGATAACTTTGTAAACCGACTGGCCCAGTTTCCATGGCTTTATGAAGTAATTCATGGGGAAAGGATGCTTTATAGTTCCTTTTTCTACACCATGTTCCAATAATGGGACTTTTCCTTCTCTCTCCATAAACTCGATCGTCCACTCTTCACCACCTTATCCAAATTGGGGTAGGGAAAAGAGCAAAGACAAAAATTATTAGGAGAGGGAAGAAAAGCATAACCACGCTTGAATTAGATACAGAGGCATGCCAGTGTAAATGAGGCCGAACTTAATGTGTGCTCCATCGATGACCAAACTCATTAACTGAAAAGTGAGGGTCAGAAACAGTTTAAACTTCGCACAACCATTTTGTATTACCCTTCCACAAGGATATTTAATGACAGGTTTTAATCAAACAAGAAGGCTACAAAACCATATGGACTCAACATGGCACAATTTTTTACCCTGTAAAAGAGTCCACAAAAATATCTCACAGGAACTCCACTGTGCACACAGCGCAAATAACATTTAGAAGAATGCTAACATGGCTTAAGAAAACAACTGGTGCTGAACATGGGCCAGCAACAGTTCTTTGTAGGTGTGCAACACGCAGGACATAGGAAGCTTCAGGTGACCTTATCTGATAACCACTAGAAGTCCACATGACGTACATGAACTCTGGTATAGGGAATTTGTTGAGGGAAAAAAATGTTGGACTCATATGATGAATGTAATCCATATAAAGCATGTACAAGTGTCATTGTTTTCCTAACTGATCTGTATGTTAGGCCAGGCATTGCTACCTTCCACAAGACCTTGCTATTTATTATTGACTTGCACACACAATTAAATCCACCTATATTTTTGCTATTGCAATCAGAAACACATTTTCTTTGTAGCCTGATTCATTTTAACTGACTATCACACAGAGGGGCTGACAACTTGCTGCATCAGAAGCTCAACAGCAAGTCGGGTTGTTAAAAGCCTGAATCTAATTGAGCAGCATCACAATGAGTAGACACACTTGTTAATCTAAAAATGCTTGAGCAAGTAAAATGATTTGCTTGGGACTTAAGCAGCATCACCAGCTACTTATGTATTCTCCAAAAATAAGTCCAATTACTCGGTTTCTTTATTTCCATAGGTGAGTACAAGTTGGCAGAATATAAATCCCAGATTTATCAATGAGACCTAATAATTTTGTAAGGCAATGAGATATTGAAGCAACTTATGAAATAGAAACAAAACCAAAGTAGTGACTTGCCAGAAGATAGCAAAGCGAAGTGTAAGAGAGATTACCTAAACAGGCAACAAGATATCTTCCAAAGCAATACATGGCAAATGACTCGTAGCAATCACGCATTATCCCAATGTCGACGCTAATATCTGGGTTAACCAATGATACAAACTGTTGACAGAACAAAACGGTAAATTTGAATGGGAAACTACTGTCATTTTCAACCATTCTAAGCTTAAGATTACTCACTGATTCGACCGCATAGCATGGAACCATCAAGATAACCCCAATCAAAAACTTTTGTTCCTGCCAGGCAAATTAAAAAACAAAACGTTACGGCAGAGGTAGAATCGAAAACCTTCGCGGAATGGTGAGGGTAACATTGATCCGAATTAAGATGCGAGAAGATAGACTAAGATGGTTTGGACATGTCTATCACAAGTCGGCCAATGCAGCAGTTGAAAGGACATATATGGTTACGGTAGAGGATAACACAAAGGGGAGCATACTACTAAGAGCAAGCGCATTTGTTGATGCCAAAATGGAATTGCCAAAGTAATTTTCTGGTCTACTACAGTGTCAAAAGGCCAAAAAATAACAATATCGCTACATTGGTTTGTGCCATTTGCACATCTCAAATCCAAACCATTGAATTAAAGTATTAAACCCATCTCATTTGTCAATGCAAATTAAATGGCTTGGATGATGAGGTTAGTTTGGGAATTGCCAAATTTGAAACCAAGGATGGGGCATTGCCAAAATTTGGCCTTGAGTTTCCGCTCAAGGGTGGCAAGGGTTTTGCCATTCTTGATGCAAAATTTTGGCTATGGCATGAGATTCGGCACATGGGTGGACTTGTTCTAAGGGGAGCATGAACCAAAATTGACTTTGAAGGCGGTAGTTAAAGATCTAGACTACTTAAAATCAAGGAACGTGATATCCTGTACAAGGCTCATTTGAGCAAATCGTTTCATGTAGCCAACTCCAAATAATTAAGAATTGGGACTAGCACACTTGTCCAAGCTTAATACTAGCTTAATTTGAAAAATTAAGGAATTCCAAAAGTATGTCCAAACTTTGCTTGTTAATAAGTCGAAACCAATCACAAATTAGTACTTTTAATTTATTAAACATTATACGTTTATCAAGTCGTAACTTCCATTCTTTCAACCCTTGATCAAGCTCTGTTTATTTAGGTAACAAATCAATCTCGGACAATCTTTAACGACAGCTCTAATGACAACTGCACAAGATAATCAACAGTATATGTTATTGCAAGAGAGAGAGACACCTCAGGGTTCTTGTAGGCGGAAAGGTGTTCGAAAAGGAGGTAGAAGGAGAGAATGAGAGCGACGGCAACAAAAGCACCGGCAATCAGAGTTGCCCATGAAGGCGTTGAGTACGATTCCTCCACGAGTTTCAGATGATCAGCTCCTACTACTGTTATCCTCATCCCAATTCTACACGGCCGATTGGTTCACCATTATTGTCCCCCTTCTGAGTAAACACAAAATTAGGGTTTGTTTCCAACCCACCTTTGATTGATATCTGCTATATGTATCTCGTCACAGAGAGAGAGAGAGAGAGAGAGAGAGAGAGAGAGCAATCGAGGTCGGGATTCGATTGAACGTGGAATACAGAAATCGTTGACGGAAACCCACCCGTTTTTAGACTTCTGTTGTCAAGCCCTTTTTCTTATTCACTCATGGTCAAATTATTAAAAAAACCCTCATGTTTGTCCCGAGTCGTGAGGAAGAGTAAGTTCTTTATTTATTTCTGAGATGATCCTTAAATTTTTACTTTTGTTCAATTTTGGCCGCAACAAATTTGTATTTAGAGCATTCATGTACTTCGTCAACAATATTCCACTTAATAACTCCATTAACAATTTCATAATCAATAGACACAGTTTAGAATCTTTGCCTTTTGTTAATGAAGTTGAATTCTATTATAGTTGCACGCAATGACCAAGCTAATTGCATTTAAAAAAAAAAAAAAGAGTTTTTATAATACGGTATATCTTTGGCTTTTCTTCTCATATTGGTGTTTTGAAAATAGCTCTGATTGGAATTTGTGAATGGTAAAGACCATTGGGAACTCTCTTCTTTTTGTCTCCTGATACAAAATGCTAGTCGGTTTGTTAATTGAATTAGTACTATTTTTTTCAACAAAAATGTGGGCCCCACACCTCATGTGAGTGAGGGTGTGGTGGGGAGTGGCACAAAGGGTGTGTACCTATCATTGTTCAAAATTGAACTACTAAGAGCATCTCCACTCTTGGACCAAATATTTCACCAAATTTAAATTTGGTGAAAAATCTCCCAAAAACCCACTCCACTCCTTCACCAAATCCTTCACCAAATTTGCTCAACACCAAATTTGATCAACACCAAATCTTTCGCCAAATATTCAAACGGCTTTATTTGTTCCCAATAGGCAACGGCTCAACACCAAAAATTGCAGAGGGCAACGGATGAAAAGGAATTGACAAAATGAAAAAAAAAAAAACTGTTTTTACAAAATGGCGGGAAAGTTTTGGGGTCAAAATGAACAAAAAAACAGTTTTTGACAAAATTTTAACTAGAATTTGGTTTAAAATGTGGTTTTCCATTGGAAGAGATGTTATCAAATCAAGTTTTTGACCAAATTTTTACTCAAATTTGAGTAAAAATTTGGTGTAGGAGTGGAGATGCTCTAATATTGAACGGTTCTAGTCTTGTCTAGTTTCAATTTTGTGGGCCCGGGACATAATTAAAACCATTCATTTTGTGAAACTTGTCAACTACTTCAACCGTGCAAAAAATCTTCTTTGTCGGATACCAATCAATGCTTTATCCGAAGTTCCGAGCACATTTATCTTGAAACAAATGCGCTCATCATACTGGATCAGACCAACTTGTTTCAAGATAAAATGTGCTAGGACAAGGCATTGAATGAGCACATTTTTTTACATGCTAAAAAGTATTGATGAGTTTCATAAAATGAACGATTCTGATAAAAGAAGGATCCAGAGAAGGAAATTTAAACCAAAATAGTGGAATTCCTGCCGAATTACTGCACTTGATTGCAAGTCCAAAATATCCAACTGGCTACTTCGAGTAGTTTCTGATGAAGAAACTCAAACAAAGAGTCAAAGACCAACTAACAGTACAAAACAGAACTTATATTGGACTGTAAGTTCAATTATTTCTTGTTACAAATTTGAGAAACCCAAAAAAGTTAAATTTAATAAACAACCAAGTCCCACCAAATTACAAAACCCATCCCCAAAAGAAATCATCATTTTATTTCCCCCATTCCCGCCAAGGAAAAAGGAAAAGAAAGTGAAAAACCCCGAGGCAAACGATTGAAAGATTGCTGTCCAACATAAATTTCTTCCGAAGAAGTGCAATATACGAGAGATAAGACTTCGATTCCGGGTCGAACCATTGGTTTCACTTCAGAGCCTCGATTCCAGTTCTGACCATATTCAAACGATCCCGAGCCAGAGAAAGATTACCCATGCCAGCGGCCAATCTAGAAAGTCATACGACCAGCAAGCCTACTTGCAGAAATCCTTTTGTCAATAGCTGCATCAATTGAGCTCATCTGGAAAATACAACCAAGAGAGAGAAAAATGAGAACAGAAACAAGGAAAAATCATTTGGAAGAACCATATTAAAGGATTACAGGTTTTGCTTCCATATAGAGACTGCAAACTTTGCGGAAGAAGCTGACCTGGCCACTGTGTGATCATAAAAATAATAGTGGAATGACGATATCAATGGGCAAAATTCTGTTGGATGTATCAGGATCCAATCAACCCCCAAAACATCGGGATCAAGCTTAGCGAGATTACACAACAATACAGGAATTAAAATATCTAAAGAGAAAATACATACGCTCTTTGTAACAGATTATGATGCTAGAATGGAGCATCCTCCAGTTGATCGCAGCAAGCTCGTCAGAATTCTAAATACTAACTACCAGCAAAAATAACAAATACCTACTTGAACCTTTAATGGCCACAAAATGAGTGGGATTACTTGGCAAATCCGGGGGGAGTAAAGGAAGAGAAGAAAATAGCCGTTGATCAATTGGTTTGTAAGTTAAAAAAAAAAACACTCGACTCAGAAAAGCCTATACAAACTTGAGCACAGTATATTCTTTTTTGGAATAAGTAAAAATGAAGGCAAATATAAACAGAAGTACCTCGATAATATGAAACAATACGTAAACAACTGATTCTGAAGGTAACAGCTTGGTAAACAGAAGTACCCGGAAGGTAACACCTACCCATCTGGTTAGATGATCGAAGCAACTGCATTTCCATTTGAAAGAAACATAACAGGAGGTAGTGATAACTTACCTGGCTAGTCTCATCATGCACCTGATACTTCTGCAAGGACATTCTTCTTTCCTCCTGCCAAAACCGAGTTCGACAAGTTATCCACATATTCCTTATTTTTTTTAACTAAGTTCACAACATTAGGAGAGGTAAAATAGATAAACCCCGGATATAGAAAAAGAGGAAGAAAAGAAAGAAACGAGGGAAAACTAACCATCGACATTGCCTCATCATCCCAAACTAAATAGACTTCATTTGTGGCAAGCTGGGGCGCTTTGTTTGCAATTACAGGAGGCGGTCCAATTGATGGACCACCAGTATTTGGACCAGAAGCATAAGAATGTGAATTGACTGGTATTGCACCTGCATTAAATAAATGCAAAGCCACGTTATATGCGAACTCCAAGAATACTTATACTCCTGGGATGCTTAAACTGACAGATTTTCAACCATAGTTCTTGGTTATTTATGATAGGTGGGCGATAACTGATCAAGTAGAAATCCAACAACAAAACCAACTACAAAGGCAAGGGGCTAGAAGTTTCCCATTTGACCATTCCTAGATGATTTGCAATAGGAGTTAATTTACATGTGAATTTGATTCTATCTGTGGTGTGTGTGCATGCGAATGTGTGTGAGAGAAAACTAGTCACTTGCTGAGTATTAGTTTAACAGCAAATTCAATTGAGTGATAATCTAAGGCCAAAAAAAAAATAAAAAATCAAACAATTGCACATCAAGTGCTGGTATGGATTCTGGAAAAGTGAACAGAGATGAAAGAAGAAAACAGGAACCTACTCTGTCCAACATTCAGAAAGTAAGGAGACTATCACCAAGTCTGCCCAACCTCATACACAATCATCATTATTTACTTAAACTTCCAGATTCATTGCTTTGTTAGGAACTTAGGTACTCAAGGTGCTAACACCAGTATCATGCCAAAATCTACCAAACTTCAGGAAGGAAAGTAAGTAAAATGGAAACTCGAAAAGTATATTTAGACATGCTGCCCAAGATTTGATGAAATGCTATTTGGCCTAAAAGTGCGCCAGCATGGCAGCAAGTTGCAACATAAGAACATTTGCTGCAACTGAAAGATAAAGCAACTTTAAACCATTATAAAGAAATATAATACAGGTTATCAATACTAGTTTAGCTTCTCGATATATCCATGAATAGATATTCAAGATCTACAACAAATTGTGATTCATTTCTCCAGATTTTCGAGTCCTAAGACACATTGTGATTCTTTTCAAGACCGGACCCCTAATATCATTAATCCCGAACTTGAAAACCTTTCAAAAAGAAATAATGAGAAGACAACTCAAACCTTGAATACCAAGTGGGTGATATGTACTTGCTGCAGAAGCATTGCTGCTCTCAATTGAGCTTTTCAAATCCAAGGGAGAGCTTGATTGAATACTTGTTGAAAGCATCGGCGTCGAAAATGGCGAAATTTGAGTTGGGATATTGTTGTTATTGGCAACAACAGGAAACAGTGGTTGAGATACAGCAACAGGGGTAACTGGGGGGAGTCCAGGAGGCGCAGGAGGCAAAGATGGTGGAAATGCCGGCGACATAGTGGATGGCACAGAAGGCCTCACATTCTGTATAGGAAATAGAGGCTGTTGTACCAATCCCACTGGAGCAGGAGGAACTGAAACAGGTGGACGCTGAGGGAACCAAGGTTGCGGACGAGGAGGAACTGGCCAACTAGCAGGAGGCACCGCCACTGCAGGATTGTAACTGCCCAAAGCAATCAAGAAAAGACCAAGTAAGAAAGAATCACTCAAGTGCATAAATGGTTAAAGTCTATTCATAGGATGACAGTTATACGTAGATGAGCAGATAATATACTCACAAAAAGCCACTATATTTACTCTGTGACACATCAACTAGACAAGTATATAAAGCTGAGCAGCAGATGTCAACTTTTTGTGAAACATAATGAGAGTATAGTCAACAGAGAAGGCTTGCCAACAAAAAAATTTGTCCTTCATAGAAAGGAAAAGGCATCAAGTTAGATTGTAAACATATCCAAGCGACCAAGAAAACTCCAAGTAAGAAAGGTCCACTAATGTCCACATATGGTTAAATACTGTTCTATTCTTCATACAAAATAAGTCACAATAACCAGTAAATTGACTCATGACTAATCACAGCAGATGAGACTATATTGCTAAGCATCAGATATCCAGTTTTCGTGGACTCCATACACTATCCTTAATGAAAAATAAAAGAGAGTCAAGCGGATGATCAACTCTAGCTAGATATATCCAGAGTGTCTCTTGCGGAGGGCTATGAAATGTACTGAATGAACAACACAAAATGGAAGGAAGAATTAGCTCCCACAGTCAAAAGAGGCATTCCTGCAGGTTAAATATACAAATAAAAATAGAACATCTCTGAACTTCACAGAATAACACTTCATGTCAAACTTTTCATGCAGTAAAAACATGCAATTTTATGAAACCTTCTAATTTCAGCAGAGGAAGCTAAATGATCTTAGAAAAGAGATGAGAACCGTACACTGGTTGCATTGTGCCTAAAGTAGAATGAGGGGGGTATTGAATGCTTGGTAAGACAGACGAAGGAAACTCCACTTTTGCCATTTTTGATGGGGCATCATCTTCTGCAAGAAGGACAACAGTCATCATTACATAGTAAAATAGAGATGGATGGTACCATAAAACCCAGCACACGTGTAAGCATCTAAAAATTTTCATTCTCACTGTATTTCTTGCCATTGTAGGCTTCGAAATTATAAATTCATAATCAGGTGCTATTAGATCACCAGGAAAGATTCAAAGAACGAGCAGTACTATTTCATTGCCATCTAGGGAGGAATTTCTGTTAACAATAATGCAAACACAATAATGCAATCGAAGAATGCCAAACAAAGACTAAACGAACATGAAAATATGCACTGCATAGTCCACCGTTAAGTCGCAAAGTGCGGAAACATCTAGCAATGAAAACCAGAATTCCATCTTGGACACATGAAATTAATATTTGCAAGACATGAACCATCATACCTCCCTATATAGGAAGTAAAACAACTATTCGACATTTCATCAACAAAATGCGGACAAGAACTACCGAAACAAAGGATTTTTTGGCATGTTAATTATCTACCATAGTGAAACTCAACACACTAACATATACCAAAGTGAAACTTACCCCTCTTTGATATCCAGAAAATCAATTCTATTAATCTGTAATAACAACAAAAAAAAACTAACATTTTCGTAAATAATTGAGTAACCACTGTAATGAAATATGACACAGCTAAAATTCCATGGTAAGAACTTATAACAAGATCGTAGTATTAACCACTTTTTCTGATTCTCTCACCAAGTGCTCACAAAAAAGGAGCAGAACTGTTTTCAGATAATAGTGAAGGAAAGTGATGAAAATCACTAGTACTAACTAGCAAATGTACTAAAGGCAAATAACAAGAGTTGTTAGTGCTTCATAATTTATCCTTTTCCATTTACTTAAATTAAACCATTATAGAACCAGAGAAACCAAATTCAATGGACCTCAGTCACAACAAGAAAGCAGTGGTTCACCTGGGCCATTGACAGCAATGACAAAACACATAAGATTCTTCATATGAAAATTATAGAAGTCTTGAGGTACTTTTTCGGACAATTAAAATAGGAATCAAATCACTTGCAACAAACTGGAAAACTGGCTATTGGATCAACAATATTTAGCATTTGGCATTGTATAAACAGTCCTAGTAAAGGAAACTTGGGACAGGTTCACAGAAGAGTACTCCAATGGAAACACTAAACCAAGTTTAAAACTAATTATAGGCAATACCCAGGTTGGAGTTATACATATTGATTGACAATCTAAAGATACTGGAACTAAAAAAAGGCAACAAAGACCGCAAACTTGGCCACTACAACTTAACTCTTAAACGAAGCCATCCACATACAAGGCGCCCCTGAACTTAGCTTTGCTATACTACAATACCCATTAAGACAAACGTGCAAAAATACCAAAAAATCAGCAGATCATCTCAAACTTCATATCTGCTTGATGTGTCAAAACTTTTGAAGTTTCTTTAGTACCAACACACCATCCAAGATGTGGATGCGGACAAAAGTAATATGCACCCTCCATCCTTTTTGAAGTGTCCTCTACGAAAAGATAATAAAATTTTTGATAAAAAATACAGGACCATACATAATTTTTTCAATTTCTTTGCACTAAATTAAAGAACTCAATTAGACCTTTAATTTGGTGCGAAGAAATTGAAAAATTTACGCACAGAAGTACTTTATATTTTGATCGTAAAATCGCAAATCTTTTCGCAACGGACACTTAAAGGGACAGAGGGAGTAGTAAATTATCCTCAAGAATAAGAATGTATAACAATCATACCTTCCTCCCCATAGTGGGCTGCCAAAACGTCAGGTGGGATACCTTGCATTCCATATATTTCGATGTCGGTTGATTCTCTACCCGGTTTTGCATTTGGCACCCTGTATCAGATTCACCTTGAATCAGTACTACATGAACATTGCCACAATGATAGACACAAGCACAGAAAGCTGAGAAGAAGAGGAATGTCTTCCCATAAACATATCAATCTTAGTACTTACCATCCGTGAACTGTATAAAAAAAATAAAGAGAACGAAAATTGAATGATTACGACAACAAGAACAGGACAAAAATATCCATGGGAACACAAAGATAATGCAAATACAATAGACGACTACCAAACAAAATTTTCAGCCACTAACAATCAAAACTTCCACACAATTTTACATCCCCTAAATGGACTAAATAATACAGGCCTATAATTGAGTACCCAATTAAAAAGCATTACGTCATTAGGAAGAACGGGGGCACTTTGTGACAGCCTTACTCTGGAAGATATACAAGTAGTTCACTGTTGTGGTCCTACAATAGAAAAATTCGATCTTGTTTTGAAAGTAACCGATCTTTGAAACAGCTCACAACCAAAACAAATAACAGTTTAATATGGTTTCAACAGGACATTAAATTGATTCAAGAGAAAGCAAACCACATACTAAAGGAGTGTTATTAACTTCAAATCATTATGGAGCTGTGACCATCGGTGTCTAATTTTGTATGGATAGGGTTTAACCAGCGTCAGAAAAAGAGAGAAATAAAACTGAGAAAATCAAAATTGGGCTTGGGTGGGTAAGGAGGAAGGGAGGAAGCAAAAAAAGGATACTTCCAGACCATCAAATAATTGCCTTCTAGCGTTCTTCTCGAACAATCCACATCAAACAAAGAACGAAGCATTCCTACTCATCTTCCCCACTATAGCCCCATGGCCCCCATCCAAAATTGGTTTAAGATCCATTTCACCACCAGGAAACATTAGCATACAAAGAACAGCAGGCCAAAGGTGACTTTGGCACTTTGCCATCTCTTAGTCAAAATATCCATGGTACTGATTACATCCTTTACCACACAGCCATCCACACTAACACGTAGATGTAGTGCCTTAGACTAAATCACTTTCCATGAGGTAGGAGCCTCATGATCTGCCAAGGTTATATTAGTGTAATAATTTCCTAAAATATTTCTCTTGTACAGGGAGTAGCATAAAATAAGCCAAGATGACTCATAAACTCCTCCAAGTCCCAACATTCCGCTATCTTTGAAAGGCAACATCCCACAAACTTAGACTACCTTCTTTGATAGATATTTAAACACAAAGTCCCCCTCCCCCATTTCATATTGTAGTACAATGCAGAGAAAGTCACCTAAAAAGCATCTCATACTCACACCAAAGGTGATCCTGAAAAAGCTCCTTCTCATCATTCTCAACAATAAACCCAGGTTGACTCCAAAATATCTAACCAATCCAAATCCAAATAACCTTCCTAACCGACGTAGTGAAGTTGATCAAACACCAAGGCACCCATCGCTACCATACTTTGAATAACTGATGCAGGATGATTAACAAAGAAGAGCAACAAAGAGATAAACCTTAGGAATCCACACCTAAGGAATCCTAGAACTCCACATCTAGGGGAAATAATGGCATCCACACCAATACTAAAAGAAATTCATTCCATATCATAAACTGTCTCAAACGTAATTGAAGAGTCCTTTAAATAGACTCTTTTAACTTATAACTACAGATGAAGATAAGATACACTAGAAATTTTCCCCTCAACATTATCTAATGGATAAACAACCTAACAATATTACCTAATGGATAAACAACCAAACAACATTATCTAATGGATAAACTCTAATATAAGTATAACAACTAAAGCTACAAGATAATATCCTTATGTAGATAATTAATACACCACCAAATAACAGCAGGATCAAATCCAAATAACCCATCTTGTTCTCCATCAATAACCAATTCCATCCTGTATATCCTGGTCACAAGCATATTTGAATCCCAAATCAATACCTAGGAACGTCCGAGGCTATGTGTCCAAGTGTCAGATTTATCTAATTCTCATGTCATAGACAAGGCACACTGCAACATATTCATATTTCCTGATATATTTCTTCTATATTTTCTGTAACATGAGATTACGATGTTTCACTGATCATTTATGCATAATATGAGCATTTTACGAACAGTTAGAAGCAAACCTGGTACTAAATATCTTTCTATGATAATTTCCAACTAAAATATCGGACACACATCCAAACCTCACAAGTATCGGGCGTTCAGACCCTACAAGTATGAAATGTCTAGTAAATTAAATTTCAAAGACCCTCTCTAACAGAAAACACATTACCAAAAGTAAAATTTTCCAGACAACCAAAATAGGGGTCCTAAAAGGACCATTCTCTAATCTTAAATTGAACATAACAATAAGTTCCTGACAAGATTCAACACTATTCTATAGAAGGACCCATTTTCCATATTGGGAAAAAGCCCAAAGATGCAAACTTCTTCCAAGAAGTTGATTCAGGAGAGCTCCCTCCCCCTCAAAATATAGAGAGACAAGCACTAGTCTTCTAAATGTCGGCCTAGGCAGCCACCCAACGCTAGATTTTAGGGTCTAGGCATTGCTTAGGCATTTTGAACATTAGTCCCGCTATGGAGACTAGTCGGCTAGGCGGTGACTTGTCGACGGGTCTTACTTAAACTTTGGGGGAGGTTGGTAGATTTTTTTATATAAAATAGTATATGCGACTAATCTCTAGGTTTCAATGAATCAAGACTAGTCACCTCTCTTCTGCCTGACTAGTGCCTAGCAATTTTTAGATCATTGACAAGCACAAAGCTCAGAAACACAGGAAAGGGTTGCGAATTTCAAATCGTTCAACCTCACAACAGCTATAATAGAACTCGGTAAGGGCAATGGATACTTAGTGCATACTTGTAAAAATACATACATACCTACATACATATATATATACACACACACACAGATATATATATATATATATATATATATATATATATATATATAGAGAGAGAGAGAGAGAGAGAGAGAGATTACTTAGGGACGGACTCCTTGTGAACCTGGAGGACGTGAATGACCATGCCGCCGGCAGTAGAAAGCTTCTTGTGGCAGACATGGCACTTGAAGTGCTTGGCTTTCTGGTGCTGAACAAGTATCTTCTCGTCGTCGAACTCTCTGTCGCAGTAATAGCACCATACCTCCTTCAATGCCGCTCTCTTCTTCTTCTTTCCCATCTCAGATCTCTCTCTCTCTCTCTCTCTCTCTGTGCAAATTAATCACGTACAGTCTTCTTCCTCAATCGATCAAATAAGTCGTCCAGACCGGGCCTAGGGTTTTGGAATGGTTCACCTCTATCGTTTTCCGTTCATGGTTCTTTTCCTTTTGTTTACGGGGAGAATCCGAGTTGAGGTTATTCTTTGTTTAGGGTTTGCGGTTAGACCAAAAACAGAAGTAAACGTCACTTTTATCCCCTCAACTATCTAATTTCTGTCAAAATCGTCCCTACTTCATAATTCAACCTTTTGCGCTCTTAAAGTTTTCAATATTTGGTTGGTAGTTTTGAGAGGAGTAAGTTTTTAAGATAATAGTATTGTATAGATTTGTGTAATTTCCCGTCTTTAATAAATCTTTTTTAATATTTTAACAAACTTTTGCTTTTTAAATAGAAATATGCAAAATATACATCGAAGGAGTAAAAAATAAATAAATAATGGGATAAAAAATACATCGATGAAATTCTCTTTCTTCAGCAAAAAATGGGATGAAAAATCATTAAAGTAAAAAAAAAAAACACGAATGACAAAACAGTAACAACTTTTATAGGTAAATAAATTTACTAAAATGAGAACCACACAACTAATGAAAACTGAACATACAAGTACGTCAAATTTCTGCATCTCCATTTATTTAATGAACGAAAGTCATCGTTCATTCTAAATTCTAAAATAAATTGAGTTCCCAGTTACAAGCAACTTTTTATTTATTTTTTTACAAGGAGTTACAAGATCAACAATTCATATTTTTTTTATCAACATTATTTTTTTGTTTGTTTTTATTAATTAAGGAGCAAGACTCTTGGTCTGGTTCTACTCACGTAACAAATAACGTAAATTTTAACACTACATCGTATCTATTCAAATTAATGGCTGAGATTAGAAGTTGGGTATTGCACTCAATCACTTGTATCTCACCAATGAGGGCTTGGTTCAGTATTTGAAAACTTTAACTTTGTAGGACAAGGATCAGGTTCAAGCCAGACCATAATAGTGCAGTGGGGTCCCTTATAGATAATAGTGTGGTGTGACAGACCAATATACTCTGGCAGAGATGAGGGATAACAAACCTACACTTCCATTTAAATCCCCCCGCGCGGAGGGAAAAGGAAGAAAAAAACAGGACTTTTCAAAATTCTCACCACCCTTTATTTTCGGCAGGATTTTGTTTTTATCGAAACGAGTGATCTAGTACAAAAAAGGAATGTTCCTTTGTTGAAGATTTTCTTGAAACTCTTTTATTGTTTCTTGGAATGTTTCATTTTTTATCCAATCATGAGGCTTGTTCTTGGTTTGGACGGATTTGGTAATTGTTTGGAGACCATATAAAGCATTTTGCACCTCGATCACCATAGCCTCTCATTGGGGCTAAACATACTCCTAACACCACCCACAGGATCTTAGCTTCAGTCCTAAATAGGTGCGGTGGGGTCATTTTACAGATAACGGTGTGGTGTGAGAAACCAACGTACTCTGACAGATGTGAGAGGTAACATACATGCATTTCCATTAAAATTCTCTCACTTCTATGATTGTATCTCACCGTCACACTATCTCCCTTTCTCTACCACAACATGCCTTCTCCCTCCCTCCCCTGCCCTAGCGACCCACAATCCACCTCCATCGCATTTCACATCTTCGACGATTCCAGCCCAACTCTGGCATGGTCTCTCTCTCTCTCTTCCATGCATGCACACAGGAGCATTGACTCAACTTGTAGTTTGCCGCTCTTTTGGACATCAAATCAACACTTGCTATGTCCTCAGCTATTTTTTACAGGTTGATATCTCTTACTAGCATCTTAGTTGAATTCACCTCTTTCCCACATGTTTCTAATTTATCCCATTTTTTGCTACATAAGTTGATGCATACACGGTAATACATGGGAATTTGTGTATCTTTTGTTTCTTTATTTACTCTATGTGTACCTATCCATAAACAAATCAATTGTTACAAGATTTTACAAAAAGCCCTAATTTTTGTACAAAAGACCCAGTCTGTACCAATTTTGACATTTGTTAATAAATACGCGGTATATGTACATCTCATAGTTGGCAGTAATTTTTTGCATAAATCACCAGATTGAATGACGATGATGAGCCTCATTAGTCTAATTCAATAGCGTAACCGTCACAGTTGTCAAATAATGAGACTAGAAATCTACAATTATATAAGTTGATAATAATCTACTACCTATAATATAAAAGCCGAGTTGTGTTTTTTTCTCATGCAGCTCTACCCAAATGACGAAACTACCCTGGTTTACCAAAGTTTATAACCTATAAATCCTTAACCCAAAAACCCAAGTCCAGAGGAAACGATCACCACCCACCGTCTCAATTTGCTGTTTGTTTCTCCCCGTCCACCGCCACAGTTCCGGCGCCCACACTTATGGCGGCTCAAATATGTGGCATCCAATCGGCGGGAGCCAACTGTTACGACTTTTGAAAATTTTACTCCGGCAGAGTCGAACTCATTACAGCCGCCTACATATACTTCCTGCCAAAACCTTCTGTGTTAGATTCATCGTAAACCAAGTCGGCTTCTTTGCAGAGACGCACGAAAACCTGGGACTCCGCTTGAATCAAGGTACTACTCCCTCCCTCCATTTTTAGCTGCAATACATTTCTTCTCATTTCTTCTAAAATTATTATTATTTTTTCATTTTGATCGGATGTTTATTGACATAATTAGCTGGTATGTAAGACATCTGCATAGATTCCGAGTAAATTGATGTAAACGTTGGTTTCGTGGCTCCAAACAATTATGTGGTACGCCAGGTGTTCGACTAAATGTCTTAGAGAATCTTGGTCTAACGTTTGTGTCTTACCCCATCCTACTTTGAATGTTGAACATTAATTCAATTTCGCCAGGAATTTGGGTCATGTGGATTCTCTTAAGTTACCACAGCACATAAAAATTGAAGACAAAAAAAGAGCAACCAAGAACACGATACTTCAGCTGTCCCGGCTAAAGGGTGGTTTTTTTTTGCTTCGTTTTGAGAAGCTTGACTGTTCTGGTTGATGTTTACAGCTCATCTTAGCGTAGATTGGTAATCAAATCTGGGAATTGATTGAATACATACACAGGTTCATAAGGATATTTTTTGAGATCAAAGTTAAAAATAGTTAGGTATGAAAGTTAGAGGTGAAAAATGAGGCAGCCTTTAATTTTGAGATGAAAAACCTAACTATTTTACCTGCTTGATTCAGTGTATGCCATGGAAGAACTCTTATAGACGTAGTCTTGTGGTTCCAAAAAATCAAGTCGCAATTTTAGGGGTGTAACCGGTTCGGTTCGGTTCGGTTCAGGAGGGTTTTTGAGCAAACCGATTGAAACTGGTTCGGGACTACTAGGAACCGAAACCGAGTTTTAAAGGTTGGTTCGGTTCTCGGTTCGGTTCCTATGGTTCGATTCAGTTCTCTTGGTTCTTGTTGTTGGGCTTTATTTCGGGCCAAGCCCACTAAAAATGGTAGCCCATTCATGAAATTACAGCCCATTTAAAGTTTGACAGCCATTTAAAGTTGTCTTACCTCGTTGAAAATCAATTTCAACACGCACACATTTTAGCCCACACATTTTAATGGGCTGTAATGCTGTAATGCAGTAGGCCACAGATTTTAGCCCACACACATTTATCAATTTCATTCAACAATTCAACATTTCAGCCCATATGCAGTAGGCAGCAGCTGTAGCGACTAGCGAAACACATTACAAAACATTAGGCAGTAGCAAGACAGTATGCTGTAGCAAGACACATTACAAACAAAAACATTACCAAAAAAAATTAAGTCTCAAACACCAACTGCCCAAATGGGCAGCAAAACAGTAGGCACTAGGCAGTAGCAACAAAAAGAAATTAAACCACAATCAAATTCCAGCAGCACTTTCCAGCAACACAGCACCATCTTTCATCTGTTCTGCAGCTCACTGTCTCACTCCCAAGTCCTTCCTGAACATGAATTACAATAGAACAATCATAAAATTGCATACAAGAAGTGCACTTACAAACACAGCATAAGAGAAACTAAACGTAGCAGAACAAACACCTAGTAACACCAAGTAACACAAAAATTTCCTGTTCATGGAAGCTTGATCAACATAATAAAATTGAAACCACAACTAGAAAAAATCAGTGAGCTTATTGCCAAACGTACTTGACAGTGAGCTTATTGCACATCCATTTGAGGCAACAAGAGCAAGAACATTAGTACAACAACAATTGGTTAATTAGTACATTACCTCGGTGACCTTTACTGAGCTTTTCTCCAATGCTTTTTTCAAATTATACCTCCGTGACACATGACTCCTCCAAGTTAGCTTCCAAAACCACTAAAAAAGAAGAAAAACATGGAAACATCGAACAACTTAAAACATGAAATACGTAAAACAAAACTAAAACAAACAAATTATAGTTAAATAGTTGTACCCGATTCAAGTTCCTCTACCTCATCTAGCATATCTCGAAGAGATACTTCGCATGGGTAGCCTTTTGCTTGTAACCCGGTGGTAGTACCTTGGGCTTGGGTTTTCTTGTAAAATGGTCCCATACAAAGGAAGAATTCTTAGCTTTTGATCTCGTTTTTTTGGGTTCATCTTCCTCATTATTCCCTAAGATGGGGTCATCATCAATTTCCATATCATTATCATTATCAATATCAATCGTATTAGACCCAGTATTTGTAACCCCAGATACATCCATCTACAAGACAAAAATACAACCACACAAAAAACAAATAAATACCGTAGTCCATACTCCATAACATAAAATCACATGCAGAGCAACAAGCCAACAAGCCAACCGAACTCCCATTAATTGACAAAACCACCAATTGAAAGTTGAACCGAGGAACATGCAAAAAAAGGGCAGAACAGAAGGCAGATAACTAAATTAGAAGGTTTCATACCTTTCGCTTTGGCATGTCGACTATTGTAGAGTGTAAATACAACAATATCCTCAAATGAGTAGATAGTAGATACAATCGAACCAAGATTCCTATGACAGAAGGTTTCAATACATGAGTAGATACAATTTGGTAATCTACATCTGGTAAAACTGAAATGCTTCAATAGTTCAATATGAAAAACAAACAAAAACATGAAAACCAAATGTCAGGTCAAAATAGCTCAAGTTCAACCCCGGACTGAACTGCCGTTCGAGGCTTCGGTTCACAGTTCTCGAGATAATCTCTCGGTCACAATAGAAACCCTAAATCAAAACAGAGGAGAGAGGGAAGTCAGTAAATGGAAACCCTAAATCAAAACACACACACACACACACACAGAGAGAGAGAGAGAGAGAGAGAGAGAGAGAGATTTCACCTTACAACAGTTCGGACCAAACGCGAGGTCCCCTTGAGGAATATTCAGTTTCTGTAACAGAGATGCCAGAACCGAGCTCCAAGACTATAGTTGCCGAAATCATTGTGTAAATCTTGGGTTTAGTCAAAACAAGGATAATACAAAGCTAGAGAAACATAAATTCACCGAGAGAGCTTCGTGTCAAGCTAGGTTCATACATCGAAAACAGAGCTTCGACGAGATCGGTAAAGAGACCTTCGATCGAAGTCGGAATCAATATCTAAATCGAAATCAAACGCAGATAAGAAAACGTTCAACTAGGAGAGAGAGAGAGAGAGAGAGAGAGAGAGAGAGAGAGAGAGAGCTTCGATCATCGCCGGTTGGGTCGCCGCAACGATCTGGATTCTGGGGTGTGGGGAGGGTGAGAGAAAGTGAGGAGTGAAAGTGAGGAGTGAGAGTGTGAGACGGCTAGGGTTAAGATTTTTGGGTAATAAGTATATACATACATATATCTATATATATGTATATTAAAAAACCGGTTCAGTTCGCATGAAAATCCTGAGAACCGTGAACCGAACCGGTTTCAAAAAAAAATTAATTCTATGAACCGAACTGAACCTAAAAGTTTTAAAAACCGAAAAATGCAACCGGTTCGGTTTGGTTCTTGAATTCGATTCGGTTCTTTTGTTTTTTTTTTGTACAGCCCTAAGTCGCATGGTGGTTCCACATCGGCTAACTTCAAAGCTTTCAAACCAATGAGAACATTGGCAATAAGATATTGTCCCCATGGGCTTATTAGTCTTTTTATGAAAAATGTTGAGTAATTCAAGAAACGGCTTCTCAACTGTCCTTTGAATTTATATAAAATATTTCTCACACAAATGACATTCCACGCACTTCTTGAGGCAGATGTTTGATAATCCCCCTCATGGCTGCTCGAAAGCCGTTCAAATTAGTTAGGACAAGAGGATTCCCACAGGTGAATCATAACGTGAGAGTAATTTGCGCATCACCCATTGCCTGGAGGGCACAAAAACAAAATGAGCGATATTCTTTAAGTTATTAAGATTTCTAGGATATTTATATGACGTATTTGTCTTTGGCTGTAAATAAAGTAGAAGTTTCGTAACTTAAAGATAAGCATATTCTTTCTTTTACTCTGTGAACATTAGGTATGAAAGTTAGAGGTGAAAAATGAGGCAGCTTTTAGTTTTGAGATGAAAAACCTAACTATTTTTCCTGCTTGGTTCCAAAAAATGAAGTCGTATGCTAGGCATGCAACAAATGACCCATAAAATATGACTCTTGCAATCAACTCAATTTCATCCATGTGAAGATGATGTAACATATTCTTTTTAAATTAGTTATTGAACCAACTAATATTGTTAATTTTTTGCCCCACGTTATTTTTTTGCCCCCATGGGCTCAAAAACAAAATGAGTGATATTCTTTAACTTACTGGTAGTAGAAAAAGGCCAATTAGGTCAACCAAAAGGATATTAGTTAATGGTTATCTATGCTACCCCAAGCATATGGGATAAGACTACTTGGAATTTGAAACTATACTATCTCTTTAAGTTTAAGCACATGGACAGTGCTTACATTTTGCTACAGTTAGTTTTTATCAGCATAATTTACACATCACTAACCATCGGTAGTACACGGCCAACCACGAGCACGTGCCCATCGCTAGTATAGAAAGGGCTACAATACACACCTCTTATTTGGGTGTGTATCATACACACCCCTATTCAGTTTAAAAAAAAAAAAAAAAAAAACACCCCTATAAAAGTTTCGATTTGATTTTTTTTATATATATAAAAGTTACGAAACACACCAAAATGTTACGAATCATAGAAAATGTTACGAACCATATTGCTGAAAAGTTACAAAAACCTAAAAAATGTTATGATTGCCAATAAGGTAGCAGAATCTGGACCATACAATAGGTGCATATGATACGCATCTTTAATGGGTGTGTATTGTAGCCATTTCTAGTGTAGTTTAATTGATAGTTGAGGGATAAAGTGAAATTTGTCCTTTCTTTGTGTTCCACTGCTCACCGCGGCTTCAGTTAGGGGGGGCTCCCGTCGGTTTAAGCCGCCGGGCGAATTAGAGATCGAAAATCCTGAAACGCGGTACTCTCTCTCTCCCTTCCCCTCTCTTTCTCACACTGTATCTGTATTTATATGCATAGACCTGAGCATGTGCGTGAAAAACATTGATGCATATGTATACCTCGTAGCCCCCTCACTAGTATGTAGATATCTTTTCTTTTCTTTTTAAGTTCGAACCTGGATGATGCTGAAATCGTCCCCATATGGTTTTTTAGTGCCTATTTAGTGATAGTTTCTACACTCTATTTCTAGTTGTTTTTAGTTTTTATACCATCAGGGTCTGAGTTTCCACTATCGTCTAACTGTATTTTCCACCGTTGTCATGTAGACAAGTCATTCCTTACATATACATTACGAAGACATCATTTAATATTATGTAACGGAAAATACACCCACTTTTGACTACGGTAGGGATACGGTATTTTTAGTGAAAACTCAACCTTAGGTTTGGTTTGTTTCTCTGTTAATCATTTTTGCTGATCACATTTCCTTTTCACACATTTGGTACTACAATTTGCCATAAATTACTTATTTTATGGAATTTGCGTGAGTGAATTTTATGTCTATAGATTTTGAGCAGTATCTTAAACTGTAATTCGGTGATACTTTCTTCTTTTCTTCTCTATTTCCAAGTGGTGCATCTGTCTCGGGAACCCACCACGTTCTTATGGCCGAGCCGACAACATTTCAATGCTGACTACCACATTCTGTAGATGACGTATTTTGAATGCTAGTTATCTATTTGAAATATTCTAGCTTGGGTGTTTTAGTTTTTCGGGTGAAGTTTTTGGAGGTTTGGATTGAGTAGGATTTGTATATGTGGTTTTTATTTTTATTTGGTTTGAATTGGTCTTTCTTCATAATTGTCTCTGTCAGTCTGTCCGTGTTCTGCGTAATTGTTAACTGCAGGGCACTGCCGTATCCCAAGTGTTTGATATTATGTTTCAAGTAAAGAGCCTAGCCAATGTTATCTAACTTGAATTATCGAGTGTTGGAATATGGAGCAGCTAATTGGTAGCTGTAACTTGTATGCGAAGCTGTAACAAGTAACAACTCCGAAGCACAAAGTTGAATTTAAAAACTACCTATGATGTATATTCATTCAATGACATTATTTGGTGCATTGATTCAAAAATCGTAGAGCAAAAGCACTCTTCTAACTTGATTGGTTGTTTTTGCCTCTGTGGATAATATATGAACTTCAAAAATAAGAACCAGTATTTTGTCTTTCTATAATTAGAAATTGGTATTACCGTGATTATTTTTATGTGACAGAATTATAACTCTGTATGGCCGTCAGAGCTCTTAAGTATTTGGCCTTCTGAAATGAGAACACCTTATCTGCTTTCGAGCACTTTCAGTGACTCTTATTCATGGTTTGTTTTACTGTTGTGCACAGACTCTTGGGGAGCGGACATGTTTGCTAGACGAGTTAGAAGCATTATACAGAACTCTTTCACGAATATTGGCGGCTTAAAGGAGTTAAAACATCCTTGTGCCTTGTTCTCATCTGGGCTGGGTAATGTAGAGCTGCCAAGGAAGCTTAAAAAGTCTGAGCGGAAGCCATGGGTAACAAGTATTAATGAACTTAAGCGTAGAGCTAGATTGGAAAAACAAGAGAGAAAGGTGGTCCAAGAAGTTACTCTGCAACCCCCTGAAAATGGTTTATTGGTCAAAGGATTAGTCCCAGTTGCACATGAGGTCTTTGCTGCGAGAGCTGTGTTATTGTCTTGTGTTTCAAGGATTGCTACAAATGTTCCAATCCACGTATGCAGGTAATAGCAATTCTTACATAAACTACAAGCCATTGCCACCGAGGAGCCATGGCTTTTGAGTTGCTGCTTTTGCAGTTGATGAAGCGTGGTATGCGTGATTGCTTGCGTATGTCTATAAGGACGAAGAACTTAATTCAAACAAATTAACTTCTGTTGTTGTTTAAGAAGCACGAACACTTCTAGATGGCGCCATGCCCGTGATGTACATTGACACTTGTCAGACAACACATAGTACTTCTCTTTTTTTCCCTCCCCTTTTTAGATCAGGACGTGCACTTGGGGAACACTTGGGGAACCAGCATGTGATCACTTAAAACACACTTGAAACACGGGCAAGTTTGAAAAACATAATTGATGAGCTAATAAAATACGACAGTAATATGAATCCCCATGAATCCTGTGTTATTGAAACACAGGCAAATTTGAAAAACATAATTGATGAGCTAATAAAATACGACAGTAATATGAATCCACATGAGTCCCGTGTTAAGCCCTTCTAGTTTTAGGAACCCTCAAGTCTAACTTGTGAACATGGGAGGCGAAAAGTGTTTTCTTACTGCTCTGATGTTGTGGCATTTTTGTATGTTTGTAACCTAACCAAACGGAGCCTTATGTCCCAATCAATTGGGGTCGGCTACATTTTTGTATGTTTGTAAACGTGCAAAATGAAGAATTGTTGCAGTGTCCCCGCCTTCGCCATGTCTTAGTTTCTTCTAAGTCGTTCTGTCCATGTTTGCATTTTTGTAGTATCCATCATTTATGTTCGTATCTGTATTTCTAAGAATTCTTCTCCGTGATAAAAAAGAAAAGTTTTATCTGCTGTTGTTTAGAGTGATTGTGGCTTCGTTTCTTTTTTGAGATAACTCTTTTCTCCTGTGTCTTCGTTTCTTTTTTGAGACAACTCTTTTCACCATCTTTGAAATTTTTCCATAATTGAGGAAAAATGTGATGTTGGTAAGTTGAATACTTTGTTGAAGTCAAACTGTTGATTAAGAATCACGTGCCAGCATGAATTGATTAATTGGACAATATCTTTTCCTGGATATGCTCATATCGCCGTCTTTGAAATTTTATCATAATAGAGGAAAAATGTGATGTTGGAAAGATGAATACTCTGTTGAAGTCAAACTGTTGATTAAGAACCATGTGCTGGCATGTATTGATTAATTGGACAATATGCTTGGATATGCTCATATCTTTCAAGTTTTTAATGCATATTAATGGTGAGTTGTGTGCAGCTTGTGTGGTGAAGTTCATGTTGGTCATCCTCCACATAAGATAAAAACATGCAACGTCGTTGGTAGCCCAACTAACAAAGAACACAGTTGGGAAAGAGGAGCTGTGGAGCATGTTATGCCTCTTGTGGAGTCTTTTCATCTGTATGACAGATTGGGAAGAGCTGTTTCACACAATGAGCGGCTTCAGGTTGATCGAATACCAGCCATTTTGGAATTGTGTATTCAAGCAGGTGTGGACATTCCCGAATACCCAACAAGAAGAAGAGAGTTCCCTATTTATCGTGTTGCTGGGAAGATATTTGACTTTGAGCGGAGGTTCCCCAAGGACGATTCATCATGCGGAGAGATCAACTCATATGGTTTCTGGGAGAGAACTCAGAAGTCCAGTGAAGATGGGAAGTCTTTCAAATTGCCGTATGATGATGATAATAATATTCAAGGTCTGTCTTCTTGGCAAATGCTTTTTTCTTAATTTTGACCATGTTATGACTCTATTTTTTGGTAGTTTTAGGTTGAGCCCTGAGATGACTGATTTAAGGTATCAGATCACTTCACTTGTGTTTTGTATGATACTATTTCCAATGCACCTGCCAAATTGGTTGCCAATGCTAAAAGATGACAATTCTCCATCTTTTTGTTGCTCCGGTGCACCTGCCAAATGAGCTTCTGAATTTTGGTAATGCTAAACTTTGTGCCTGTCAAATCTAGGCATTCTATACTACTCAACATAAATAGCACTGTGAGCTCCATTAAGAGAGAGAAAGAGAGGAAAACTTGGCATTGCTTAATCTTGTCATTAAGCGTGCATAAGATATATTAGTAGGAAAAAAAGAAGGCTCTTGTTTGTACTGAATTTCAGAAAAAATATGCATATGTTTGTTAATCACAAGTTCCATTTTCACTTTGGCATGTGTACAGGCCACGCTGTACAAGGCTTGGTTGCATGGGAGAAGATGCGATCAGGAGCCTTGAAACTCATGGAGAAATATGCTGTCCACACGTGTGGGTATTGTTCTGAGGTTCAAGTGGGGCCCAAGGGGCATAGGGTAAGGCAATGCCAAGAATACAAGCATCAGATGAGGGACGGGCAACATGCTTGGCAGGAGGCAACAATTGACGATCTTGTCCCTCCTGTGTATGTGTGGCACGTTCGAGATCTGCGGGATGGTGGGGTACTGGTAGATAGGTTGAAGAGGTACTATGGAAAGTTGCCGGCAGTGGTGGAGCTATTTGCCCAGGCTGGGGCCCGTGTGGGGGAAAATTACGCTGGTCTGATGAGGGAAGATGTTGCAGTGCCTGAACTAGATGAAGAAAAATGGGTTGTATGAAATTATCACAGGATTGTCGTCCAGATGCTGGGATTTAGATGTATTTATATAGAGCAGGTTCATAGATTCAGCATTTCTGGTCATTTTGAGATATATTCGAGCATGGTTCACGCGGAGGACAAATTACGAGCGCAGGATGAAGCTTCAACAGTTTCCTTTCGATTGGTGGCTTGGTGGAGTTGTTCATTATAAGTGACTAATTTTGGCAAGAAGTTGATTAGAGTGATATTGTTGAGGCATGAAATGGTTTGAGTCGTCTGCCAGAAATTGTTCTGTCCCCTGTTCTGGTAATGCGGGGAGATGGATTAAAGGGTAAACAGAAGATGCAGATTGTACGTTTCGGACCAAAACAGCATAGAATCATTTAATCCGTGATGAAGAGACTTTGAGGTACACACGATGGTAATGCCTGTGATTGCAGCCTTTATTGGGGTTTGTGCTTTCGAAAACAAAATGCTTGTCTAACTTCAGAAAAAAGTGTTACCTATGTTATCAAAATCAGTGGATAAGCAACTTGACAACCTCAATGAGGTAGATGGGAAGAGCCAGTGGAGGCAAGATTTGTTGTGCATGTCACTGGAAGCTCCTTCAGTTGACAATTGGTGAATTTCCTATTTTTGTTTCTCAGTTTCTGTATAGTTGTATATAACACTACTATAATTTAGTGCCATTTGTTTCGCAATGTACACCTACTATTTGTCTGGCGTTTATCTGCACTCGACTACTCTCTGTGAGAAAAATCTCATTCGCAAGTTGGGAGAGGGAGCGATTAAAGTGAAGACAAAGTATTGTACCTGAAATGTTTAGAACCTAAATATCTAGTATTGGAGACTCTTGACATCGGTCCAACCTCTTAGGCACAAGTAAATACCTCGTTCAGTAATTGTGGTACTGGGGATGCTTTGTTGGCCCACATTGATGTGGTGTTTATGGTAGTGGGATAAAAAAGTAGATGGTTTGAATGAGGGATTAAACAAGGGGATAACTTTTGGCTTGGTTTGGATGTTTTATAAATAAGAGAGGGTGAATGATGGGGAAAAAATGTCAAATGACTATTTTACCCTTGTGCAGTGTTAAACTTAATTATGTATTAAATTTGGTAACTAAGACAAAAATAAATACTCCAGTAGATTTTCAATTCATCATAAAATAAAAAAACCCTTTGATAGACACGTGACAGTCTTTCCAATTTCCAACTCTAAAAACCATTGTCAGTATGTGGTTTCCATTTTTTCTTGTGGGTGGCAAGCATATACTCCTATGCTCTCTCTCTCTCTCTGGGCAAGAGGTAATAAAATCGGCAAAGAAAAACATTTCTCAAGCCAAATCAACTCATGCAACAATGTATCTTTTTTTTATTTTCGGTGATTTGAAACTATTGGATTCACGTCCAGTTTTCATCGAGAAAATCGAGATTGTCGCCAGAATCTGGCCGCCATTCTTGCTCTCTTCATTTTTCCCCTTTTTGTTTCATTTACTGGTAACCAGCTCCGGGAATCAAGATCTATCAGAAGAGGCCAGTACACAGGAAGATGGTGAAATCCACTGGAGGGTGGGGGTCGGGGTCGGGGGATAAGGAGGGGTATAATCGTCAAAGGGTCTCCCCTCTACAGTCAGATAATTTTTGGGCAGGGTAAGGGGAGCCCAAAAATTATCTTGGAGAAGGGCCTTAGCGAGGGAAATGGTAGAGGGGGTGAAGAGCTATCCTGGAGCTTTTTGGTGTTGCCAACAAGGGGATATACTGTGGAGCCCAAGGTTTTTTTGGGGGTGAAAAGTTATCAGGGAACATATCCCCCATCCAAACATGGCCTAAGGCCCTTCTCCCGGATAATTTTTGGGCTCCCCTTACCCTGCCCAAAAATTATCCGGCTGTAGAGGGGAGACCCTTTGACGATTAAACCCTTCCTTATCCCCCTCCTCCGACCCCCACCCTCTAGTGGATTTCACCCTCTTTCGATGTACTGGCCTCTGACGATAGATTTTGATTCCCGGAGCTGGTTACCAGTAAATGAAACAAAAAGGGAAAAAATGAAGAGAGCAAGAATGGAGGCCAGATTCCGGCGACAATCTCGATTTTCTCGGTGAAAACTGGACGTGAATCCAATAGTTTCAAATCACTGAAAATAAAAAAGATACATTGTTGCATGAGTTGATTTGGCTTGAGAAATGTTTTTCTTTGCCGATTTTACTACCTCTTGCCCAGAGAGAGAGAGAGAGAGAGAGAGAGAGAGAGAGAGAGAGTATATGCTTGCCGCCCATAAGAAAAAACGGAAACCACATATTGACAGTGATTTTTGGAGTTGGAAATTGGAAAGACTGTCACGTGTCTATCAAAGGTTTTTTTGTTTTTTTTTGTTTATGATGAATTGAAAATCTACTGGAGTATTTATTTTTGTCTTAGTTATCAAATTTAATACATAATTAAGTTTAACACTGCACAATGGGTAAAATAGTCATTTGACATCTTTTCCCATCATTCACCCCCTCTTATTTATAAAACATCCAAACCAAGCCAAAAGTTATCCCCTTGTTTAATCCCTCATCCAAACCATCTATTTTTTTTTTATCCCCTACCATAAACATCACATCAATGTGGGCCAACCCTCCAAAAATAATACCCCCTCTATAACTTATCCCCCTGAAATTAATCCTCCATCCAATCGGCCCCTTGGATTCTTATATCCAGCCAACTTTATATCCGGCTTCCCCCGTTGGCATTTAAAAAGGTCACAGGAACTCACTTACAAAACGTGCATATGAGTAAGGGTGAGTTTGGACAAGCTTTTTAAGAGTCTTTTTTATTATTTCGCAAAAAATGACTTTGAGTACGAGACAACTTGTTTGTGCTAAACTCATTGTCAACTTGCTTGGAGGCAACCATGAAATCTTTTTTGCATTTAACCCCCTCAAACTATGACTTGCGGACACTTTACCCCCTCAAACTTTTATTTTTGGCACTCAACCACCTTTAACTAATGGAAATGCATAACTGACTAACTTCCGTAACGGAGAGGACCAAAGTTACTATTTTGCTCTTTATTGAAATATGTTTACCCCAATACGCACGAACCCAATCTGCACACACAAACACAATCGGCGTCTCTGCGACTCCGGTACAAACCCTGCAACTCCAACACAATCGTTCTGGCGACGATTAGGGACTACGACAACAATCATCATGGTATCTCGAATTCAAACTCGAAGAGGTATATATCTCTCTCGAAAATCTCTCTCTCACACACACACACACACGCGCGCGCGCGCGCGCGCGCGTGTGCGAAAACACACAGAGTACCTCTCTGTGTTTGTTGTTGCAGATTGAAGGCGAGGGGGTCAGGAGAAGAAATCCTGGCGCGCCCTTCTTAAACCTAATATGTCAAACCCTAAACCCTACGCCTACGTTCGCCAGCATTTCCAACAACAATCTTCTCAAACCCTAACGCTACAGCCACAATCACCACAACCTACTTGTACGCCTCGGGGTTGTCGAAGCGGTGGATGACGGGCCACACGCCGGAGATTAGGGAGCGATCTGCTACATCATGGCCGAGCAGCACTGGTTGGGCCCATCGTTGTGGTTGGGATTGTTGTTTGGGGTGGGGTGGTTGTATCCGTGGAAGAGGAGAAGACGATTTTGGTTCCATTCGTAGGTTTCGTTTTTCTGGGTCTTGATTCTTGTTTTTGTGAGAGAGAGAAAGAGAGAGAGAGAGAGAGAGAGAGAGAGAGAGAGAGAGAGAGAACAAGGGCAATGACGTCATGTGAGTTGCATGTGACTATTTTCCATCCAATTCGTAACAGACGGCTAACGGAATTAGCATTTCAATTAGTTAGAGGTGGTTAAGTGCCAAAAAGAAAAGTTTAAGGGGGTAAAGTGTCCGCGAGTCATAGTTTGAGGGGGTTAACTATAATTTACCTTTTTTTTTGTGGAACTGGTGCAAGCGGAAGGAAATTGTGATTTAACCGGACTTTTGAGTGAGGACTTTTGTGCTCGCTCAAAAAGTCCAAAAATTCTTTGGAAAAGTTTGTCGAAACTCACCCTAATTTAAGGGCATTAGTTAAATTTCACGTTACCTAAGGGGAAAATCAAGAATACGTATAAAATGGTGTGTTAAAGTTGCAACTATCCTTCTTAATCGCATAAGTCATAACCACCCACTTCCACAGCTTCCCGGTTCCGACCAACCACCACCGCGGCACCGCCGTCCCCCACACCAACCATCGCAACCGTCTCGGAAGGTCTCTCTCTCTCCCCATGTTTTTATACTCATCGCTGTTATTTTTTCACCCCATATTAGGTTCTTTAATTGGAATCTAGCAAAAAAAGGGTTCTTTAATTGGGGAATTTTTATTAGTGGAAGATGAATTGAGTTATACACACACATTTTTGTGTATTTAGTGATCGGATCTATCTCTTTAATCTTGTTTTACCCTCCCTTGAATTGAACGAATGGGTGCTTTTATATGGTACTTTCCATTGGAGGAATCAGAGAAACAGTAAAGATAGCGGCATTTTGGATTTTTCGCACTATGTATAGTTTTGGTTCGTGGCTTGTTGAATTGAAAATTTTAGAAATCATTCATAGAGTGATAGATCATAGAACAGTGAGGGAGAAATATTGGATTAAGAATTTATTCTTGTTAGGATCAAGGGAGGACTTTAGTTGGCATTCTTCAGCTGTTTGATGTAATAATTGAAGTTCCAGAATACATTTGGAGAGGGTTAATGAACTTGACTCAATGTCTCCAGAATGTTTTGAGGAATCTGTGCTCCAATGTGACTCACAGACTGAAGCTTCTTCACCGTTTAGGAGCAGGAGCGTGTCAGCCTCTAATTTTTCATGCTCCAGTCCGGCCCTTTCTTCACAATTAATTTAGTGGCTTCTTTTAGTTATTGAATTCAGTATAGAGAATTGGTTTGACCATGAATAAATCTGTTGTTTCTTTGGAGACTAGTGATTTAATATGATACAAATGGTGGTCTTGTTTAGGTGTCGATAATGTAAGAGCAGTTGCAAATACGTATAAAATGGTGTGTTAAAGTTGCAATTTATCCTTCTTAACCACCCACTTCCACAGCTTCCCGGTTCCGACCAACCACCACCTTGGCACCGCCGTCCCCCACACCAACCATCGTAACCGTCTCGGAAGGTCTCTCTCTCTCCCCATGTTTGTAAACTCATCGCTGTTATTTTTTCACCCCATATGAGGTTCTTTAATTGGAGTCTAGCAAAAAAAAGGTTCTTTAATTGGGGATTTTTTATTAGTGGAAGATGAATTGAGTTATACACAGACATTTTTGTTTATTTAGTGATCGGATCTATCTCTTTAATCTCGTCTTACCCTCCATTGAATTGAACGAGTGGATGCTTTTATATGGTACTTTCCATTGGAGGAATCAAAGAAACAGTAAAGATAGCGGCATGTTGGATTTTTCGCACTATGTATAGTTTTGGTTCGTGGCTTGTTGAATTGAAAATTTTAGAAATCATTCATAGAGTGATAGATCATAGAAAAGTGAGGGAGGAATACTGGATTAAGAATTTATTCTTGTTAGGATCAAGGGAGGACTTTAGTTGGCATTCTTCAGCTGTTTGATGTAATAATTGAAGTTCCAGAATACATTTGGCAAGGGTTAATGAACTTGACTCAATGTCCCCAGAATGTTTTGAGGAATCTGTGCTCCAATGTGACTCACAGGCTGAAGCTTCTTCACCTTTTAGGAGCAGAAGCGTGTCAGCCTCTAATTTTTCATGCTCTAGTTCGGCCCTTTCTTCACAATAAATTTAGTGGCTTCTTTTAGTTATTGAATTCCATATAGAGAATTGGTTTGACCATGAATAAATCTGTTGTTTCTTTGGAGACTAGTGATTTAATAAGATACAAATGGGGGTCTTGTTTAGGTGTCGATAATGTAAGAGCAGTTGCAAATACGTATAAAATGGTGTGTTAAAGTTGCAATTTATCCTTCTTAATCGCATAAGTCATAACCACCCACTTCCACGGCTTCCCTGTTCCGACCAACCACCACCTTGGCACCGCCGTCCCCCACACCAACCATCGCAACCGTCTCGGAAGGTCTCTCTCTCTCCCCATGTTTGTATACTCATCGCTGTTATTTTTTCACCCTATATTAGTTTCTTTAATTGGACTCTAGCAAAAAAAGGGTTCTTTAATTTATCCTTCTTAATTGCATAAGTCATAACCACCCACTTCCACGGCTTCCCGGTTCCGACCAACCACCACCGCGGCACCACCGTCCCCCACACCAACCATCGCAATCGTATCGGAAGGTCTCTCTCTCTCCCCATGTTTGTATACTCATCGCTGTTATTTTTTCACCCAACATTAGGTTCTTTAATTGGAGTCTAGCAAAAAAAGGGTTCTTTAATTTATCCTTCTTAATCGCACAAGTCATAACCACCCACTTCCACGGCTTTCCGACCAACCACCACCGCGGCACCGCCGTCCCCCACACCAACCATCGCAACCGTCTCAGAAGGTCTCTCTCTCTCTCTCCTCATGTTTGTATACTCATCGCTGTTATTTTTTCACCCCATATTAGGTTCTTTAATTGGAGTCTAGATAAAAAAGGGTTCTTTAATTGGAGATTTTTTATTAGTGGAAGATGAATTGAGTTATACACACACATTTTTGTGTATTTAGTGATCGGATCTATCTCTTTAATCTCGTCTTACCCTCCCTTGAATTGAACGACTGGGAGCTTTTATATGGTACTTTCCATTGGAGGAATCAGAGAAACAGTAAAGATAGCGGCATTTTGGATTTTTCGCACTATGTATAGTTTTGGTTCGTGGCTTGTTGAATTGAAAATTTTAGAAATCATTCATAGAGTGATAGATCATAGAAAAGTGAGGGAGGAATACTGGATTAAGAATTTATTCTTGTTAGGATCAAGGGAGGACTTTAGTTGGCATTCTTCAGCTGTTTGATGTAATAATTGAAGTTCCATAATACATTTGGCCAGGGTTAATGAACTTGACTCAATGTCCCCAGAATGTTTTGAGGAATCTGTGCTCCAATGTGACTCACTGGCTGAAGCTTCTTCACCTTTTAGGAGCAGAAGCGTGTCAGCCTCTAATTTTTCATGCTCCAGTCCGGCCCTTTCTTCACAATTAATTTAGTGGCTTCCTTTAGTTATTGAATTCCATATAGAGAATTGGTTTGACCATGAATAAATCTATTGTTTCTTTGGAGACTAGTGATTTAATATGATACAAATGGGGGTCTTGTTTAGGTGTCGATAATGTAAGAGCAGTTGCAAATACGTATAAAATGGTGTGTTAAAGTTGCAATTTATCCTTCTTAATCGCATAAGTCATAACCACCCACTTCCACGGCTTCCCGGTTCCGACCAACCACCACTGCGGCACCGTCGTCCCCCACACCAACCATCGCAACCGTCTTGGAAGGTCTCTCTCTCTCTCCCCATGTTTGTATACTCATTGCTGTTATTTTTTCACCCTATCTTAGGTTCTTTAATTGGAGTCTAGCAAAAAAAGGGTTCTTTAATTTATCCTTCTTAATCACATAAGTCATAACCACCCACTTCCACGGCTTCCCGGTTCCGCCCAACCACCACCGCGGCACCGCCGTCCCCCACACCAACCATCGCAACCGTATCGGATGGTCTCTCTCTCTCTCTCTCCCCATGTTTGTATACTCATCGCTGTTATTTTTTCACCCTATATTAGGTTTTTAATTGGAGTCTGGCAAAAAAAGGGTTCTTTAATTTATCCTTCTTAATCGCATAAATCATAACCACCCACTTCCACGACTTCCCGGTTCCGACCAACCACCACCGCCGTCCCCCACACCAACCTTCGCAACCGTCTTGGAAGGTCTCTCTCTCTCTCTCCCCATGTTTGTATACTCATCGCTGTTATTTTTTCACCCCATATTAGGTTCTTTAATTGAAGTCTAGAAAAAAAAAAGGTTCTTTAATTGGGGATATTTTTATTAGTGGAAGATGAATTGAGTTATACACACACATTTTTGTGTATTTAGTGATCGGATCTATCTCTTTAATCTCGTCTTACCCTCCCTTGAATTGAACGACTGGGTGCTTTTATATGGTACTTTTCATTGGAGGAATCAAAGAAACAGTAAAGATAGCGGATTTTTGGATTTTTCGCACTATGTATAGTTTTGGTTCGTGGCTTGTTGAATTGAAAATTTTAGAAATCATTCATAGAGTGATAGATCATAGAACAGTGAGGGAGGAATATTGGATTAAGAATTTATTCTTGTTAGGATCAAGGGAGGATTTTAGTTGGCATTCTTCAGCTGTTTGATGTAATAATTGAAGATCCAGAATACATTTGGCAAGGGTTAATGAACTTGACTCAATGTCTCCAGAATGTTTTGAGGAATCTGTGCTCCAATGTGACTCACAGGCTGAAGCTTCTTCACCTTTTAGGAGCAGAAGCGTGTCAGCCTCTAATTTTTCATGCTCCAGTCCGACCCTTTCTTCACAATTAATTTAGTGGCTTCCTTTAGTTATTGAATTCCATATAGAGAATTGGTTTGACCATGAATAAATCTGTTGTTTCTTTGGAGACTAGTGATTTAATATGATACAAATGGGGGTCTTGTTTAGGTGTCGATAATGTAAGAGCAGTTGCAAATACGTTAATCGAGAGGTAATTATGCTTCCATATCGACTATTATTTTGAGTATGAACAAAGCTGTATTCCTTTTTTAGAGTGATTTGAAATGATACAAATGGGTGTCTTGTTTAGGTATTAATAATGTAAGAGCATCACTAGTGGTATACTCAAACACAAAAATACTCAAAGATGAGTATTTTGATACACAAAAGAGGCTAACAATGGTATTTGGATAAATACTCAAAGTTAAGAACATTTGTTACAAATACTCAACTTTTGGCGTTTGGATACTCAAAACTACCAATCTTTCTCAATAACCAAACCTCAATAATCAAATTTTGGGGACCACACCATATCAAAAGTAACAACATTCTCTCTCCATTTTTCAAATACTTAATTCAAAACTCAATTTTTTTGCACTTTCTCCCATTATCAATTTTTAATCTTTACCAAAATATGTTCAAGATTGATCTCATTTTAAACGTATTGTAAATATCTTTTAAATGGTAATAATATTATAAAAAATATATGTACAATTTAAAGTTGTGCCCATTTTATGAATAAAAATAGAGTGAATAGTACTTTTTGATTATGGACACAAATGAACCATTGTAGAAGGGTAGATATACTCAAACTTATAAACCCATTAAATGAATACTCAAAATGTGATGTGGCAATATTTGAGTATCCATATTTGAGTATACCACTAGTGATGTTCTAAGAGCAGTTGCAACAGATATGGTTAGGGCCTTAGGGGTGAACAAAAAAAACAGAGAACCGAACCGGAGAACTGAGCCGAACTGGTTTTTTTTTTTTCGGTTTTTCACCACACCGGTCCGGTTCTCGGTTCGGAAGGCTTCCAAAATTTAGGAACCGATTCTGTTTCCGGTATTTGGGAATTAAATGAATACTCAAAATGTGATGTGGCAATATTTGAGTATCCATATTTGAGTATACCACTAGTGATGTTCTAAGAGCAGTTGCAACAGATATGGTTAGGGCCTTAGGGGTGAACAAAAAAAACAGAGAACCGAACCGGAGAACTGAGTCGAACTGGTTTTTTTTTTTTCGATTTTTCACCACACCGGTCCGGTTCTCGGTTCGGAAGGCTTCCAAAATTTAGGAACCGATTCTGTTTCCGGTATTTGGGAATTAAATCCCGGTTCGAACCGAACCGAACCGGTTTTATACATATACGTGTAAAATACATTATATACTTATTACAAAAAGTGAAGGTCGTGGGAGTCGAACCCCGCCCATTCTCGTAACTATGCGCTCACTTACCCACTTGGCTAGCCAAAAGCATTTGTGTATAGCAGTAGGAATTAATATTATTTATTATCACGTTTCCTTTATGTCTATATATATGTAGTTACAACACCCTCCCACCAGAAATCCCTAATATTATTTATTATCACGTGATATTATTTATTATCACGTTTCCATTTCTCTCAGCGATCGATTGATCTACTCATCAATCTAGGTGAACCAGACCAGGCGTCATCATCATCGCGGTCCGACGCCGTCATCGTCGCTCCTACGTGGCTGTCCGTCCAGATTTGTTCCTCTCCTCTCTCTCGATCTATATATATATATATGTAATATGTATTAAGATCTCTCTCGATTTGTAATATATATATTCTGGGTTTGCACTTTGCTGCCTTCAATCTATAATGAATCTGGGTAGAATATCAAGCTGATGCTTTGATTGTTAGATCTCTCTCGATTTGTAATGAATCCGACGTCATCGTCGTTTGATGCTTTGATTGTTAGAGAGAGAGAGATGAATCTGGGTAGTGGGGACTGGAACCGAACCGACCATGGAACCGAACCGGAACCGGAGGAACCGAACCGACCACTCTAAAACTGGTTTCGGTTCCATGTTCTCTCCGAACCGGTTTTACTCGGTTCACCCAAAATCCCTCCTGAACCGGACCGAACCGAACCGGTTACAGCCCTAGATATGGTAGTGATAAGTGGTGAAACCTTGGGTATGTAATAGTCCAGCTGAACCTTTTTCTTTTTTGGTTATTATCCAGCTCCAGCTGAAACTTGACTATCTGATATGCTGGTTCTTGCATTTTACTGCATCCATGTTGGTGATCTTGTTGCTAGCTTTTTTGTTTTTGTAAACCCATTGAATCATCTGGTTAAACTTCCTAGTAGCATGAACTATTCATGGATATGGACCATAATGGCATCTTCACTTGGACAGGGTTCTTCAACATCAATTGCGAAAGAGATCCCAACAGTGACTAAACGATCTTCAATCAGATGTGTCGTACTGATCAATTATCTGCTACCACAAAATATCAGAGTGAAAGGGGCATTTTCCTAATATGAAGTTCCATTCTTCTTGAAAAATCTGAGTAAAGTTGGTCACAGCTTCTGCAGGGCAAGTGCAATTGAAATGGAAGGTGATGTCAGTGAAAGCTCTTCTCCAACCCAACCGAAGTGGAGAAAAGTTGCATATGGAGGAATGCAACCTGGGTTTGATGACAATCACACAGACAAGTCTTTCCTTGAAGATATGGTTATGAACACCAATGTTGTCAAACGTAACATGCTAAAGGTTATGCTAGACTCAGTTTCCATATCCCAATACCTATGCATCGTGGCTCTCGTAGTCTTCGTTTGGACCCTTACGCTTAGGTCGACCATTAATGAAAATTCTCTCTTGCTTCTTGACGTAATCCTTCTTGGACTAGGTTTCTTTGTTCTACTCTTAACTGCTGAAATGCTCTCATTTAATCTGCTTCTCAATTACATTCTCAAAATCTCCTTTTTCATTACTGGCTTATACGTTTTGTCTCCTATCTACCACACACTTACCCGGTCTATAAGCTCAGACTCCATATGGGCTCTAACGGTTTCACTCATCACACTCCATCTCTTCCTCCACGACTACTCTGGATGTACTGTAAAGGCTCCCGGGGCTCCAGAACGCCCATCGTTTATGAGCAATATCTCGTTAAATGCTTCTATAGTTGCCTCTCTTTTGATAGCTTCTCGCCTTCCATCAAGGCTGCATGTTTTTGCCATTGTGTTGTTCTCCTTACAAGTTTTCCTCTTTGCTCCACTGGTGGTTTACTGTGTTAAGAAGTATTCATTTCGATTGCACCTCATCTTTTCGTTAGGGTTGATGACTGTCACCCTGGCTTTTGCTTATCGGTTGCATGGATTGATTTTTGTGCTATTGTTGAGTTTGTTTGTTTTTGTCAATATGGTCTGTCCTTATTGGCTTATAAGGATTCAAGAGTACAAGTTTGAGATCAATGGTCCTTGGGATGAAGCAAAGCTCTGTTTTAATATTACAGAATGAGAAAATTCGCCACGTCTCACTCTCTCTCAAATGTGTCAAGATTAGTCCTTGTTTGTCGCTCTGTTGTTTTAATTGAATCCTTGTTGTTTTGAAAATTAATGAGAAGTTCACAGCTGCACTTAACTTGTTCCTTTTGCCATCACTAGTTTTGCTATTATTGTGTTTTGGTCTGACCAAAGCCTTTGATCATTCTCATGGACTTGGCCAAGGTCATGACTTTTAAAAGGAAGCGGGGATGGTGCAGTGCACTTAATGCGTTGGACCGTGCAGCATATCACAATTGTCCATCTTGAAAATCAATGGTCCGAATTTGCTGAAGCTTTCTTACTGGTGATAAAGCACTTTGACCGGTAAGGTAAGGAAGCGTATGCAAATCTGGACCATTGAAAACGTTTTTGGACGGTTGAGATGCTACGAGCTGCAAGGTCCCGGGTCCCTTTTCCTCCTCCCACGTAGTTGTGTGCACTCATGAGAGAGGAAGGAGTGTAGCTTTTAGAGTATCGGATAACTCTCTTTCCAGGAGGGTTAACGAGTCTCATGGGCCCATCGTTTGCCTGTCCAATCTCACACCTTGAAGAGCAGAAGTGCTATCTAGGTGAAAAATTTATTCAGTACTCTTGGAGCACAAATGTGGATTGTACACATGGTGCTCTAAACAACTGAGGCGCACAAAAAGGGGATGATTAGGTTGATCTTGTTCATGTCCGTATGTGCTCCAGAACTACTAAATAATTGTTTCTCTTATCCAATTTTTCAGTTTGGTTGCAGTTTCAAGTTGAAATCACGTCTGATGTTCCCTGGAAAAGGTGGAACGTCCGTTTCCCCAGGTTTACAAACACACAAAAAAAAAGGGGCAAAACAACCTCGGAAATGAGGGCGGCAGTTTCCAGATGTTATGAAAGCAATTTTACAAAGGGGCACTAGAGAAATAAAAGGAAACAAGACAGTCAAACGTACATTTGCTTCCATCCCGCAGTCAGTAATTCTCTAAATCAAAATTTCATACAGGATCAACATATTCCAAGAGTTAAAATTTGAACAATATTAATCCGCCTCAAACAAACAAACAAACAAACAAACAAATCCCCTCAATGAAGCGAATAAGAAAAAATGGTTGAACAAGAGAGACCCTTTTGGAAGCAATGTGCGATCTCAGAGGCAGCAGCATATGCACAAACTTTCTATTTGTTTTTCCTCGTCGCTAAAAAGAGCTACTCTGCTAAATATCCATCCTACTCTTCTTTTTCGCGGGTCGGCGATGAATCCTCAGCTTCATTTGGTTTCTGCCTTAGACTGGCCTTAGCACTAGCGAGAAAAGCAGGATCCGGCTCGTGTTTATCTGAAGGTTCCTTCATTGCCATACATATGTAGATTGCTATGACAATATTGACTGATATGACCGCAAGAAATCCGCTCAATAGCGTCAGGGAATAGGAGTCCAAATGGGTTGAACCTGTTCCAGAGAAATAATTGCTTAATTGCAGTAGCAATAGGAAGTGGTTCAAACAAAAGTATCATTTCCAGAGCTAGAGTTAAAAAATTACAAGAGGCATACAATCAAGTTCCACATAGATCCACTTAAGGCCTTTTCTAGAGAGAACAAAAAAAGAAGAGTAACAGAAAACAGAAAGGATACGTGCCATACAATCAAGTTCCACACAGATCCAATAAAGTATGAGCAATAGGCCTTTTCCAAAAAAAAAAAAAAACACAAAACAGAAAGGATCCTTTGTTTGCCTTTACTTCTGCGATGAGCTATGTTACATGGATCCTTCATTTTGGCTACAGCACCCATGTCCTGTGTCCAACACGCGTATCCATTTTGGACACTCGGATCCTCTAATTGTATAATATTTACAGAAAAAGAATACCAAATTAGCTAGAAAAGCGATATTTATAGACTTTCACATGGACATAAAATAGAAAAAACATATTTTTCTTAACTCATCTTGTTTAAATACATTACTAGGTATAATTTACAATATATAACCTGCTCTAGTCATGCAATATATACTACAAATAGGTGTTCAGGACGTGTCCCTGTGGCTGTACCCCGTTGTGGGACACATATCCCACTATCCTAAGATTTAAAGTCTAGGAAAGGACCGACACTTGGACATGCACCTGCACCCAATACTCGTACCCGAGTCCACGTAACATAGGCGATGAGTAGTGGAGAAGCAAATGAAACTACATAGAAACTGTTTGCATGTAAACAACAATATATGATTTTACTCAGAAACCACTGTCCATTAGGGACAAAATAATCAAGTACAGCCAAATCTCAAGGATCCATCTCAGGCATTTCTCAGATAAAAAAAAAAAAAAAAAAAAAAAAAAAAAAAAAAAAAAAAAAATCTCAGGCATGATATGTGAATCCTTCCAAACATTACCACGGTGGCCTTCTTTCTATATAGTACCACTATTGGAGTCAGTTTCTAAATTAGTTAACATTGCGGGAACCAATTTGTGCAATTTAAAACGATGACGACTAAAGTGCCATTCAAAATCAAACTACAAGGAAGCCCATGAGAGGCATGCTGAGAATTCATCTCCACCACCTACCAACCATGATTTTTGTTTTGTTTTGTTTCGAGTTGCTAAAATTGTTCTTGGGCCTGTATGTGTTTAATAAATTCCACACATTCAGCAAACTAAACTGATGTTCAGGATGGAACGAAAAATACCCTTTAAGATAATCACACTATTCTAAATTCCCACAAATTCTCAGCAAAGACTTGACTGCTCATAATCCCAACGGCGAATGGAACTTTTAAAGACAAGTACCGAAGGGGAGAAATAATAGTATGATGACAAAAAAAAGACATGTGAGTAATTGAAATCAAGTTTTGTCCATAGTTTTATTATGAAGGCATGTTTGAAAATAGAAGAAAAATCCTAAATCAGCCCCCAGAGAGGTGTAACTTTGAAGGAGATGAACAGTAGAAGGTTGAAAGACTGAGGAAAACTAGGAGAGAGCAACCAGCTTGATCCTAGGTTCAGTTAATTTAATGGAGGAATGTTCAATGAATAACACCCACAAAAATAAATAAATAAACAAACTATACTAGAGAATAACAGAGTGCCTCCTGCGCATGGTTAGCAATCAAATGATAACAAACTACCAGTTCAAAAAAAAAAAAAAAAAAAACGATAACAAACTATATTAGAGAATAACAGAGGTGCTGGACAGGAAAATTTTCATCGAGCTAACATATCTAGTTTAAGAAAGTAAGAAACAATATAAGATGCAATATCAAGGTGGAACACGGTGAGAGATGGACGGGAGGCAACTCACAATGTGACAGATATAGTTATGAAGCAACCCACGAGAAATTAGAGGAACCAGCAGCAAGGATAATGTTATGGAGCAAATAAGGCCATCCGTAGTGGTGGAGTTAAATTTGTGTTGTTATATGACACAAAAGTGTAAAAAGTGGGTCCCATTTATGTGTTGTTATGTGTTGTTATGACAAAATGTGTTGTTAAGTTAAAAAGTGTTGTAGTGGTGGTGTTAAAATGTTGTTAAAGTGTAAAAAATGTGTGTAGATACCACCTTTTTCTCTCTCCTCTTTCCTTCCTCTCTCTTCCTTTTTCTCTCCCTCTCTCTTCGTGTCAGACAATCCATGTCCTCTCCCGAGAGTTTTTCACCTTTCCAAAGGTTGGGCCCACTTGGTCACTTACTCCTGCTGGAGTGAACTGTGACACCTGACATAACAATTTCCTCCACCTGACACAAATTAACTACACACTAACTACACTACTAGGAGCAAAAAAAACAAAAAAGTCAGCTAACTGTGTTAGCACCTGACTAATATGTGGTCTTAGTTACACCACTACAAATGGCCTAACTTAGTTGACCATAAAGAAGTAACGATGCTGCAGAAGGTAGGAACTACGAGGCTAAGCTTCAAGATAAAGACAGATGCAAAAGGAACAAAGCTCACGCAGCAAGAAGTGCATGCTAGTGGATTAATTACCCCAAGTACAACATTCTGAAAGTTAAACAAAAAATTGTCGTCTTGAACATATATGCCTTTCTTCAGTTTGGGATGAAGATTCATGACACAACCCACTTCTTAAAGGCTAAAGCAGTTTTCTAACATTCCAACGGGAAAAATAGAAGGAAGTTGAACATATTTCAGCATAGATATCAAGGATCAGATTAAAGATACTTTAAGTAGTCAGAGCAAGCTTACCGGGCAATATATTATGGTTAAAACCATATAAAATAGCAACTGGCGCTGCCCACATAAACATTGAGGCAATAAAGAATTTCTTTACCACGGACGACATTTCTATCTCCAATCCACAAAATATCAGCAATGGAAATCTGGCCTGTCAAATAGAATATCCAGGCATTACACCACTGCCTTACCGAGGCCACAACACACTAAACATAAAAAGGGAGGAGAGGAAAGGGGAAGGGTGAAGGATAAACAATTCCATTACAGGGTCACATGACTAGCCGGTGACAGAATCACCAAGACCTCCATAATCAACACCATCCAGAGCATTCCATAGTACCATTTAGAGAGAAACAGTGGAAGCGTCATTATATACAACTCCAGAGTAACTAAGTGACATAGTTTGGAATTTACATAATACAATCCATAACTTCATGTTTACAAGCACTCCTTATTAACAAACTTGCTATATACAACTATCACTAATGCAACTGTACATAACCACGGCCCTTCTATCTAAATCAACAACCTTGCTATTTACATCAACTTGGAAAACAAAATAAGCGTTTTCATAAGCCAAAGCTCGGGTGAGGAACGTATACCAAGGATACAGGTTTGACCATGGCAATTTTAAAATCAAGCAAAACAATAATTTGTATGCATTTAGTCCAAGATGAAGGACTCATTTCTTTGGTCCAAGAAGTAGGACCTATTTTTCATTTCACAAGCCCATCTTAAATATTACCATTTGACGAATTCTTCTATTGCCAGTCAGTTGGGGAGCGACCCCATTACAGAGTGGTATGATATCAATACCCGTTTGGTGTTTGGCTGCACCTCCAACCACACATGATATCACTAGTCCATTTGCTCGGGACACCATTTGAATGAGTCATAACATCACAAGCATGTAATGGAAAGGATTTCATTTTCAAACATATTGCCATGGTTTGGTTCATATGTCCACAAAACATTCGTATAAAAACCGTTTTCGAAACTAGCATTATCAGCGATATCAACTCATGTAAAGAAAAACACATGATTTGCATTTTCTAGCAATTCAAGCAAAACAGTTCAGTAAAAGCATTTAGCAAATACAAGTAACCAAGGTATGCACAACTCACCAAACATGAGTACTACTCCGATGCACTGGTACCTATATCAAACGTTATAGATTACTACTTGTCCAATTGCAAAATTGATATAGTATTTGATTCAACGTAATTATCATTTTAGGCTGTCGAGTCAGCATATCTACTAATTTTTATTTATTTTTTTCTGTTACAGTTTCAGTTGGAGTTTACCTACTTTAGTCTGTCAGATTTAAATTAGATTCCTACAATCTGCTGGAATGGAACTTAGGGCATAATGAGGATTTAATTAATTTTAATCAAAGACTACTACTTATAAGGCTAACACATGTGGTAGCATTAAAGGGAGTTCACGTTACCGGGAAGGCCGGAGGGCTACTCAATTTCAATTTCTTAGGCTCTTCATACTTTAATTAGGAACTTAATTATTGATATCTAATGTCAATTGCGCCGAGTCTCAGATCCTGGAAAAAGCAGTCGAAAATAGGGATTTTGATTTCTTGGCATAAGTGGGTCAGTGAGAGAAAAGACTCGGGAGAGGGCGAGAGCTATGGTAGAGGAAAGAGGGGCGTGGCCGGAGCAGCTGTGGGTGGCCGGCAGCCATGGTTGCTGGTCACGCAGTGTGCACATGCACTGTGAGGGATTTGGGTGTGTTTTGCCCCTTTTGACTCAATATCTTACATATAAAACCAATTCTATGTAAATTAGAGAGTGGGAGATAGATTACCGGAAGAGGAGGCAAGGAAATTCCGGCGAAATCGATCGGAATGGAAGCGGCAGTCAGGCGGGGCTTGGGGTGCCAGGCGTCTCCTTTCCCTCTCTCTCTCTCTCTCTCTCTCTCTTTCTTTTCCTTTGATTTTTGTTGTTTTACTTTTTCTCCTTTATTTATATGAAATCCTAAATATTATACATACTAGTATACTCCTACCATTTTTGTTTCTCACTGAATTCACATCCTCCTACCATTTTATATCAAGGAGTATTTATATGTAGGTGGGGTCTTCTCTCACATGTCATCACTTTTAACAAACTAGTTCTGGGTACCGAGGGGTGCTTTGGGTAAAAAACTAAAAACCAAAAAACCAAAAAACCACTTTTGTCCTTATTCAATTTTTTTTTGCATTCGTTAGTCTCGTGCTTATTATTAATTTTACTTTTTCTTTATAAACTCTCACAGATGGAAAAGAAATTCACTGCTGAGTGGGTACCACGTGGAGTCCGTTTGCACACGTTCGGCCATCAAAATATGCACCGGATAGCCCGGATTAAAAGGACCGGATGAATTTTAAAAAAATGGAAAAAGAAAAGGAAAAGTGTGTTTTCATCCAGGCCATCCGTTACATTTTTGAATGACCGAATGTCCCTGAGCGAATACCACGTCAATCATACCCGCTCGACACTGAAAAATTCCCCTCACAAAGGAATGGACTCTTTGGATTTCATTATTGTATATATAGAGTATATATTACTCTCCAGTGAGCGAATGGGAATTGGATTCTGTATATATATATATATACCCTAGGCTTCTAATCCGGGATCTTGGATTGAAGCCTTTAGGGTGTTTTTTTTGTGTTGCGAATTGTTTTGGGAAAATCCGATCCGTCCAGTGTGTTCAAAAGGTGTTTTCCAAGGTGCAGGCGGAAAATTTTCAAAAACAAATACCGGGAAGGGCTTGATCCAAGCAGTTTTTCGCAAAACTGTAAATATACAGTTTTTGCGAAAAACTGCTTGGATCAAGCCCTTCCCGGTATTTTTTTTGAAAATTTCTCGCGTGAACCCTTGAAAACACCTTCTGAACACATTGGACGGCTTGGATCGTCAAAAAAATGCTCGGATCATGGAGGTCCGGAAGTCCGGATCCCGCACTAGAAGTGAGCCCTATATATACAAAATGCATTACAGGTATTAAGGTTCACTTCAAAGTACAAAGAAATTTTATTATAGTAGTACTTGTTCTTTCATTGTCTTTAAGAACCTTTAGCTGGACAATGAAGATCATTCCTCGTTGTCGGTATCTTCATGGCGCTAGCAATTTTTGGGGCTGTAGATCACCATAAATACTATCCAAATGATGGTGAATATGAAGTACCCATATAAGATGACCCTGTGGTCATTGATGATACCGAACCATGGAGGATTGCTGAATGTCAGGATGACTCTAGATAGAATTAAGACAAGAGGAACAAAAAATAGCCAGAAATCGTACTCATTGCTTTGAATTAGCATTTTTTAAGTTAAAAATAGGGAGAGTGTACTACTGAGTATTGCATAGTTATATCTGAAGGAAATATGGTTAAACCATCGATCTGGTTTATTTTTTGGATGAGTTTTTTAGTATGCAAACCAAAGATCTTTGCTTACTTTTATAAGGGTTGTTGATATATGTTTAGAAAGCTGTCTTGTCTTGGCTACAGATATAAATTCATTTGAATTATATTGTTAAGAATCAAGATTTGGATTTGGGGATCTCTTTTAATGACAAACATTTATTTTTTGGGCTCTTTGTAGTCTTTTTAAAAAAAAAAAAAAGGGACAAAAGTTTGTGTTTGGGCTTTTTTTGGTTTAGGGTTGATTTTGTTGTTTTTGGGTTCATTTGTTAAGGGTATGAACTTTGTTGTGGTTAGACTTCTTGGTATGGGCCATTCTGTTTTCTCTTTTGTCATTCCTGATATCCTACAGAAATTTCAATTTAGTCAGTTACTAGTCAATCAACTGTCACTCAAAACCGTCCACCGTATGCTGGTGGCACTCAGAGTACTTGAGTTCAGTTCGAAAAAAAAAAAGAAAGAGTACTTGAGAGGATTTAATCCAATTGTATTCTGTGTTGCAAGGCTTGAGTCCTAACCAAAAGATTAGTCAAAACACAGCCGTGAAATAGCAGCACTTGGCAGAAACATGGTGCAACATTCCAAATTAAACAAATCAAGCGAACAATGCTGCTCTCTATCCCCTTTTTGCAACTCTTTTCGGATCCAAGCAACTGAACGATTTTACCATTAACTGTAATCTATTTCTCATAGAAGTTTGAACATATGAAGGTTCAGCGGATACAGAAGTTATGTTCATCGTCTCCGAAGGGAAAAAATCATCTGCTAACATGTAGTAGTAGATATTTCCATTGGCTAAAAGCAGCTTCTGTTGCAAGTATTGAACATTTGAACTGCAAGTTTTATCATTCACAGGGAAAAACCATGTCCAGAAATAAGTTCTAATAGAACCCCGACAAATTACAAAAGAGAGAAGAGAAACTCATCCTGCTAGTATGTTCAGCAAGAACATCAAATAAAAACGTCACTAGCAAAGAAATTCAACAATAGTACCCCAGGGCAACTTGTGTTGCACAATTGCGCCCCCAAACCTCACTGTTACTGGATTCCCTTAAAGTTAGTTACTTTTTCAATTGATTCTAGCCAGCGACCTGCTAGTATCTATCCTCCTCCAACAGGAAGTGAGCCGGTTCTGATTTTGCAGCATAACCATATTTCGAAGTGCTATACTTCCGGTGCACGCCTGTGAGTTTTCCATTACCTGCCTTCTGGTGGAAAGAAACCATCAACCTTGAGCATTCCCTATAGAAACCAAAGGGGGAAGAATCATATCAGTTTGTCAGCCATAAGCATTTCAGATGAATTTGTGTGTTGTATTTTATTCTTAAATTAAGCATCAGTGCAGATGGGTTTTTTTTCACTTATTCTCTAAATTAAGGTTTGTTTCATGAGGTCTTGTTTCCATGACAAGACTTCTTTGTACTTAACTTGCGCTTTCAAAACAATACATCCGTGAGTTGAAGCCTTGCCTAGTGTTCTCAAAAAACATAATCAAAAAAACTTGGGTTTGGGTAAGCAAGTTGAAAACCACTTGTATTTGGCACACTGCTTTTATTAAGTGGTCCTTCAACTTATTTTCACAGTTAAGCTTGTTTCCATAATGCATGTGTTGCAATAAAACCAGTAATTAAAACGTGTTTTGGAAACAAGAACTTGAAGTCTATTGTGTTTCCTAACTCAACTTCAAAAAACAGCTTGGTTTTGATATGCAACTTAAAAACCTCTTGAATTCGGCAAAAGTGAATACATACATGAGGTGATCTTCAGAGTAGTTAGTATGCCTCTCACTGGTCTTACTCCATTTCTTGTACCCACAGAGAGCAGACTGAGCAGTGAAGACTGCTGCAGCAGCTAGTAGAGATGGTGGGAACTTGAGCATTTCATACTCAACCATGCACAGCTCAATTATGAAGAAAGACACAAGCTCCACCTGGTTTAAGGTCATTTCAAAAAAGTTCTATCAGAATCATCCTTTTCTAAAGAATAGAATTAGCTAATATTAGTATTGTAAAGTCCTATATTACCAATACAAACCTTTTTATCAGATTGAGCAGCTTTGAGAAACCTCCTCATAAACACATATGGGGTTGGAACTGACATATTAAACTGTAATGTGTTCACCATCAATTTCTCCTGCAGCCAATAGAAAGTACGTCAGGAACAAGACATCAGTCAGTGCAAAAGAGATCAATGAGGATAATTGAAAACGTTTGAAACCTAAAGTAGTGTTTCTGGAACAAAAATTTGGACACAGTACTCAGGTTTGGTACGTAAACTATGATGGAGATTGTGTTATAGCCAGAAAACCTACCATCTCAAGCACTTCCTTTCGGCTGTAAGCCTTGTCGGAGATCAGAATGAGATCCTCTACTACAGGAACAGAAACTTCTTCATATTTGCAAGCGAGAAGCATTGCCGTCACTCCAACAAGCTGGAGCTTCTTCCTCACCACTGGTTGGATTGCTAAGAATCTATCAATAAGATTCACAGTCAGATATAAGGTCTCCTCCATCAGCTCGAACTTATAGTGAACCTGCTCATTGATCGAAGTGATTTTAGTCACAGAGTCAGTTTGATTGTTCCATATATTAAGCCATAACTGAAGCTGCTAAACTAATTAATACAGAAATACATACCTCAATGAGCCAGTCAATCAGAATGCTTCTCATCCTTTCATTAAGATCGAATTGCCGTGCCATATAGTTTGGCAGGACACAGCTAGAACTCTGCATTGAAAAATGTATTGTTCAGTTTTTGTTTGTTTGTTTTTTTAATGTACCGTTGTTGAGTATATAGAGTCCAGATTGCAAGTTCTTCATACTTCATTTTGCTCACAAATCCAGGTATATCAAACATTGGCCGATTTCTAAGGTAAGTAGACAAAAAATTGATGGGGGGGGGGGGGAAAGGAGGTGAACGTACGTATGCCAGAGCAAACCATGAAAACTATTGTTCGCAACTTAGCATGAATATAGATTTACTGTGACTACCAATAAGCTCTTAAAAACAGAATTATGTTAGCTTACACCATTAAAAGAAGCAACAAATGGATAATCCTTTCATGGTCCATCACCAGAAAATCGGTTGCTATATGATCAAATGATCAAAATCATCGAGTGGTTGTCTAGGTCTGTGTCTCGATGATCATACTCATAGCCAAAGTGGTCCTCTAAAAAGAATGAATATGTGATGATCAAAGGAAAAGGACGAGTACGGAAGCAACAACTTTTGTGTGAAAACCAAATTAGGATCAAATGTAATGAGACAACAAATCTGTCTAGTTTAATGATAAGCATCAGTTCAAGTTCAGTGATAAAGGAAGCAGGTGTAGTGGAAATTATACCACCTCTACTTTCTTGTAGTATGAGTATATATCATCTATGTACTCAACAACCGCTAGCGGATTCTTCTTATCATTGCCGTCTATGTCAGCAACTGGCTCTTCACTTAAATCTTCCATTTCAACCTCCTACCAAACAAAAAAAAAATAATAATAAATAAGACAAGTGATACCCCCATGGAGTAAAAAAGTAAATAGCATCTTTGCCATATGGTTTTTTAAATCTTTACGTACCATCCGATCTATTTCATCTAGCAATGCCTCAGTATGTTGCACAAACATTGGCACAGGGAAGGCACCGACTGCCTTATGATCCACATCTATGATGGTGCAATCTTCTGATTCAGCCGGAACTGGAACCGATTGGACCAGTTTCTTTGTTTCCTATTTACAAGTACCATTGTTTATGGTTAAGACAAACCCATTGTACTCCAATGAAACAACTACTTAAAATTTCTTTTTAGTCAGGTCAGACTGAAAGTACCTCAGGTATTGGTGGCTTCTGTTTACTAGCCATTTGTGCAGCAAACTTCCTAAAGAAAACAGCAAGAATCAAGTAGATCAATGACATTGTAAAACTTATGAAATTAAGGAATCAAACACATCAACCAGGGTTAGTAACTGACCTAGTAACTGGTCGATGTGCCGGCATGGGTAGGTTCTTATTAGAGATTCCATTGTTTCTGAATGAAAAAGATGATGAATGTCAAAATGGGTATACTTAAAAGAAGAGGATTCTTGATGTTTCATCAACGAAAAGATTTGATCCATCAAAAGCAAGGGAAGGGGGTTTAAGAAATTACTCTGACAATGCTCGTCTCTTGTTAACTTCACAAGGGTAAGGAGGTGCTCCAATGATGTTGCGGTTAATCGTACTTAAAGCTCTCCTGTTTTGCCCCATTCCGGCTACGATTTTTCCAACTCCGGGATGTAATCCCCCTATAATGATGGATCAGAAAGGTTCCATTTGTTAAAAACTAGGGTTTCAAACCTTTTTTTCCCTAGATTGTATGCTATCAATGAGTCATCTCTTTGAACATTTACAGAGAAGAAAAAAAAGTCATCCCAGTACAGAAACCAGAAAGACAAACTGATAATCGGTTCAAATTTCAAATTACCTACAACATTGGAGGGCCTGATTACACCCGGATGATTCTCATCTGATCCAACCATTTTGACCAACAGCTACAAAGAAGGAAAAGATCTTACCGGTTAAAGAAATCCAAATAAATTCTAGTAATATGATGCTTAAAGAAATCCAAAGAATGTCAAAAATCCATTGGCGAAAAGGAAAATTTTCATTGAAACACACATCAAATTCCACGGAAATAAGTGGGAGCGATAACAAATAGGGATCCACAAAGAAACCCAGATCATAAAATTGCAAAGACCAATCTACTAATAGAGCAAATAGAATTTTTTTTGAAAATTATATCAAATTTCAGTCAAACAAAAAGGGAGCAATCAGGAATGGGGATCCACAAAGAAATTAAAATTAAAAAAAACCCACCCTAATAATCAAGAATCCCTCGACAATCAGTACTGATTTCGATCATTCAAGCCAAACCCGATCCCTTTTAGTGATTGCAAATAAGAGGTACTAATCAGAAAAACTCCATCAAATTATACAATGGATGAATGGAGTGTTTGATATTGAAGTCTCTCTCCCTCTCTCTCTCTCTCTCCAAATCAATCCTTCTCACTCTACCGGTTCTTCTCTAGGTCTTGACTCTTTGAGTCCAAACCAAGAAATAAGTAAAATCCACAAGAAAATCAGTAACTAGATGAGCGAGATTGAGTCGTAGACATCGGATGTGTGTCCGCACATGTGCCCTATTTCTTACTAGGAGTTTTCAAAACTAACGGCTAGTAATTCGTGGCCGTCCGATCATCAATATTGAAAAGTCGCGTTGTTCCCCTGCACCGGCTTAACGGTTATCTAACTCATCACGTGCTTTCAAAAATTTCTTTTGATTATTCACATTAATAACCCTAATCAGTCTCCGCACTGGCAATGGGGCTATGTTAGGGAAAATTTTTTGTTCACCCTCACCAAAAGAGGGCGAACAAAATCTTCACCATGATTAGTTGAAATGGTGTAGGGTCCACGGAATTAATACATTTTTTTGGTAAACTTGAAATCACTTTGTGATAGAGATGGCAATTATACCTATACCCATGACCCGATCCGATCCAGACATTTGGATGTGGATATTATAAGATTTTCTACCCAGTAGGAGACTAGGAGTGGGTATGAGGGTAATTGTATAATATCCGGTTGGTTATGGGGAGATTATGATTTTGCAACCCCATTACCCGAAACCCATACCCGCCTCATTTTATCCGTTCTTCATTGTATATACTCCTATATATATGTGTGTTTTTATTGGACAAATATAATTTTTTAAACCTAGTTAATGACGAGTAATTATTTGGAAATTTTGTCTTAGTTGCTTAGTTGTACAAGTAACTTTGTTATATCTTTGTTACACTAAATTGCATCTTCCTTAGAGCCCGTTTGGATGACGTATTAGTTTGAGAGGGACTAAATAATAAGGGGGGATAAAATAATAGGGGTGATTAAATAAGAAGGGTGGACCCACGCCCCACATCGATGTGACAGTTAAGAAGGGAGGATTAAATAGTCTATGGTTTGGATGAGGGATAAAAAAAAAGGAGAGATAAGGAGTGTGGATGATGTAAAATCACGTCAAAAGACTTTATTACCCTTGCTTATAATATTGATTGTAGTAATATTTTTTAAAAATAAAAAATAATGGAAAATTGTTCTTATTACACGGTCACACCATTTCAATATGAGAAATGCTAGAGGCACTAATTAATGTACCAACTAATGTACTAAATGTACATGTGGCATTATTTCAGTGGATGAATGCATCCATGTATTGCATCATGTATTGATATGGTAATGACACGTGTACTTTTAGTGTAATAATTTGTAAGTAATTTAGTGTCTCTAGCATTCCTCTTTCAATATTACATGACCACCAACATTTCAATTTTTTTGATATTTGTTCTCATAAAACCACGGCACCACCACACCAAATAAAATTCTCCCCTTTTACATTGTAAACAACGACCCATTTATCTCTTCGTCTTCAACCTTCTTTTCACTCTCTCTGCAAATTATTACAAGGGCCGTCGGCCCCGTCTACAACCTCACCACCGCCATCTCTCTCTGTGTGCATGAAGCCCATCACCACCAGTCAATTGCAGAAGGGGTTCCGACGACGATGTTCGAGATGAAGCTGGTAAAACGGGAGAAAATTGGGTGTTCGACGATGACAATGGTCCGACAATCAGCCCTTTGAAGAAGGTAATATCTTATTTTTTTTATTCAAGATTTGATTTTTGTGTAAGATTTTGGTTTGAAATTGGGATTAAGGAGGGTAGGAAGGTAAAAAGGGGAGGATGAGAGGTCTGACTAAATACAAGCACCTCCCCCCTGTTTGTATTTAGTCTGGCTTGCCCCTGACTATTTAGCCGACGGTTATTTAGTCAGGGGGCATTTTTGCTTCCCAAACCATGGGCTAAATGGTCCAATCACTCCTGATCCCCCCGGTTTAAATAGTCAGACTCTTTTATACATCATCCAAACGAGCTCTTAGCTTTGTAACTTATAAATTTAAATTGCTTTATGATGTTTTTGTTATGACTTTTTATCTTGGTTGTACTAATGCATTACAACTAATATACGTGGATTTTTGTCTTAAGTTTGTGTTATATTTCGATATATTTATGTATACACACACACATACATTTACTTGATAACTTTTTATCTCTTAAAATTTTAATATTCTTTCATATGTTTGCCTCTCTCTTCAATGATGAATTGGATATTGGGTAATACCTATATTACCCGTTATTCATATGGGTATGGGTTTGGTGATTTTTAAGTATTCCCAATTGGATATGGGTATGGGTATAGAGATGAGTATGGATTTTGGGGATCGGGTATAAAAGGAGTACCCCCGATCCAAACCCCTCCCTGTTGCCATCCCTACTTTGTGATGAAATCCATACCATTTTTGGTAGACCCCACACCATTTCAACCAATCAGGATGAGCGTTTTATTCGCCCTCTTTTGGTAAGGGTGGACAATTTTTTTTTCCCGCTATGTTGTATTAAAATTTATAAGTATGGTTTTAGCATGATTGTTTAAGGCCCCAAGTGAATTATTTAGTTTTTTGACTTTTCATGTTTTTCAATGAGAAGATCACCTTGACTTCTGTTTATTTGTGATGTGTGTGCTTTTACGTCAACTTATTCGTGAATGGAGCCCAAAATCTTATGAAATCCCTCATAAAAAATACGTTCCACATCGGCTATTAATCAAAAGTGGGAGTAGTATTTTTTGGAATTGAGGTTACCTTTTGAGCCACGTGATTAGGCTTATGAGTTAGTTAGTCAACTGACGCGGATCGTTACAAAATCTTATGTTTGGATTTTAGGAAGATCAATTTGCTTATCCACCTTTAATTTTTTGTCATTATTAAATCGTATCAAGCTTAAATTTAAGTAGGATATGATATTGTAAAATTTGGATGAAGTTTTTATAGTCACATAAGACTAGAAGGGTAAACTTTGTAAAAAAAAAACATAAAAATGAACAAAAGTGTCTTTTAACTTCAAATTCCATGTATCTATAATTTCCAAAATGTACATCGCTGACCCACAAATACTTCTTATCCAGTTATCCTTTCCACTGAGGCAATTAGGTAAGTAAAACCAACTAAAAAAGTATGCCCTTCATTTATAAGCTGAGGTAAGGTAATTAGGTAAAAACAACTCAAAAGCATTTTACTTGTCTCCTCAGGATTAATTGGGATGCTTCCTGGAGTGAATTGTCCTAGGGGATGCCGTGACATTCTATTAGTGTTTTGGCGATTTTCTTTGATGGTAAGAGATTAATTGTGTCTTGGTAATGCTAAAATCACAAAATAAAAGTAATTGGACCCCTTTCGCGCAACAATGCACATCAACCACTGTTAGGCATCAAATTGTGGTTAATTAACTTGACAAAAATAGACTTTCTATGTGTTGATGTGATTCTAGTAAAAAAATATTGTCTAGACATTAAAGCATCTTCAATGGTTTTGCCACTATTTAACTGTCAAAGCCATTATTTCGTTTTACTATAGCGTTATTTTTAATTGTCAAAGCCATTATTTCGTTTTACTACAGCGTTATTTTTTATCTTTGGCAAAAGAGCTCCTCCAATAGCGTTAAAGCCATTAGTTGGCTGCTACCATTTGCAGTCACACTCACATATAACAACCATTGGATTGATCTCAAGAGGCATTAGATCGCAACCCTTACAAGAAATTACCCGAGCCAGATAAATAGCCAAGCAATTTTTATTTGCACCCGAAATGGCTCCCTGTTTAAGGACAAAATATTAATGCTTGCATTTGACATTCTTTCATTTAAAGGCTCAGTTTACAACCCCACTCGTGTATTGTCATGTTTGGATTTTGGAAAGAATGGCACCATCACCATTTAGGGCTACAGAAATGTTTATTGTCAAGAAAAATCTAAAAACTATCCAGAACGTACCCTAAATTTGAGAATGAGTGGCTCAGATTCACTCCCGGTAACCGGCAACCAGCATCTTGTACCCCCATTTTTTTGTTCTAATCCCAATACCGGTGCTTATAGGAGAGAACTGGCGATTCCGGGAAATTCCGACCGATAAGCCTGTACCGTTGATTCCGTCCAGTAAGTTGAATTGATTAATTATACAGCCGGCTGGCTCGACGTCCTCCAGTGGATTGGGTTGGGTTTGGCTTGACCCATATTGAACCCATTCGCTTTCAACCCATATTCAACCGACTCATATTCAACCCACAACCCATACTAACCCACACAAACCCAACCCAACCCAACCATTTGCCACCTCTATCCTCCACCTCTCCCATGCTAGACCCATCTCCATAATCACCGCTGATAGTGCCTTCGATGTCTGCGACAACTCTAGTTTCTCCGGCAACACTACCAATTGAAGTACTATTGGTGAGAGAAGACTGATCGGAGAGAAAAGAGAGGAGTTGCCAGAAAGAAGATCGACTGGCAACCTATTATCGTTTCTTTTCTGGGAATACACACACAATGAGAGAGCGCTACATCAACACACTTTTGAAGAGAGAAAAATAACTCTATTCTGACACAACTTTCATCTGCCAAAAATTATTAAGTCTTTGGGTTATTTACGGGGAGACCCCCTTAACTGTACCTCTTTGTCTCGGACACTCCATTAAGAATTTTGACTACAACTAGACCCCCTCTCTCTACATAAACCTTTGAAGCCCTAACTCTGTTGAGGGAACGAATTTAAAGACAATGTTACCCTCACTTATATTTACCCAGAAGTCCACACCAAATCACCATCACCCGATCTCTCTGGCCACCTCTCAATCCTCCACGGTCCTCCACTTCCCTCCACGTCATTAAGTCTGATTGCGACTACACTCTCCAATCTCCTATCAACCTTTGACCTAGCCGACCACTTTAGCAGCAAAATTCGAGACCTTGATCTCGCCCTATCACGTGTTAGCCACACCCTCCTCATCGATGCTATTGTCGATAAGGGAAATTGCCTCTATGTTTTCACAAAACTATTATATAAGTACACTGCAACAAAAAAAGAAGAAGAAGAGAACCCAATAGCAACACTGTTTGGTGACAAAACACTATTGCTGTCACCAAAAGTGTACCTATGGTGACAAAACAAGCCACAATGTCGCTGAAAGATTAATTTTGGTGACGAGACTTTTTTTGCAGTCACCAAAAGTTGGGAATTTTAAGAGGGAAATTGGGAAAACGACAAGTAATTGGCTCCAATTCCAATTGGTTAGAGAATATTAAAATTATATCATCCATTAACATAAGTAGCAAAGATCGGTGTGCCATTACAACAATAATTTTTAGGGCAAATTTTATCGGCACCCCCGTTTTCTCTTTTTCGCCATTACAAATCAGACACTTGATAGCATTTTCCCTTACCAGCACTCCAATCTTGGAAAACAATTTCGTATGATAATGTATTTTTTGGTGTTTGGTTATTACTTCCAAATGTTTCTGCCCGAAACAAATGGAACACTAGTCATGCCAAGAAGATGAGAAAGTAACAAACATACATGCCTTATTTATGATGTTTGCCTTAATGACGACGGCACTCTTCACGCTTGAAAAACAACTATTTAGACCTTGTGGTTTCAATGTTCATTTTATCAACTCCCAATCAAAGCATCATAGTCTTTACACACCCTTTTTTTGAACAACGTTTTTACACAACCATAGTCTATATTGTATGAGCATCTTTGTCCTCTCCTTGCATAGTGTCTGTGGTTCCGATCTCATTAATTTGCTGGTCAAGTTTATTGCTAGCACTACAAGAAATCAAGGTTTTTGCGAGGAATGGAAGTGCTCGCCAAATCATAAAATTTCCTTGCCAAAACTCTTTTGCGAGGAATTTCTTTTCGTCGATCGTTCCTCGCAATTGCATAGTCTCCGATTCTCTTTTGCGAGGAAATTTTGTTTTCCTCGCAGAAACCATTTTTAGCGTGGAAATCATTTTCCTCGCAAGAACTGATTTTTAGCATGGAATTTAGTTCCTCGCAAAAAAAATAATAGTTTTAGTGTGGAATTCAATTAGTCGCTAGATAATCTGCCATTTAGCAAGGAAATTTCTTCGACAGTATTGTCAAAAATTCTATAACTAACAACTATTTTTTCCCTCGCTAAAGGTACTTTTAGCGGTGACTTTTTTTGGTCGCTGCGGAATTTGGCATCTTGGGTATATTTAGTTAATTCCCCGCCAATTGTGCTAGTTTTGGCAAGGAATTTTATCCTATTCCTCGCGGAAGTTTTTTTGCGAGAAAATCTATACCTTTTAAATTCATTTCTATTGGCACAGAGATGATTTTTTTTTTTCTTTTTTTTGTGACAAAAACTATAATCAGCAGTGATTCATCGCTATAACTCCCTTATAAAAAATGGGCTACCATATAATCCAAACATAAAATTCATAGAACTAAAACATAGATCTAACTATAAAAATATGAATACAATATCATCTGGTGAGTATCACAGAGCAAGCTTCAATACAAGGACTATAACATCTTCTGGTAAGCACCAAAAACTAAGGGAAAATGTGGCTTTGTCCTCCAAATTTACTTCTTCCATCTAAAAGGACAAAAACCAGTAGGCAAAAAAAGGTGTCCTTCAAAACTTCATTCTTCTCTGATCTCTTACTTCATTGTATTTTGAACCACCATTCATCATAGAGAATTTACCAATCTGGATAAGAAACCAAATAGAATTACAATATGTCCAAATTATAACCACTGAAGAAAAATTGCATATTGAAGAGTTAGGATAAACTAAAAACAAACAGAAAATGAGGGTGCTAAGCAAAAGATTTTATTAGTCTTTCAAAAAGTAGACATAAAATAGCACCAAAATTTAGTTCCAACGTCAGAAACAATTTGATTAAAGTATAGATTACCAATTGTGAATAAAAAAACTCTCCTGTATAACAAATCAATATCAAACTATTTACATTGACCTATAAATGCCCCAAGTCATTCCTCTCTAATAAAGATTCACACTTTCTTGTGGAAAACCAATTCCCACTTCCAACAAGTAAACATATTACAAGCCTTCAAATTTTCCAATGAATGAAATGATTTTCCTCTTTTTACTTCTTTCAATTTTCTGCTATGTCCAAGCACAATCAACCCCAGGCGAGAATAACACGTCTCCACCCTCGGAGGCAACGGTTTCCAACCAAGCCTGGCAGTAGTAATTGGAATCATGTCCATAATGTTTTTGCTCACATTCATTCTCATTGTACTGTATGCAAAATTCTGCCATGGCCCGGAGTCCATGCGCAACAATTACCAAAATCACCGCCACCACCAAATTCCGATTGTGTTAGCAAGACAAATTTGTGTATTCTGGGATTGATAAAACAGTGATCAATTTGATACCTTTCTTCAGGTTCTCTTCCCTTAGAGGGTCAAGGAGAGGGCTGGAATGTGTGGTTTGTCTCTCCTGGTTCGAAGATATTGAAATTCTTCAGTTAGTACCAAAGTGCAAACATGCTTTTCACATCGGTTGTATTGATGCGTGGCTCGAAAAGCATTCGAGTTGTCCTCTTGCAGGGTTAAAATTGACGTGGAAGATCTTACTTCGATAACATACATGGATCGTGTAAGGCAGTTATCGAACCGGGTAGAGGTGACACAGAACTCCAACGTCAAGCTTTTCGATCAAAGGCAAGATAGTCATCGCTTCAGCGAAGGAAACATATTGAGTCCCCCCTAGAAGTGCAGAACGAAAAGCTCGATATGTTTCCTTCGGTGGAGCGACGACTATCTTGCCTTTGATCGAAAGCTTGACGTTGGAGTCCTGTGTCACCTCTGCCCTGTTCGATAACTTCCTTACACTATCCATGTATGTTATTGAAGTAAGATCTTCCAGGTCAATTTTAACCTTGCAAAGAGGACAACTCGAATGCTTTTCGAGCCACACATCAGTACAACCGATGTGAAAAGCATGTTTTCACTTTGGTACTAACTGAAGAATTTCAATATCTTCGAACCAGGGGAGACAAACCACACATTCCAGCCCTCTCCTTGACCCTCTAAGGGAAGAGAACCTGAAGAAAGGTATCCAATTGATCACTGTTTTATCGATCCCAGAATACACAAATTTGTCTTGCTAACACAATCGGAATTTGGTGGTGGCGGTGATTTTGGTAATTGTTGCGCATGGACTCCGGGCCATGGCAGAATTTTGCATACAGTACAATGAGAATGAATGTGAGTAAAAACATGATGGACATGATTCCAATTACTACTGCCAGGCTTGGTTGGAAACTGTTGCCTCCGAGGGTGGAGACGTGTTATTCTCGCCTGGGGTTGATTGTGCTTGGACATAGCAGAAAATTGAAAGAAGTAAAAAGAGGAAAATCATTTCTTTCATTGGAAAATTTTGAGGCTTGTAATATACTCCTATATGTTTACTTGTTGGAAGTGGGAATTGGTTTTCCACAAGAAAGTGTGAATCTTTATGAGAGAGGAATGGCTTGGGACATTTATAGGTCAACGTAAATAGTTTGATATTGATTTGTTATACAGGAGTGTTTTTTTATTTACTTTGACAACCAATAAATCTTCAAAACAGAATTCTGTTAGCACACATCCAATAAAAGAAGCAACAAATATATAATCCTTTCTGTTGGATTAATTTAATATTTTACAATTTATATTAGAGTTAAATAATTATGTTGGAGAAATACTTGGAGTTAGTTTGTAACCTTGACTTGGTCTCCTATTTAATCTCCAACAAACAAACCACTTTCCTACTTTTCTTATAATTGTTCCTACATAATAGGATTGTTTGGTTTATCCTAAAAATTATAATGTTGGTTGTTCCTATGTTCACTCCACGTAATCAGAATTTCCGTAACAAACCAACTTATCAGTTATTTGCTTATAAATTAAACGTTGGCTTCTTCTTTAGGAAAAAAGACCAGTGCTATTACCTATCTCTCTTTCCTGGTTTCTACAACTAAAGTGGTCTTCATATTCTCCATATACTACTGTTTTCTCCACTACCATTTTCTTCTCATATACTTGATATAATTATTTATTCGGATTTCGAGTGTCGGGAAACTATTGGTTCGTGAGTTTAATTCGCTGCACAGAAGAAAACTCGAAGGTCGTTGTATCTTGGGGAAGGAGCGCCATTTAACCCTGTGCAGAAGGGGGTGTATCTTTCCTAAGGAGAGCGCGATTTCGCGTGCCTCGACCACCCCACAGGCTTTTCTAATCCTTTCTTTATTTATCTAATTTCCTTAATTTTGTTTGATGCATATAATTTAGAATTATTATTTTAACAGAAATTCCTATTTCATATAATTTCCCCAACAATCTTAGGAAAGATAATTTAGGATTTTCTGCTAGAGTAATTTCTAGTTTGGGTGTCATTGGGATTAATGCTTTTGTATTATGAAATTGGAGAAGGAAAAGAAAGAGCATATAATCCAGGGACTTCTGCCTTGGGATGATTTATTTGGTATGCTTGTAATTCAATTGACTTGCCTTTACAAAGAATCCGTATGACATCAGATAGCAGTACTTCATTTGATGTAGTTCCATATTTTATTGGTGATCATGGTTTTTAGCATCAATTACAACTTCATGGCTGAATGAGTAATTAAAAAAAAAAGGGTTTGTATGCCCACTCTGGATATTATGCATAACAAGTTCTCTTAATGTATTTCTCACTTTGCTATGCATTATGGAACTCGAATAGTATTCTTGTGTTTTGGTTATTTAAATGTTATCAACATGTAAATACAATTATGCAATGTGACATCTCTTGATTTTGAAAGGAACGAAATTCTTGCATCTTGGCATGAAGTCTATATATGGGACAGAGGGGGTGTGCTGCGCAGCGATTTTTGGTGTCGCGCCAGCATTGCTTTGGCGATCGAAGACGTCCACCACGTAGAGCTCGTCGAGTACTAGAACTCTACCAAAAATCAACTCGATCGGATATCGTTATGTTCTTCATCGGGACACATATAACTTGAAAAAAATCGGAACACATATAACTTGAAACAGTGGATGAAAACCATTAAACTCATTTTTTTCAAGTTAATTGTTTTCCGATGAGACACTTAACGACATCAGATCGACTTGATTTTTGGTAGAGTTGTAGTACTCCACGAGCTCTACGCAGTGGACGTCTCCGATTGCCGGAACGACACCGGCGCGGCGTCGAAAATCACTGCAAAGCACGCTGCGCAGCACACCCCCTCTGTCCCTATATATGTGTGTGACTAAGGAGTAAACTTTATTGATTTGCGAATCAGCCATAATTTTTTTTTTTTTTTGGGTCTAACCCACCGGTATCCGGAAGCCCACTGGACCCTGACTAAATCCGGTTCGAGCCGGGTTGGCCCACGAAGGGGTAAAGCTCTCCCAACGCAAGTTTCCTCCATTCACAAGACTCGAACTCGAGACCTTGCTTAAGGGAACAAGTTTCCTCCATTCAGCCATAATTGCTTATACAGATGCATGTATGTTTCATTGGGGTGAGTGAAGATTTAAGGCTGCAGGAATGGAAAGAGGTTGAAACCAAAAAAAAAAAACTACCAAAAAAAAAAAAAAAAAAAACTAAGCCCTTCCTTTGATAATCTCCTATCAAAAAAAAAAAAAAAAATGTCATGGCAGAACTCTCTGGCTGCCTTATTTGAATAGTTATCCTATTTAGATTTGCGCTTGGCCTACTGTTGAATGTGGGGGCTTATAAGTGGCTGTAATTGGAAAGTTATATTTGGCCAGTATTGAAATGCTTCAACGAAATACATTCCATGGTTTTAACAAAAAATTATTTTGTATTGCAATTGTATCCTTAATTTTACTTCTCATGTTCAATAAAAAATGGCAAGAGCTTCTTTTTGAAATTCTCAGTTCTTAAATGTGAGAGGCAAAATTGATACCATAGTCTTTCTTAAAATCACAATTTTGGGTGTTTAATTATTTCATGGAAAATTATAAAGTCACTGACTTCGCTTATTGTGTATCTCATAAGAACTCTTAGTTCTCCACCTCTAATGCTGGTTGCAATAATTGAGTAGACAATATAAGGTGCAACATTTTGTGTGCATATCTGTAAAAGATTTATTCTATTTTCTGGCACAAGGTCTAGTGTTTGACTTTTGGGGAATATAATATTTGAGCAATCTACATGCTTTGAGACTGTCTACGTTCTTCTTACTTAGACTTGTTTTAGCAGTTATTATTACTTTATCTTATGAACAAGTCTTCATATTTGTAATTTGACTTCTGTGTGAAAGGAAAGTAATGAGTATTCAGTAATTGGTTGCTTTCTACGGGTAACAGATTTAAGTGACTTAACGCAGTTGAAAATGGCGAGTAGTCCATAAAACCATATGTGAAAAAGATATATTTTTCTTTACTGGTATATTTAAATATTGTTTGTTTGATATTGTAGTGGTAGCAACTGAATATTGGACTATCATTATTGTGATTAATTAGTAGCTAACTGAGGGAGATCAATGCTTCCAATGGATGCTTTATAGGTCTGGTGCATATGAAAGTATTAGACTTTCAGTTTTCTATTTTACATTGATATGTTAATACCTTGCCAAAAGGAAAATTGTTGATATGGTTATGTGATGGCATACCCACAATTATCTACTCCACAAGTGAGATGCAATGGTTATGAAAGTCTCTAAAATTTTCAAATGTGGCGGTTTTATTAACATGATCATTGATTGATGGTAATTTCATGATCTTTGAAGGATTATGTTCTAATGAGACACTAACTTTGTGTCATAGAATTTTGTTTGGAAAATTCAAGTGGATGTTGGCCAACTTCACAATGACTTCAATAAATTCTTTTAAAGGAGTGAAGCATGTTATCTTAATTTTATACCAATTGCCACATGATTTAAACTTTCACTAATTTTGTGTTGGAGAATGTTGGATAAATATTTTCAGGTAGTAAATGTTGGCAAGCTTGAAATGAAGCAACACGGGAGCTCTGATAAATATCTAAAAAATGTGGGGGCCTGATCAGCCCAAAGAGAATTCTCATAAGAAAAGATTAGCGCGCAGGCTAATCTTCGACGTCTTAAAAAAATTGCTGAGAAATGTTTGTATCTTATAAAGAACAAAACATATTCTCGAATTAGCGCTGTAGACACTAAAAATTCATCATGGCTTAAGCACCATCCGATTAATTGAGAGAAATAAATAATCTTAATTAATCAAAGTCAAAATTGGTCAAAACCCTGCAAATAATTATTGGGCTCGGCAAAGTGCGGGTTCAAAAGATGTGGGCTAGACCAAAAGAAGATGGGCCTATTCAATTGGCCAAACGGGCCATGAAATTGGGTCAATCCATGAACACTGGCCCAACCAAATTAGGTCAAATGTCAATTTACTCTTATGAAAAGAAAATTAATCAAGGACAATTAATATATACACATGTATATAATTTGACTTGACTTATTTCCATAATGAGAGTTCAATCCACTCTTATGGAAAGAAGATCAATCATTTGACTTGATTTACTTCTATAATAAGAGGTCAATTTACTCTTATGGAAAGAAAACCAATCAAGGACAATATATACTTACATATATATATTTGACCTGATTTATTTCTTAAATGGGAGGCTGATTTACTCTTCTTTGGAAAGACAATCAATCAAAAGAAACTTTCCAAATTAGAGGACCCTCTCTTTAAGCCTATAAATAGAGGCTCTCATTAAGAAGAAAAAGACATCTGCAGCCAGAGAAATTCCAGAGCGCTCTCAAGCAGTTCTCAAGGCTTCTCTGCAAGTTCTTCTCAAATCCCTCAAGTTCGTGTGGAGGATCAACAAGCACCAAAGCTACGTGTCGATTCATCCATAACAACAACGGTCTACGCGTCAGCTAGCGAAGATCATCCTCAAGTTCACCGTTTGTTCGAGATAAAGCTGTTCAAGCCCTCGATCAAGCTTCGTTCTTCAAGCTTCTCAACTCGAAGATCTGAAAGAACTACAAACCGGTTCAATCCTACAACAAGCTTCCATAGCCGTTAGGTTGCACCATCAACTTCGGAGATCAAATCAGAGGAATTATTCTTTATTGTAAAGAATTTAATAGAGATTGTACCCGCATTCAATTCAAATCAAATCAATAAAATATATTTTGTGCATCTTTTTCGTGTCTTTATTGTAGGACTCGAATTTGTGTGTTACAAGCGCGAAGGCTAATTCTTTAATCATTGAGGGGAGTAGGACTGATGCCCATAAGTTAGTCACCTCGGTGGACACCTAACCTTTGTGATTGGAGATCCAATGAATAATGTTCAATAGGTAACAACGAAGCTGAATGGTGACTAGGAGGAGCACTAAAATATTAGAGGAGAATCCCTGGTCCTATTTCTATGGTGATAGTGCTCATGCTCTATGCATGTTATGTGACAATAGGAAGAGCTTAGCTCTGAATGTGTCCAAGGTAGGATTCTACGGGGTGTTGGTCACAAACAACCCTTGGAGGACACACCTATATGAGTGTGGCAGTGGCGTCGTTGCTGTGGGAAATTGAGCTATTCTCTAAAGACACTCATAGAAACGAGATACGTGCGCATGACCGTCTAACGTGCAAAACCATTCCAGAACCATAAATGTTTCCCATACTGTGTGTGTGGTAAGTGTAAGTTTGAAATCAAGGGCTTAGTTCAAGATTCGTTCACTACGGTTCTTCAAACTGAAACTTGTTAACACTAAGTGTAGGTTCAAGTCTGGAAGACACATATGCCCATTGCGCAGTAAAAACACTCTTGTAAAATTTTAAATTATGTGGGGGATTGTTGGATTAATTTAATATTTTACAATTTATATTAGAGTTAAATAATTATGTTGGAGAAATAATTGGAGTTAGTTTGTATCCTTGACTTGGTCTCCTATTTAATCTCTAACAAACAAACCACTTTCCTACTTTTCTTATAATTGTTCCTACATAATAGGATTGTTTGATTTATCCTAAAAATTATAATGTTGGTTGTTCCTATTTTCACTCCACGTAATTAGAATTTCCGTAACAAACCAACTTATCAGTTATTTGCTTATAAATTAAACGTTGGCTTCTTCTTTAGGAAAAAAGACCAGTACTATTACCTATCTCTCTTTCCTGATTTCTACAACTAAAGTGGTCTTCATATTCTTCATATACTACTGTTTTCTCCACTACCATTTTCTTCTCATATACTTGATATAATTATTTATTCGGATTTCGAGTGTCGGGAAACTATTGGTTCGTGAGTTTAATTCGCTGCACAGAAGAAAACTTGAAGGTCGTTGTATCTTGGGGAAGGAGCGTCATTCAACCCCGTGCAGAAGGGGGTGTATCTTTCCTAAGGAGAGCGCGATTTCGCGTGCCTCGACCACCCCACAGGCTTTTCTAATCCTTTCTTTATTTATCTAATTTCCTTATTTTTGTTTGATGCATATAATTTAGAATTATTATTTTAACAGAAATTCCTATTTCATATAATTTCCCCAACACTTTCATGGTCCATCACCAGAAAATCGGTTGCTGTATGATCAAATGACCATGATCATCGAGTGGTCGTCTGGGTATGTGTCTCAACGATCATACTCTTAGCCAAAGTGGTCATCTGAAAAGATTACGTGCTGATCAAAGGAAAAAGACTAGTACAGAAGCAACAACTTTTGTGTGAAAACCAAATTCGGATCAAAAAAATTTAATGAGAACAAATCTATCTAGTTGAATGATATGCATCAGTTCAAGTTCAGCGATGAAGGAAGCAGGTGTAGTGGAAATTATATACCACCTCTACTTTCTTGTAGTATGAGTATATATATATATCATCTATGTGCTCAAACAACCGCTAGCGAAGTCTTCTTATCATTGCCGTCTATGTCAGCAGCTGGCTCTTCCATTTCAACTTCCTACCGAGAAAATGTAAAAGACAAGTGAAAATAGCATCTTTGCCATATGGTTTTACGTAAAAAAGTGATGCCCCAATCTCCTAAGCTTAGCTAACCCTGTCTCCCTCGATCGTCACTTTCAGCTTCACCTTCTCCACCATCCACACCACCTAGCCAAAACCCTGATTCTCCCTAGTCCCTGCCCACCCAGGATATATGCTCTCTCTCTCTCTCTCTCTCTCTCTCTCTCTCTCTCTCTCTCTCCTTGCTGCAAATAGGAGCCCTAGTACCGCTGGTCCATCACGGATGGCCACATTCTCTCATCGAGTTCTCTCTCTGTCCGACCACCATGCCGTGCGACATTTGTGGCATCTCGCAAGTCTCCTTCCCTATCGACCCGCAGATAACTTTGTTTTTGTCATCAGGTAGTTTAGGAGTTGGGGAAAGATCAGGTTTTAGAGTCGCGGCTCGCGAGGACCCGGGGCCGAGTTAGGTTTCAACATTAAAACTCTCACCACACAAGAAATGCAAGCGGGCACAAGTTTAATATGAAACCAAGTTTTGTCTAATTTCAATCAAGACTTACAATAACTAAACTGGTCAGATAATTAAAAAGTTCGATATGACAGTTAAGTACAATTTAAGTTGTTCTGGTTGTTAAAATATTTGTAGGTAGCATGCCGAAAAAATTGTTCTTAATATTGTACAAATGCAAATTTGCAACCTTAAAAAGGCTAATAAAAAAAACTAAATCTCGTCATGTATCCTAACATCAGAGACAGAGCCCATGGAAAGTATCAGCCTCAACAAATTCGAATAGACAAATATTTTTTTGAAAATAGAAGCCGCTTCTATTTTGCTTTTTGGCCCAACTTTGAAAAACTCAATGATGGATGTATTAAAGTTAATTTCTTGGCTTTATAGTTTTCTACATTTATTCATTCTGATTCATCACAGATCTGCAGCACAATGCTTGGTTTGTCTTAGCTTCAATCTAGCACCGACGAAAGATCAAGCAAAGACAAATATTATTATAAAAAGTAAAGTAGGCAACAAAAGCATGATGCCTTTTATCTGCTGTGACACCTTGCACCTAATTGTGGAACTAAAACGGTAAAACAGAATGAACTGTTTTTTAAAACGTGACATCCTGGTTGGGGTTTCATTTTTGTTTCGTTTCGTTTTGCTTTCTCTTTGGATAATATAAATTCTTGAAACTCACCATTTCAACCAATCGATATTCCATCAATAGCCTCAACAATAGGCATTATCGATTTTCCATAATGCCTTTTTCTATATTGCATTATTGATTTGAGTCAATTCTGTCGGTGCTCCGATGTCTTCAAAATCAATCACCTAGATTTAAAAACAAAGCATAGGGGAAAATTGAAGTAGTTTGGCCAGCAGTAATAATGTCCAAGCAAGAAAAGATTTTACAGAGATGCACATATGTTCAAAAGCATGTCGACTAAACAATAGTTTTGAAGTTGTATTGGTCAAATGGATATTTGATTGATACAATATGGATGCACTCACAAATGACTTGTAGAGATCCTTGAGCAGCTTTTTTGAAATCTTTTGTAAGCACCAAAAATCCAAGAACTTGTCAATCTGATGAATTGGTGCCACACCTTTTGTATTGTTTGATAACTGAATAAAAAGGATGTCAAATTGTTAGACTAGCCCCAGTTTCTAACAAGTTTTCAGTAGAATGGCGATAGTGAAGTAGGGTTTAAAGTGATAATTTTCAGTTGTATTTTAGTGCTTTATAGTTGTAATTTCAGATAATAGTGATCCCCACCCTGATTAGGCCATTTCTCTTTGTACTCTAGATACTCATTCAGTTGGATTTCAACTCTGCAGTGAAATTCCTGTTTCTCAAAAAAAAAAAAAAAAAAAAAGGAAATGGGTCTTGGAGGCTGCTCTCAAGTAATAAACTTGGCCCAATTCCTATGTTATATTCATAAAAATGATGTGCATATTTGGGCCACCATAAGAAAATTCGTGCCTTATATGTTTCATGTTTGTGTTGTTGATGTATGAACTAAAACCCTATGAGAGGAGCCCTTGCTATGCTCGCACCTTGGTAAGGCAGTAGTACGTAGTTGGGTCAATGTCCGAAGGAGAGTTTACCTGTAAAACACAACCAATGCAGAAAAGACAAATCATCTCTCAATCCCTAAAAATCACGTTTTATGATTCTTAAAAATCACGTTTTATATACATTGAACGGTTCAAATCATCAAAATTCAATTGGGAAAGGTGAGAGTCCAGCATTTTAGCCATTTGTTGGATCCCTTACTAAAAGGGGCCTATATGTATGGCTTGATTTTATGGGATTCGGATTCCCATTTTAATAAATGGGAAACAAGGCCCAAACCCACAAAGTCCGCTTTGTGACTCTCTCTCTCGCTCTCTCTCTTAGCCATGAACAAGGTTTTCTCTTCTCCCTCTTCCTCCTCGTTCTCGTCCTCCCAATCACAATACAAGCCAAGTGCACACGTACGTGCGATGACGAACCCGAACAGGGCAGCAACGAAGTTGAGGCCCTCAAATTGAAACTAGTCGCCATAGCCGGCATCCTCGTCGCAGGCTGATAAGCCTAGGGGTCAATGTGTAATCTTTAGTAGTGTAAGGGGTCAATTTGTAATTCTATTTGTTCTTAAAGTTGGTTACGTTCTGTTGGGGAGGACCGCAGAAGTGGGAAAGAGAGAAAGAGTGTGTTTTAACTACTTCTTGATTCTGTTTCTCTCTCCCTTTCTCTGATTCTTCTTCCCTTGCTACTCCTCTCTTCTCCTTTATTTATTTTCTCGTTTGTAACCATTAATAAAAGCTCTGGACTTGAGGCTTCTTACACCGTTTAATTTCCATTTGATTTCTCTTCGAAAATTATCACAGGCGGCCTCGGCATCTCTTCCCAATCTTTTGGGAAATTCCATATATACAACCTTCACAACGCCATTAAACCCACGTGCAGTCGTCGTGTATTGTGATTGGGAGGATGAGAGCGAAGAGGAAGAGGGAGAAGAAAAACCGGTGAGTGAATAGTGATATTGCGGAGGAAGAGAAGAGTGGGGATCAGCATGAGGGTCACGTGCATGTTCGCACGCATGGACATGCCCATGGGGCTGCATTTGCGGATGATGGTTCAGTTCAACTTCTTCAAGATCAGATTATAGCACGTGATCGAACCTCTTGCTGTTCCCCGCCCTTCCTTTCCGCAAACGCAGGCTATGGCGACTAGTTTGGAATTTGGATGATGGTTCGGTTCAACTTCTTCAAGATCAGATTATAGCACAGGTAGTTTATGATTAAGAGTCTATAGTTAAAAATCATGGTGGAAGTACTAATTAGACTGTGCTGTAATTAATAATGCTCTCTTTCCTGGGTATTTTTTTCTTCCTTGAACTTTGGATACATTTATTTATTTTGCTACGGGTTGGTTTTTATAATCTGATTATCAGAACAGCATGTGAACGGAACCAAAGAAACATATTTTGAATATAAATTTGACCATAATGCGGCGAAGGAGAGTGATAATTACAGAGAGGATATGGGTAAGACGGTCTTTTTAATTTCACACGCGGCTTGAAAAGCTCCCTGTTAATTTGTATAAAACAATTTGAGAATTATTCTGTATATTGATCAGTGTACGTACTACACATCTCAGAATACATTTTAGAGAATCAAGAATTTATAAGTACTCATCCAGCGGTTATGAGTTTGTATATCTCCCGTTTTTAATCTAAATAATTCTGCGGAATATAAATAATTATGGTACGTTTTGACTATATATACTTGGTTTTGCCCCGTTTGTATTGACCTTGGAGTTATCTTGTTGAAAACCAGTAAAGGTCCAAGAATTTGTCAATATGATGAACTGGTGCCAGTGCCACCCCTTTTGTTTTGTTTGATCACTGAATAAAAAGGATGTCAAGTTGTTAGACTTGCCCTTGTTTCTAACAATGTTTAAAGTGGTAATTTTCAGTTGTGCTTTAGTGCTTTATTGTTGTAATTTGAGATAATAGTGATCCCTACCCTGATTTGGTTGTTTCTCTTTGTACTCTGGATACTCATTTAGCTGGATTTCAACATTGTAGTGAAATTCCCGTTTCTCAAAAAAAGAGAAAAAAAAAAAAAAGAAAGAAAGAAGAAGAAATTGGGTTTAAACTTGTAATTTTTCTGTATATGTTGATTTTATTAATTTTGACTTTTTGTTAGTTAATTTTTCTATATAATTGGCATATATTTGGGGGCATTTCAAAACCAAAGACAATTGAGCCCCTTGCAGTAGCATTGAGTTTTCATCAGCTTTTTGAGGGCATGGATCTTGGAGGCTGCAATTCATAAACTCGGACCAATTCCTGTGCTAAAAACATAGTAGGATTTGTTCATAAAAAGGAGATAGGTACATATTTGGGCCACCATAAGAAAATATGTGCAAGTCCTTATGTATCATGTTTGCTTTGTTGATGTGTGAACTAAAACCCTATGAGTAAAACCCTCACTACGCTTGCACCTTGCTAGGGCAGTAGCAGCTTTGGCCATTGTCTGAAGGAGAGTTTACCTGTAAAACACAACCAATGCAAAAAAGACAATTCATCTCTCAAATCCTCAACATTTGTGCCAACGATAAAAAATCCAAAAAATCGGATAAGAAATCTGGAATATGAATATGGAAATTAGAAGTAATCCATGTCGAGAAAGAGCTTTTACCTAGAGAGATACACACAAACGACTAAAGTGCAATGGAGCCCTTTTATACACAGCCGCTCAAACAGTGTTCAAATCATATTTTGATATTTGTAGACTCTGTTTGAAATTCACCTCGTTGCTTGTCCACAAAGAAGAGGGAAATAGGGCTTACTAGTACCGGCTGACAATTTCAACAGGAAAACCTATACCTAACGCAATGACGAAATAAACGAAGGGGGAAGGCTATTGCCCAAACAGTGAAAAAGTGGCAAACGAAACCTTGCCAAATGTTGGCTCTTTTAAAAGTACTAGTTTTAGTCATCGTGCTTTGCACGAAAACGCTTGCTCATTGTTAACCTTATTCCTAAACATGAATAACCAGGTCCGTCTAATATCTACAAGCCGACTTCGGAGGTATAGTAATTAAGAGTAGAGAGGAGCAAAAGTTCACTTCAATGCTCTCTTACGTCCTAGAGCTCAACGCTCCACACACCTTTACGTACTGAGGCACTGTCGATATTTTTAAATAAAATTCTCTTAAAAGGCATTATTTCCTTTTCTTCCTAACCTCTTTAGTCCCTATTTTTCTTTTTTTGACTTTGAGACTCTCGAATATCTAGGTTGATGTGTGTGATTATTACAAAGTTCAGATATCAACCTTTTATACGTCTTCCTTTCATTACCACATGCTCAAATCAAACTCAACATTAAGCGGCAACGAAATTACTTCCATAAATAACTAACAAACATTAGAGTAACTAATAAATTAGATTAAAAGGATTTAAACCTGTTCCAGTAGCATCAATGCAGTAATAATTTTTTAAACGATTGATGTAACGCGACGATCTTCCACTGGATATGTCTTCAAGAATTTATTGAGTTATCCTACAACAACAAAAATAAAATTAGATTAAAAATGAAATTTAGATATTCCTGCCATCTCTCCTCTCTCTCTCTCTCTCTCTCTCTCTCTCTCTCTCTCTATATATATATATATATATATATATCTTTGCAATATGCCCCATCCCAATTCTACTCCTCTCTTTCTTCTGGTAGAAGCAAAATGGTGTAAAACTTTTTGGACTTGGGCACCAAGGAAGTCCAAAACATGGAGCAAATTAAGGAACCAACTTTTGACTTTTGAGGCCAAAAAAGAGTTATGCTTGTACTTCAGCAGTAATTGAATGGAGATTGTGAATTACCTAAACTAGCCCCAAGAGTACAAGGCTACCCAACAAAAGGAGAAAGGTATTTTGGTCCAACAAAAATTGTGGCAAGCCACATTAGTTCTTTTATGTAAAGGTCTTTGATAGGTATAGGTATAGAAGTGTGTTGAAAATTACAGAACTACCCTATAATCTCTATGGAAATTCATAACTATCCTAAAGTGGCAATGAAATTACAAAAGTACCCTAAGTGGCAAGCGACCACATCTCTCTCCCTTTATATACAAGTGTGTTGAAAGGTTGTAGAAGGGTAAACTTTGTAAAAAAAAAAAAACATAAAAAGGGACAAAAGTGTCTTTTAACTTCAGATTCCATGTATCTATAATTTCCAAAAAGTACATCGCTGACCATAAATACTTTTTATCCTTTCCACTAAAATGCAATTGGCTCTTCATTCATAAGCTGAGGTGAGGCAGTTAGAGAAAAACAACTAAAAAATATGCCCGTCATGCATAAGGTGAGGTAAGGTAATTAGGTAAAACCAACTCAAAAGCATTTTACAGGTCTCCTCAGGATTAACTGGGATGCGTCCTTGAGTGAATTGTGGGGGATGGGATGACATTCTGTTGGCGTGTTAGCGATTTTCTTTGATGGTACAAGATTAATTGTCTTTGTAATGCTAAATCCAATAGTTGGCCGCTACCATTTACACTCACACTTACATATTACAATTATTGGATTGCTCTCAAGAGCCATTAGATCGCAACCCTTGCAAGAAATGGCCAAAGCCAGATAAATGGTCAAGCCATTTTATTGTTTTAACTTCCGAAATGACTCTCCATTTAAGGACCAAATTTTGACCTTAAAATGGCTCTCCGTTAGACACGCTCTTCGTCATAGGGGGACGTGGACTATATTCTTCTCTAGAGTTTAGCTTTGGCATTGACATGGGTAAAACAAAAAAAAAGTTCCTCTGTTCATGTATTGTATGATTCCCCCTTTGAAGAGTAATGGAATTTCAGCCTTCTTCTTCATCTCGACACTGATTGCACACTAAATAATGCGTGCATTTGACGTTATTTCATTTATCAAGGGCTCAGTTTGGATTTTGAAAAGAATGGCATCATCACCATTTAGGGATATGTTGACTCATTTATGGCCATTGCATATATGCCTTACAGACCTGAAAAGTCTCTATTAATAGATACTCTAAAATACCTATCCATTACCCAAGTCTACACTCACAAAAGGAGATAGAAATAAAACAAAAGAGTCCTTCTGACAATAATACGGCAAAAAGAAGAAAAAAAAAAAATTCCAGTGTATTTTTTTTATTTTTCTATGCACTTTTCACATTCATATACACTTTTCACACATTTTAATACGCTTTTTAAATTTTAACGATAGTCTAGTGGTCTGATTATAGAATTTTTCGTACAAAAACAACAAAAAAAATGGTAAAAGAAGAATGAGAACAACAACCAGAGTTCGAGCTCGAGTGGTCGTGAGTGGACACTTACTTACTTTACGTTTCATTCTATGGAAAAATAAGGGGAAAAGAGGGGAAACCAATTTAGAAATAAAAAGGAGTTTGATTTGTTTCTGTTATTTGGTTTGGGTACAGAGAATGGAAAATTTATTCCACGGTATGGACAAAAATTGAAATCGATATATTTATTCAGAAGTATTAGGTGTCCATCCATATATAGTAAATTTTATTTCCCTTTATTTGGAAAATTGAAATCGAAACATAGCCACAAAAAAAAAGAAGAAGATAGGTTCTTGTTAAGAACATGTAGCCATGTAGGTGATCTATCAACTGTTTTTATGCAAGATCGAGAATTTGATGGTGACAACTTCGGCTTATATCGACATTTTAGTTCATGGTGGACTACTCTAAAATTGGGCAAAATTTTAATGACATCGAAAAATTCCCTTTCCATCGCCAAAAAAAATACTAGTGTGCCCCTATCTCAGTGATTGGAACAAAATAAATGATGGTAAGACACACTCCTATCAAAATTATTGTCCTATATCTACTACTTCTAAGCCCACTTTGCCAAGATGGTCATGCAACCCAATCCTAGAAGAAGTGCGACATCACAGCAAAGAAGTAGTTTTAGATTGTTCAGCAATCTAGGGCCTTTGAAGGTCTCTTGAATAAGGTCGACGAGAGCCATGTATATTAATATTCCGGCCGAAGCAGCATTCAGTAAACCTTCCACAATGAGAGCCTTCGGGCTATTTTCGTTGTATGAGTTTGAGATGGCAAAACCTATGGCTATCCCAACTGGCGTGGTTAGGGTGAAGAATATGGACATTACCCCGACCTTTAGAGCATTGAATTTGGCCTACAACAAAGATTAAACAAGATTTTAGTCAAAACAAAAGTAAAAAATCACTAAAAATCTTACACGCTTGTAAATGGAGTAATTGATCATATTGTACTTCATAAAAAAAAAAAAAGTGATATGAATGCAGTAATAAGAGTATCACCAACAGTCTAAGTAAAATTTTGAGTGAAAAATGCTAGTGAACAGTACACATGTTTCATTTTACCTACGGACAAAATCTTTCAACACTCTAATCATCTTTTTTTTGGTGCATCGGAAATATTAGTCATTAAGACATAAGATTCAGAAGTTTGGAAACAGACATAGCACAAAGCAAATACTACTAAGCCTAAAACAAGAAAAGAAGCTAACTAGTCCCTGCGATGCCTTGTTCCCAAGGCATCCTCACGCACAAAATAACGAACTGATTGAGGAGTTATGATTGTAATGTTTGGAAAAAACGAGGAGAGCACATGAATGTTGACATTCATGTGCTCTCCTCGCTTTTTCCAAACAACTCCTCTTCGAATCTTAATTCAGTAGTTCCGAAACACGGCCCCGTGGTATTCCGAGATTTCCAAAACACTTTAATAATCCTTTCTATTATCCTCTGTATTTTTATCAAACATTACAAAATATTGTTATATACAAAGTAAATTTTAAAAAACAAAAAAGGAAAGAGAAGAGAGGGAGAGGTGAATAATAAAAAAGGAAAAGCTTTGTGAATAGTAACTAGGTTAATGTGTTTTCAGATACCATTAGCAAAACTAGTTTACCTGTAGTTACTGGAAAAAAAACTAGTTTACCTGACCATTTTTTTTTTACTTTTTAGATTCCTCTCGTCATGATGAACTAATAATCCACCAAAAATCGACGCAAAACTAACAAATGCATTTTTTTTTAATAAAGACAAAAAAAAAAAAACCATTTCTTTTTGCCAAAGCACAGAGATGCTGGCATCAAGGGTCCAAGATTTATACTGCAGCGAAAGCGGAATCAAAGGAAAATGTAAGGATAACATGACTTGCTGGTGGTTGGTTCATGAGGAGTGCATGATCAACACATATAGAAAGCATGAGAATGCCTTTAACAGGTTGCTTTGGTTTACATACAAGTTAATGCAGAGGATTACAGGGCCACTCCTTTAGATGTATGCCTTGTGACTTCCTAGAGGAGTCCTCTTTAAATTGCACATTGCTTTTTTACCGTTAATAACATGGAAGGCTTTTTAGAGTGTATTGGGGGGTTTTGATCAATGAGATAGCCCCCCAAAAAAGGACGGATCGACTGACTTAGCTACCGGACACCATAGACATCTCCAAAGCAGCAGCAGATATAGGGAAGAGGGCAATCACCAAAGCAACTACTGCCCTACGAAGGTGCGAGCGTGGTGAGGACTCCACTCGCAGGGTATTTAGTTCACACATCAACTACGCAAACATGATACATATAAGCACTTGCACGAATTTTCTTATGGTGGACCGGATATATGCATCGATGTTATGAATAAATTGTCCCTATGTTTGTAAAATAGGAATTGGACCTAGTTTATTACCTGAGAAATGCAGCCTCCAAGACCCATGCCCTCAAAAAGCTGATGAAAACTCAATGCTACTACAAGGGGCTCAATTGTATTTGGACTTTGAGAAGTCCCCAAAGATACGCCGATTATGACGGAATGAACCACAATACCTGTCTCCAATATCTATTCACCAACAACGAAAAGTCAAAATTAACAAAATCAACATATACAGAAAATTACAAGTTTAAACCCTCCTTTTCTTCTTTCTTTGTGTTTTTTTTTTGGGTGGTCCGAAACAGGAAATTCATTGCAGGGATCACTATTATTTGAAATTTCAACCAAAGCACTAAACCACAACTAAATTATCACTTTAAACCCTACTTCACTATTGCCATTCTATTGAAAACTTGTTAGAAACAGGGGCTAGTCTAACACTTTGACATCCTTTTTATTCAGTGATCAAACAATACAAAAGGTGTGTCACCAATTCATCAGATTGACAAGTTCTTGGATTTTTGGTGCTTTTCAAGTCGCGTGTGAAATTAAAAAGACCACCTTACCCCTATCCTCTTTATATTTATCACACTCCTCTATCGCACATTTATCGTTGATGCTGCCCATTCCCACCACCTACCACCCCTATGAGATCGTAATTTTCACCCCACCAACGACAAATGGTAAAGAGCATTATCGTCAAACTTATATATCAAAATATTGTGCTCATTAGTGAGATGCTCTAGACCATAAATGAAGAAAACATAGTAATGAGTACAAAAATTGATTTGGGTCTTCGGGTTTGTCGTCCCTGGTGTCTTTCGGCTTTGATTTGAGGGTATGGTTTTGCAGCAAAACGTCCCTATAGCTCCTCAGTACTTGGAGGTTTAAGGGGGCCACTGTTTTAGTGGTACTCTGTGAGCAACCACTTTGTGCATATTTCCAAAGGTTAAGTCTGTCTCCAATCATCCTCGCCCATACCCCCATAATTCTGGACTGGATGGGTTCTGTTATTGTTGTTGAGGTTCTATTCATAGGTTGTTCTACTGAATATATATATATATAGTTAGGGCTGCTAAAAAAAGCGGTGAACCGTGAGTCCGGTCCGAACCAAACCAATCCGCACGTTTTGGATTTTTACCGTGGATTAATGGTCCGAACACGGATTCAAAAAATAAAAAACCTTGACTCGCGGTCTAGACACAGATTTTGATTTTGAAGCCGTAGATTAACCGATCCGGACCGTGATATTTTTATTATATATAATTTTTTTTAAAAAATTAAATATATATGTATAGATAAATGATTTTATCTACTTTTACTAATTCACAATTTTCAGGCTCAACTGCTTTGTTTGGAATTCCAAAATGATATCTTAATTTTGTGTTTGTAACTGTCTTTTTAGATGTGTTTGTTTGCATGTTTAACAAGTTTGATGTTTACACTTTACAATGCTCAAGCTCATATTATAGCCTACTATGTTGGAATTCCAAAAAGAGTTTTGAGTATTGTTTTTTGGCTATCTATTTTGATTCCATAATGTTCAAGTTTAGATTGGTTCAATTAATTTGTCCAAAATGAAAATCCGTGGACAAATCCGGAGCCGATCAGTGACTCGCGGATTGGATTGGATTGGAACCGAACCGTGAGACTTTTGGACCGGACATGGATTTTATTTTCAAAAAATCGTGACTCACGGATTAGGATTGGATTCATGTCAATCCGGATCGTGAACACCCTTGTATAAATTCCATGTTTCATATTTTTATAATCTCTAATCGGATTATAAGAAACCAATCCGTAGCAAAATAATAAATGTATCCAAAGTTCAAGGACATGAGATCATATACGTACCTGTGCTATAATCCGATCTTGAAGAAGTTGGACCGAATCATCATCGGCAAACGCGGCGCCATGGGCATGTCCATGCGTAGCATGCGTGTGAACATGCACGTGACCCTCATGCTGATCCCCACCCTTCTCTTCCTCCGCAATATCAATGGCCGCCAGTTTGGCTGCTTTGGCCTTACCAAAATGCATTCTCTGATACAGAACGTTCGCAATCTGTTCCAGTAGCATCGTCGCAATGGCCGCAAGCATGAGAACCATGCCCCCGAACGGGAACGACCTCCACAGCTCGCTCAGGCACGGGTTTGTCAGGTTATCGAAGGCATCCGGTAGCACGTGCACGCATCCCGTGGAAAAGATCACGCCCGCCGCAAACGCCTTGACCACGAAGAAGAGGTCGTTTCCGGGCGAGAATTTGGGATAGAATTTCCCCAGGATTGGGAAAGAGACGCCGAGGCCGCCCGCGACGAGGATGCAGGCTATGGCGATTATTTTCAATTTTAGGGCCTCGTCTTTGTTGCTGCCCTCTTCGAGTCCGTCATCACACGTGCAGTCGGCGTGTATTGTGATTGGGAGGACGAGAACAAGCAGGAAGATGGAGAAGAAAACCTTGTTCATGGCTAGCAGAGGAGAGAGAGGACTGTGGGGTTAATGGTGTTTGTGAAGGTTATATATATAGATATCTTATGTCAAATTTGTGGTGTTTTTTGCATTCTTTCTTTCTTCATTCGTACATTTATAACAAAAGAAAAAGAAGAAAAAAAAGAGTGCAGATATGAAAACTAGTATTGCTAGAATCAGTTCCTTTTTAGAAGAGGAAGTATAGTCATTCAGTCCTTTTCCGGCACGGCTGCGTGGTGTTCCGAGACACTCTAAAACCTGACATTCTTGTCGGTTCCACAACTATCTTTATAAATCCCACATAAATGTGTGGTTTTGGAATTATCGGAATACCACGGGGCCGTGTTTCGAAACTACTGAATAAAGATTCGAAGAGAAGTTATGATTGTAATGGTTGGAAAAAAGGAGGAGAGCACATGAATGGCGACATACAAACTCTTGCAGTGTTGATCGGGTTGGTAAGTGAGTACCAAATATGTGGTGAGATTGATGAAATGACGACATTAGGAGGCTAATATAGTGGTTAGTAAATAGTAACTTAGTATGAAGAGTCTAAACTAAAAGGGTAATCCTAGTTTCATGGAATGACGACATTGTGTGGTTAGTACTGGAAAGGGATCGATAATTTGAATAGGAAAAAGACTAAATATTCCAATGTTAGCTTTTGACTTGGATTGGTTTTGTTAAAGAGAAAAAAAAACAAGAAGCTAAATGGGGTGATTTGGCTAAAAAGAAAAAACTGGTTTTTTGGTTTCTTTTCGTTTTATCTTTATTCAATTTTTTTTTGCATTTGTTAGTTTTCGGTCGATTTCTTGAGGTTTCTTGGCTTGTCTCGACGAGAGGAATCTAAAAAGTATAAAATTATTAGCCAAACTTAAAGTTTTGTGAATAAAGACGAAAAATAATCCAAAAAACTAGTTTATTTTCGGCTTTATTAAAAAAACTGTTACTTTTTTACCATAATTTTATACTCTTGGATTCGTCTGGACGAGATAAATCCAGAAATCACAAAATCTTGACGCAAAACTAACAAATGCTAAAAAAAATTGAATAAAGACAAAACAAAAAAACCAAAAAATCAATTTTTTCTTTTTAGCCAAATCACTATGTGACAGGGATTGTAACCTTCTAGGGGAACCCAACGACTTTGGACTTTGGACAAAAAACCAAAAAACAAGAAGGTAGTGGCTGTGTTTGGTTAGATAGTTTAGTTTAGTTTTGATGATGTCAGTAGGTGTAATGAGTGGAGAGAGATAGAGAGAGAAATGAGGGAAATGATGATGTCATCAAAACTAAAACTAAAATTAAACTAAACGGGGAAACGAACTAGTGTGACCGTGATTGTGACCTTCTAGGGGACCCCAACGACCTTGGACTTTGGAGAAAAAAAAATTTAAAGGGGTGTTTCATTAACAAAAAATAATTTTTTCCAAAAATCAAGATAAGATATTCTCTCACAATACATTACACGAAAAATCGTGAAAAGCCAACTTATTCTAAAAACACCCTAAGCGGAAAGGCCAAATTTCCCTTTTTAGCACCGACTGTTAAAAGCAAAAGTGCTAAAAGGTTAGTTGCTAAAAGACAATTTTATTCTAATTAGTTAACAACAATGTTATGGGTACACCTAACTTGCACCCCACATGCACACCAAGGTGATGTGGCAGACAAGGAGACAAGGTGTCTCCTTGTCTGCCACATCATCTTGGTGTGCATGTGGAGGTGCAACTTAGGTGTACCCATGTCATTTTTGTTAATTAAAAGTTAAGTTGCTAAAAACTAATTTACTTTCTATAAAAGTGCTAAAAACTAGTTTTTCATAAAAATGCAAAAAATAAAGTTGCAAAAAATAAATACGAGAGGAGGGTGCTAAGGGCAAACTTGGGATTCTAATCCGGTGTTACTCAATTGGAAGCCAAGACGTGACTCTTAAGTCATCTAATTGTAATTGGGGGTATGAGATTCAAGTCTATGGAGAGATTTGGAATCCCTTCAAATTCTTAGGATTTGGGGAGCCTGTACTTGTGTCTCAGCGTTATAGTCTCCCGATCCGACCGTTTATCTATGCAATCAATGGTTAAGATTCGTGAATGTATTCTTACAGCTAGTAGTTAACAAACATATTTGAACCGTTGATTGCATAAATGAACGGTCGGATTGGGGGACTACAACCTTGTAGTGCTATGGGGCACTATAGGCTCCCAAATCCCCCAGTTATTAACCCACCAAGTGGGTTTCCGTTTGCTAAAAGCTTTTCTTTTAGTACTCCCAGCTCTTTTTTTTTTAGCAACTTAACTTTTAGCATTGTTATGGAAAATTGACCTTTAACAACTTAGCTTTAAAATTAGTGTTTAACAACTTAGCTTTTGACATTTTTACAGAAAGTAAATTAGTTTTTAACAACTTAGCTTTAAGCTAAGAGGAAATAAATTAACTTTTAACAACTGGTGCACGATTCAAGATTTGAATTTTCTAAGGAGGGTTGCAATCCAATGAGCGATAGAGAGAGAAAACTTCGGCAGGAGAGTGATGGCTGGTTTTTGGTTTCTAAGAAAAGATCAAATGGGGTTTTTTTTTTCTTCGGCCTGGTAATCAAAGATTTGCAAGAGATATGAGCGTCGTTACTATCTATGTCGATAATCTTTCAGATGATATGGACGTGGAATGGTTGGGGCAGATTTTTTCCAAATATGGGAGGGTCGTGGATGTCTTTATTCCGAAAAAGAGAAGCAAAAATTTCAGGACCAAGTTCGGTTTTTTTAGATTCAACACCGTGGCGGAGGCTGAGAAAGCTATTGCGGATCTGAATGGTATTAGTATTAGAGACAAGAAGATTCTAGTTAAAATGGCATCATTCAAAGTAATCCAGAATCAAGGCAGTGAGCATTTAAGGAATCCGAGCGCTGTTAAGAAGCCCGATACTGGAAAACTGGACGCCAATGCTATCAATCTTAAAGGGGTAAATTCAGGGAAAGAAGTTGGGAAGTCTTATGTTGATGCGGTGGTGGGCAGATCACGTACGCCTAGACGTATTTCGGTTAATGCTATTGGCAATGAATGGCTAACTAGAAGTGTTATTGCAAAGCTAAATTCTCTTTCAACCATGGAGTCCATTCGAGAGGCTCTTCATTGCAAAAGGGTACCCTAGTTTGATGTAAGGGATATGGGGGGTTTGTGGGTTGTTCTTACTTTCACGTCAGCCGAACAAATGTTATCCGTGTTCGACGGGGAATTAAGTTGGCTAAACAATTGGTTTGTTGAGGTCAAAAAATGGAGTCCGGAGATGCTAGAAGTACGTCGAAGAAATATCTGGATCTCATGTTATGGTGTCCCTCTTCATGGTTGGTGTGCTCTGACATTTCGCAAAATAGCATAATTATGGGGGGAGGTAATAGGTATGGATGAAGCGACAACTAAAGGGCTATTGTTTGCTGCAGGGAAAGTATTGATAGCTACGGAGCATTGGGATAGGATTGATGAAGTTATTCATGTTGAAGTGAAAGGAAGGATCTTCGAAGTTAAAGTGGTGGAGGAACAAGTGGTGGTTCATGGCCATTGTTCTACCTGTAATCTCACCTTCTCTGAGTCTACCAGGGCCAACTCGACTCAGAAAGGAGATGACTCGGCTGCTGTCTCAGTTGGTGAGGCAAACAGTAGGCGTGAGGTGGTGCACGGGGATTGGGGGGATAATCGAAAAGTCATAAATGATTTGAAGGATGTGTCACGTGTGGAGGATTCAAATTTGGAGACTTTGGTAGACAATTTGGCGGCTGAAGTGACAACAGGCGTGAAGGAGGGGGAGCTACCTATTCGTTCTTCTAGTCCCAAGGAAGACAGCTTGGAAGCAGCTAATATGGACTCATTAAGTTCTTCTTTGGGAATAGATACTTCAGTAATGGGAAGTGTAAGGTTATTAAGGAATTCAAATTTTGACCATTTTCTTTCCAAAGGAGATGATGCCTCAACCCCCATAATTAAGGAGACAGCATTTTCTGGGGAGAATATTAATACTTGCAAAGAGAATATTGGGGATGAGAATATTGTGGAAGCTGGCAACTCATTAAAGGCACAAAACACCAATCAATGTGAACTGGAACCTTGCCACGCCCATATTCAGTCTGCAGTGAAAGGCTTGCAAGGAAAAAAGAAAAGGAAGAACATAAACGATATCCTGGGTTTCACAAGAGTCAAGTCAGCAAACACTAATTCGAAGGTTGGAAGAAAAAAGGGAAAATGTGTTTTGTTTAGGTCTGCTGTAGCCTCTGCAACTCTTTCTGCATCAATCTCTTCTGAGGGTATTAATAACAGGAATAGAATTTTGCTTGATGAAGCACAAGCTATATGGGCAATCAACAAGTTACATGGAATCAACTACAATGGGGACGAACAAGAAGTAATCAGCAAAATTGCGGAATTGGTATCACAAAACAAGGGATTGGCTGATTGCCATCTATAATCCCGTCCCATATTTTCTATGGCCTTAACTTCTCAAAATCATGATAATTTTTACCTTGGAATGTTTGGGGTTGAGTAAGCTGGAGAAAAGGGGGGTGCTGCTAGTTTCCGGAAGTGGGGTTGGAAGCAATGCGGGGTTCTAGGTGCATGCTTGTGGGTTCAAAGGTTTTTGGATGTGCTGGCTTGGTGTTGGTAGGTTTGTGGGGTTCAAGGTGCATGTCTTGACTTTTCCTTTTGGGTTTTTTATTAGGTGTAGTGGTTGAGCATTTTGTGGGATTTTTGTAACATCTGAGTATTTGTACTCTTGGGGTGTTTGGCTTTGGTCTTTAGGTGGGCTTGTCTTTTGGTACCTTCGATTGGTGTCTTGCCAATCGTTGGTTTAGGTCTCGGATTGGACAATTTTGCTCCTTGAGCTTATTGTTGTTTCCTTGCTCCTTTTAGTCTTGTAATTTTTTAGGATTAATGAAACTTTTTTGCCTTGCAAAAAAACTTTTAGCAAATGAAAATTTTGCACTTTTATACAAATTCGACTTTTAACAATTAGTGCTAAAAAAACAGCCTTAACTCCCCTCTATACCCCTACTCATATCGTCCGGACAAAAAAAAGTAGGAAGTTAGCGAAATAAGGAAACCTACCCTATTAGCTAGAGACACGTAATTAGGAAATATCCACGTTTGAATTTGAATGTTGTACAATAAAAAATACTCCCAAGTGAAGGAATGGTTGGAATGAACCTAACAATAATCAAGTTGGGAAATATTTTAACTGGGTGTTCGGCCAAACCAACGACCATGTACACAATTTGCAAATAATTATTAAGAGCAGAAAACAAAGAACACAAGACACTGATATTTTGGACTTGTTTGCAATAACTTTAGATATAGATTCAATATTCTTTTTTCAGATTCTAAATTTTAGATTTTAGTAGAAACGATCGTGTAGCAAATATCCTATATACTTATGTATATGATTATACACATATGTCCATATCCTTAGATGTATTTGTATGTAACATTTCATACATCAAAATTGGGTACTTGTGGTGTTGATTTGGGGTTTTATGGTGGTGTTAGAATGAATTAATTTTGTGATGGGTGCTGATTTGTGTGTGTGTGCGCGCACGCGTCCTGGCAATGGCTAGGAGATAGGAGATAGTAGTGAGTAGAAAGAGGTAAGAAAAATGTCCTTCTAATACGGCAATGGTGGTGTTACCGGTGGAAGCGGTGCTTGTGCCGGTGGCGATAGGGTCGATAGAGAGAGGAAGAGGAGATGCTACACAAAGAGGAAAGGGATAGGGGAAGTTATTAGCGAGAACGGATCTGGGGGAGAGGTGAAGTTGTGGGAGGGTCTTCTAACTTGGTGTTGTGGTATAATGTGAGTAGATTCCGTAAATCAAAAGTTTTTGCCTCCTCCGTAAATAAGTTTATCTCTAATTACCATTCCAAGTACTCTTCACTCTTCCGCCCTAATTTAATGGTCCCTCATTCTATTCTAACTAGATAAAAAATTAGCTATATTATAAAAATAGTAGGAGTAATAAATTTTCTGTATAATATGGATCTAGTTAGATTGATCTCAACTAGTTCTATTAGATACGTATTAGTTTCAAAATCACATAAAATATTATAAATTACGAAATAGAAGTATAAATAATTGAAAAATGACACGAATTTCTAAAAATATTTTTAAAATTGGGACAGTGCGAGTATAAGATAAACTCATTCAACAAAAGGAAGAGAGAGAGAGAGAGAGAGTGTGTGTGTGTGCAAGACAGAAACCCACCCAATAGCCAATATTATTGCAACACTTCTTACCTTTACAACACATTTTGTTATAACAACACAAAAATGAGACTCACTTTTTATACTTTTGTGTCATATAACATCACATCTGTGTCATAACCATTGGAGATGCCCTAAGAGCATTGCAGTAGATATTTTTAAAATTCAGGATCATAACCGGCATTTGTCACCTTCCTAGGAGGAGGATTCCTATTCTGGAGAGAGATGTCCTTTAGGAAAAACCTATCCGTACCGACATATAGGTTCAGAAAATGGACCGACATTTGAGATCTTCCCGTCAAGGTTATGAATACCGTGCCGTACCGGCCGGTACGTACCGGTTTTGTATAAAAACGGTACCAAGGACCTTCAATACCGTACCGTGTTCAATACCGGGCGGTACCGGCCGAATACCGGCCGTACCGGCAAATACCGGGAATATCAGCCGGTACCGGAAAATACCGGGCAAATACCGGACAGAACAAAACTGCCACCGTATTTCGGCCATAACTTTTTACTCCGAACTCCGATCAAGGCAAGTTATATATCAAAATTTAAGAGAATTTCAAGATCTACAACATTGTAGTTACACATTTTTTCTAATTTGGTATCGGTGTTACCCAAAAACTATGATTTCTGAACGGGGAGATTATAAAAAAAAACAGGGTATGTTTTTTAAAAAGGGTTTGTGATGCATGGGTTCAACTTCTATCACTACCAAACATCAAATACAACAAGTATGTACTAAATATACATAGATTACGTGGGTTTAAGGGGTACCTTGGTTTTTAAGAAAATGAGACTGGAAATGTCATATTCTGTGACAAATTTTGTGTCTCTTAAACCCTCTCTCTCAATATATATATATATAGTTGCGGCAAATCCGATACGGTACCCGGTATTGACCGGTACCGGTACCGTACCATACCAATAGAAAAACCGGTACTCTTGCCGATATGGTATTCAGAACCTTGCTTCCTGTGGATACTGACATTTTGGAGATCTTAAATGTCTAGGAAAATTATTTTAACCGTAAAATATTTGAAGAAGTGACACATATATTGACATACACAGATAAATTAATAAATAGGTTTGACTCTTGCTTTCTTTTTCTTTTTCTTTTTCTTTTTTGGTTTGACAAATAAGTCGACACATGAGGACCAGAAAATATAGCCTATTTCTTTTTGGGGTAAATATAGGTTTGACTTCCAGGCTTGCAATTAGATGAAAATATTCAATTGCGTTCTTTTTATAAACCCACAAGACGCACTTTCTTTTGTAAGGCAAAATCAATGCCCCACAAAAAACTTATGTTTACATTGAGTAATTGTCATGGATCAAAATTGGGTCGTGGTGTCCCCGCACAGCAGCTGTTGTGCACCATTCGGGCCGTCAATTTGCTCAGATGGACGGCTGAGATTTCACCTCAACACCTTTGCATCCGAACCGTTCGTTGTGTGCATGCAAGATGAGAATAATTTTTATCTACTCTCTTGAGAGAGAGATTGAGCACGTGACTTAGGGTTGGCACTTTCCATTGGAAACCTTCTGAATTTTATCTACTCGTGACGCCGTGGGGTTTTTCTTTTTCCCCGCCAAAGACATGTGAACCACCAGGTACCTAGAGCAGGGGCCTTGTAGCGAGGAGGTCACTACAGGTGTAGTGAGTTCAGTTCGACCCTCCTATCGGCGATCGACAGTCTAGATCATTTTATACTGTAAATAAATATTTTACATATAATTTAAGCCCCATCATCTCACACTTAAATAAACATTTTACATATAATTTAAAACCCCTTATCTGAACCGTCGATTGTCGATCGGACGGCCAAACTGAGCTCACTACAGGCAAAAACGGAACTATTATGGTGCTATCAGGGGCCAAGGCCTCCCCCTCTTCAAAATTCCCAAGAAATGCCTACCAATATATATATATATTTTTAGTATTATATGTTTAGAAGGTGGGCGTCTCCCAATAAAGAGAAGAGGGACTTGAAATATAGGAGTATAACTTACGGTTGTCATAAAATAAAATGCTCTCCATCCCGAATTTCTTGTCCATTTACTTGTCATTTTTTCATTCTCCATCTTCTAATTTATAATATTTTTTTACAATTTTGAAAACTTTGTTTAATAGAACTTATCGAGAATGATCAAAATGAGATACATATTGAATATATATAACATTAAACAGTTGAAAACATAAACAATTTTTAATTTGAGGTATCGTGAATAGTGAAAGTGGACAATAAATTTAGGACAGAGGGAGTAAAAAAGATAAATCATGCGTGGTTGAAGTAACTCATTGTGATACTTTTAATATTTTCATCTTTAGTTCTTTTTGGATTGTTTCAGCTCTAATGTGGGGTGTGTATTTATTGTATTTTCCGTTGTTTTGCCGCTGCTATTTTTGCCGTTGTTTTTGTTCCTTTTTTGGGGATGTTTATGCTCTTATTTGTTGCTTTGGTCCTTGAGGTTCTGTCTTGGTGTTTCCTCTCGAAGTTTAGGTTTGTACCTCCTATTTTTGCTATAATTTTTCTTCTATTTGCCGATCAAAAAATATACCTCGACTTTGTGTTTTTTTTTTTATGGGCACTATTTGGACATTTCAAAGTATAAATTATTGAACCTTGAAATTTTAAAATCTCGTTATTGATGCGGCCCCGTATATGAAATTCTAGTTCCGTCCAGGCAGCCCATTCCCCATGCACCATGCGATCCCGGGTGGTACATATAGTGTTTGACAACTTGTTTACTGTACAATTTATTGTTTACAAGCAGTAGGAGTGGGCTCTTTTTTGAATGAAAGAAGAGGTCTGATTGGCACTCGACTCCATGCCGTGAAATGTGCTGCCACAGAGATACTATCCTTTATGTACCTTTATTATGATATGGAAGAACTGAATGGAAGGTCCAAAATCCTCGCACTTTGTCCTTTTATTCCCTTTGCAATATTGTGATATGATTTCACTGATCCTCCTCGAGTTGTAATATTACAATAAAAATATGAGGAACATTTGACCGCCTTTTTGTAGGTTGTGTTTGCATCTCAAATTTGCGAAGAAATTTACAGGAAAAACAAGGAGAAAAGCTTCTTCTTTTTTTTTTTTTAAATAAGAGCCTTACAAAGTCTCTTTTCCCTATTTATTTTTTTAATTTTTTTTTTTCCCCTTTTCAATCCTCAAATCCCATCATAAAAGGAAGAAAGTCATGGGAGAGGCAACCAGTGAGGATAGCATTCCAGAATGGAATATCGCAAAATGGACAAAGTACTTGAGTGATCATTGTTTAAAGAAGATGAAACGAACGGTGTCGAGTCCAAGTTAAATTTCTCCGGGAATCTGAGTTGGATGTAGGATTTTCATTCAATATAGGCATGATATTACCAAAGACTTCACATTGCAAGTTCAAGTTAAATCTCTCAGAAAGTCTGAGTCGGATCGAAAATGCAACGGACACAGTATATAGATACAATATTCACACAGGGGGTGTGTTAGGATGTTGTATCCGTAGCATTGTTGGAGCCCGATGCAAGATTTTTCATTCAATATAGGCATGATATTACCAAAGACTTCACATGTCAAGTCCAAGTTAAATCTCTCAGAGACTCCGAAGCGGGTCGAAAATGCAACGGACACAATATCTAGACACAACATTTACACAGGAGATGTTACGTTAAGATATTGTGTCTGTAGCATTGTTGTAGGCACATGCAAGATTTTCATTCAATATAGGCATGATATTACCAAAGACTTCAAATGGCACTAGATCCTGTGATAATGAGCTATGAGTTGACAAACACAGAAAAGATGGTAATTGTGATTGTTAATAGAGAGAGAGTGGGAGATAAGGATGACAAGAAATATTAATCTAGACAGTGAGCTTCTGCCTAGGGCCGCCTTGTCTATTGGACTCATATTGACGCGTGCAAAGCCCACACAAGTGTATGGTGTTGATCATTTGGGGGCCTCATTTAATAGTCGGTGAGTGCAAAGTCCAATTCGATTCCAAAGTCTAATCTCCATACACACGAATTTGACAATTGAGGTTTTGGAGGCTTTGTTTGGATAGCCTTTAAAAGGCTTTTAAAAAATAAGCCCTTTCAACAATTTTAAAAAATTGACTTTTCTAAGTCTGGCCCACTTTTAAAAATGAAAGTTTTTTCCTCCTCTTGAAATTCCCCCTGGTCACCCTGGTTCCACCCACTCCTCTCTCTATACCTACTTTTGTCCGGCAAAATTGGGCTAGTGGGCCCCCCTACTCGAAAACCCAATTTACGCATGCATTGCTCTCTCTCTCTCGAACCCTTCTATACGCACATACCCAAATGCGCCGACCACGTTCCGACGGCGTCGGGGACGCCGTTGTGGGTCCCAACCGATCGATCCGAGCCGATCATCCTTCTCAAAATCGAATTCCGAGTGAGCTCACGCGGGAATCGAGGCAATCGGACAGCTGTATGAGCTCGATCCAAAATTGCCCCATTTCATTCAAATACGTGGTCGGTGCATTTGGGTCTGTGCAAAAGGAATTACCGCTCTCTCTCTCTCTCACACACACAAAGAGGTGGGATCATGGGAGAAGAGACTATTCTAGTACAAAATCGAACAATAATTTCAAAAAAATTCTTCAAAATCCTGCCAAACCAGCCAAACGAACAAAGCCAATTCTCACAATTTAGTTTTCATTTTGAGTAAAAGTCAGCAATAACGAAAAAGATGCGCAAAGCACAAAAGTGTACGGGTCCCTGTAGTGAGGGGCTCTCTACAGGGTTGTAGTGAACTTATTCGGTCGTCCATCTTGATAATAAACACTCGAATTTTAATACAAACAATAAACGTCTCAGATAATTTAGAGTTTGGATTAAATCCAAGCCGTCGGCGCCGAGATAGACGGTCGGATGAGACTCACTACAACCCTATATTCCCCGCTTCCCTATAGTGTCAAGTGGTTCTGTTCCTCGTATTACTCTTGCAAATTCAATTCTTGTGTCATTGACAACAATAATAAAACAAATAACCTCCATTCAGGGGAAGAAATAAATCAATCTTTGTCTTTGACTACCCGACCTCCCTTGTGGAAGAGTAAGCTAATAGTTTGCTAGCTTTATTTTTGGCGCTATTAACCTATAATGGTCAATTATTTCTTAAGTACTTTCATGAACACATAATATTCCTGTCAAACATGCATATAGACACACGCGAGCGGCAGTTGGATCGATGCCACTATGTCAACAGATTTGGTTAATTCTCGTTAACTCCATGTATTGATATTTACGAAAGATTTTGATATTTTGACATGTCTTGTAGCTTTACAATTTACTTATCCCCTGCGAAATCCAAATGATTTCGGCTATGTTTGGAAGTTGGGAAAGAGGAGGAAAAGAAAAGAAAATTAAAAAAAATTCTCTCATTTGTTTGGTTTCCAAGTAGAAGGAGAAAAGAAAATGAGGAGGAAGGAGAAGAGAGTGAAAATCAACTACTACTATTTTCTCTTCCTCTCTCTCCCATGATTGAGTGTATATTTTCCTTTCTCTCCCACAAAACCAAACAAAAGAAACAAAGAGGATTTCTCTGCCATCTCTTTCTCCCCCGTACACCATGATAAACTTGGCCCGTAAAAGGAGAACTTTTAGATTACATTTGCCACAAAGGGAGAAGTGGGGGTAAAAAAACCTAAGCCACTCCCCATTTGGCCAAAATTGACATAGAACAAG
>OY978216.1:17017951-17050451 GCA_963854785.1 Vaccinium vitis-idaea | reverse complement strand
GACTATTTGACACTGTAATAACTTTTAAACTTTGTATTCATGTATTTCGGACTATGGACGCTAGTGGATAGAACTTGTTTAGTCGAAATGGTGGGATCATATTATGTTGACTTTGACTATTCAAAGGGATTAATGTATGACTTTGGTCTTGTCCCACGTGGATTATATTATATTTCTGTGTTATAAAATTGAGGGCGTGACAAAATGGTTTCTTTTTTTGTTTGGTTGTAGAAAGAAAATGAGATGAAAATAGAGAGAAAAATACTTTATGTTGTTGGATCCAAAAGGAAAATAGAAAGGAGAAGTAACCAATTTTATTCTCAAGGCATGAGTCTCAGTAAATATACATATATATATATATATATATATATATATATATATATATATATATGTATGTAATAAATCGCTAGAAGATTCTAAACATCATCATCCTAAATTTTCTGAACAAACTTCCTTACAAATTTCTTCAAATCAGAAACCCAATTGATACTCACAGTCCGAATCAAAACCAAGATTGTCCTTCTCATTGTTGCAACCAGAAACTCAAGACCTTTGTTGATTGTTGCAACCTAGAAATCCAAGACCTTCGTCAATGATAGTGAACAATAGTCAGACCAGTCCTTGTCGACAAGAGAACAGTGGAAGAACAACAATAGTTGGTGTCCTTTCTTTCTTATTTTCTTCCCCCTTTCTAGTTTCTAGAATTTTCCTCTCAGTTTTCACTCCATTTTTTTCCCTTCTCTCCCTAAACAAGGAACCAAACACCTAAGAGAGAAAAATTCTCATTTTTCTTTTCTTTTCCCCATTTTCTTCAAGTTCCAAACAGACCCTCAAACAAGGTCCTGACACCATGCCAAGACAACGAAAAATCAATCAGATTTTAAGAATGACTTTTGGAATACCCCGAGCTGTCAAAACCTAGAGGTTTGTTGCTGATATAAGAAAATTTCACCGAGACGCCACACACAACTTAGGGTGTGTTTGGAACTCGAGGAAAATGAGAGAAAATTAAGGAAAATTGAAATTTTTCCCTCCTCTTATTTGGTTTGGAGAGAAAGAAGAGAGAAAATAAAAAATCTAACTCTAGTGAATAGTGAAATTTTCCTTCCACTTTTCTCTCACTTTCCTCTTATGTTATTTTCTCTCACTTTCCCTTCCCTTCCACATGTTCCAAACACAACCTTAATCTCCTTCATCACCTCTGACTTTAAGGAAAGTTCAAGACAGGACGTGCATTTGAAAATCCTCCCATTTCGCTCACCCCAAAGGTTGTAAGGCCTAATTTGTCAATCGATAAAATTAATTACTTGATTTTATCAATTGAGGAAGAAAGTTTAATAAAATCTCAAATTTTTGAAAGATTTTTGCATTAAAAAGTCTAAAATTTTATCAAACTTCTTCCTCATAATAAAATCAATACTTAATTTTATCAATTGACAAACTAGGCCTAAGTACTAGTATTTTGATTAACTCTCCCCCTTTCTAGTTAAATCTCAAAAAAATTGGTGAGATTGGACGAAACAGGGCCAGCATTTCTTTTCTCTTCGTCCAAAGGAGCTGTTAGAGACTGATGATGATTCCGCTTGCCACTCCACTCCTACTTCACGTATGCACGTAGGGTAAATCTACCTTAACGAACCATGTCTTTCGACCACCAAACTTGTCGGAATTCCTGCTCGCGACAAAAGAAAGAAGAGCGACAAGGTTCAGTTCAAGATTTGACTATTTGCGTCTGCGTTTCTGTTTGTGGCCAGGGGCAGATCTATGTAGGGGCCGAAATTTATATTTTGGAGTATATTTTACATATGTTTTTTTTAGTTATTCTTAAAAAAAATTATACAATTTCAAAAATAAAAGTAAGAGCAATTTTCATTTCAAGAACATTAAATTATGATGAATGATACCGTGTGCTAATGATACTGAGTTCGTCAAGTGATATGGTAACAAAAATCCTCGAGATTAATATTTTAATTTCTCAAAATCATCTCGTTAAAACTCGATTTAGTTTTTAAAAAATCATCGTAGGACGATTTCTTTCACAATCCGGCCCGTTCGAGCCACTGGCTGTGGCGCTAACAAGTAGGGTTTAGGGTTAATCGGCGGGAGTAATTGTGGAAGTACATCGTCGGAAAAGTCGAAAACCACACCTTTAACCCTAAAAAGTCCTTTCGACATAGCATGCTTGGAGATCTGTCGTCTCTTGCCGAAGATATGCTCAAAATGTTCTCAACGATTGATCAGGCTCCAAATTCCCCACAGGTTCCTCTCCATCGCTCCATCTTTCCGTCCACGTTTGTGCTATATCTATATATCTACATATCAATATGTGTTAACAATAATGCTCCCGTGATATGCTTCAAAGAGTTGTAGTCGTCATTGATATTGTCGGAAGGATATGCAAAATTGATCTTTTCTTGTTTGAGGGCACTCTGGATAATGCTGGATTTCATTGTATCCCTCTCTCTGCGCCGTCGTTGTTTTTTTGCTGAAGTTTCTGATGTAGCTCGAAGTTTAAACTCTCTTTCTTTCACTTTTCCCTTTTGTGGTTGTGATATTTGTTGGCGAATAATGTTACTCATTAGTCATGCAGAAAACTTGTTACTTAATCTCATAAAGGCCGCCGTGGAGCCATGATTTGAATTCGGTGGTGGCGAAATGAGAAAAAGTAAATGTTCAATGACTACTAATAAAATCCGTATATTTAGTACCAAAACAAGTACACATAGTCTAAGGTCAATCATTCATCAACATAAACATAAACAAACATAGTTTAACAATTGAAAGAGATACTAAAGGCAAAGAATAATTCACTATATATTTGGGCCAATTGTATGTGCAGTACCATTCACTAAAGGCAAAGAAATCAGTCTTGTCCGGGTATTGAAACAATTGAAAGCTTGCGTCCTTGCTCAGGATTCTGTTTATCCCTTCTTCTTCTTCTTTGTACTTAGAAATCAGTGAGTTTAGACATAAATAATTTTGATCATTGATACGGTTGATGGCTTGATTTTTGATACTAGGGGAATGACTGGTCCTTGGAAGTTTGAACAAAGACATGCAAGTATGCAACATGTAATATTGTTTATGCCATAAGTTCCCTGTACTATGCGGTAAGGATCACCATGTCTGATCAACCTGTCCCTCTAAAAGCATTGCATACATAATTTCAGTCATCAGAAGTTCAGAACTGAACGACGAAACGTAAAGTGATTACTCCACGAAAATGTTTCTTGAAATATGGGTTCATCCATCAGTATGTTATCGTGTGGCTTCACTTACTATGGGTTGCATTGATTGGATTTCCTCATGTGACTCGGGTTATAAGAGGTGATTTACAAGAAATCTAGGTTCTCGCTGTTTTTCCCAAGTTGTTCATCCCTCGGCATTTCATCGTGTGGCTTCACTTACTATGGGTTGCATGATTGGTTTTAACTCATGTGAGACTGTTATGTGAAGCCATATTGATGTTCTCCTCAATACCTGTGTAGTGATTGTGCTGCATTTGGACGTTAAGGGAACAACATTGGTGTTCATCTATGTTATCCAACTTGTTCAAGTGCTCCTCTGTGGCCGAACTAAGCTAGGAATACCTGGAATAATTTATGATCCTCTCCCTCCATACTTATTGTCGTGGCTTTCTCATGCTTCACACTCCTATTTGTGCCCCGTCTCTGATCCTTAAATTTTATTTGAGTTCAACTAGTTCTTGATTTAGTGGTGGAGATTTCTTGCAAATTACCTGAACTCATTTCTTGCACACCAGGTCACGTATACTCATTTGCCTATGTTCCTCTGTTCCTATGCTATTTCAGCCACAGGATCGTGCAAAAGTCTCTTACAGCTGAAATTGCATGAGAGAGGTACAAAGGAATTTTCGGTACAGGTGATTTTAGCTCTCTTTCTTGGGTTATCATCTCCATTGTGTGTATCAATGGCACAGGAAACTCAGGAAGTTTGATCAGATGATTCCTTGAAGCCATTGCTTATCCTTTTTTTTTTTTTTTTTTTTGTGAGGAGGAAACCATGGGTAATACTAATAATTGAAAGCCAGGAGCTAGATATTATCACCCTGTAAAAGAGCTGATATCTCTAAATTTCATTTTGCCAGTAACAGGATACCCTGTTCACGGAACCTGCAACTAAAGGAGGTTGAGTGCATAATTTTAGAAACTGTGGCTTATGCTCTCTCTTCTCTTTGGTTGCAAAGTTATACCTGAATGGTATGTATATAGGGATTTCCGGTCTCTATTGGCTTATGGCTCATGAGCTTTCAATAAATGAAAATACTTCTGTTCTACGATTCCAATTTTTTGTATTCTTTTGGAAGTGCTACTAGAACATGAATCTGGATGGCTCAAGTTAAGAGCAACTAAAAGCCGCTAAATGTGTTGTTTTTGAACATTTAGGCATGAGTAACAAACACAACATTTCCTGGCTCAGGCATTCCTTGCCCTTGTGTGACTCCACCTCTCTGATATATAACACACAAAAGATTTTGTTGTTACCACTTACCAGTGCCTGAACACGTGCACTTCGGATACAGTAGTCCAACTCATATATAAATGTACAAGAGACGAGGGAGGGAGGGAGAGTGGGTGGGTGATCCTGAAATGCACTTCTGTCTTATATTACTTGAATAAGTTTCTCTTACGTGTTTATTGTTCAATCTGCAGCCTAAGAATGTTAAATTAACTTGTGGAGAGATGTTTCAATGATCCGTGGACACCTTCCAACACAAAACTTTGTTCACACAAGAGGAAAGTTGTGTGAGGCGACATGCTGGAAACTTTGGTCCCGGTTTGTGTCCCATGAGAGATGACAACGGATTTTGTAAATAGAAAGATTGTTGCGGCAAGAAAAAAGAGGTGCTGAAATCATTCTGCCATGATATATTTGCTCTTGCTCTCTCCTACTCAGAACCTCTGAAATCATTCTACCATGCCGCAAACCTACAAATCTCCGTCTCTCATCCCGAACCTGGTGAAAACCCCACCGATCAAAGCTCTTTTACTCTTTAACTCCTCAACACTCAACAATGGGTTCCACCACACCCACCAATCCGTCTCTATTGTCCTCCACCTCCTACTTTCCTCCCAAATGCTCCCACACGTCCACTCTCTCCTCCTCCGCCTTATCTCGAACCGAATCTCCTCCCCATCCTTCACCCCGTCATCTCTCCTCAACCACTTAACACAAACCCACTTGGATTTCACCCCGCACAATGTTCTCCTTTTCGAATCCATTATAAACTCCCATGTCCAGCTCCAGTTACCCGAAAAATCACTCTTCTATCTCAACCAAATGGTAGATAAAGGCCTACTGCCCACATCGAATTCTTTCAATGGTGTTTTATCTTGTCTTTTAAAATGCAATAAGTTTGAAAAATCTTGGTGGGTTTATGAAAATATGAGGGGTAAGGTTGCAATGGATATGCATAGTTTTGGGATTATGATAAAGGGTTGTTGCGAGAATGGTAATTTGGATAGAGCTTTTGAGGTTCTTGGTCAATTGAAGGATATGGGTTTGTGTCCAAATGTTGTGATATACACTAGTTTGATTGATGGGTGCTGTAAGAGTGGCAATATTGATCGGGCAAAGAAGTTGTTTTATAAAATGGGTGAGTTGGGTTTGGTTGCTAACCAACATACATATACTGTTATGATTAATGGGCTTTTCAAGAAAGGGTTTAAAAATGATGGGTTTGAGCTGTATGAGAAGATGAAGCTTGGTGGTGTTTCACCTAACATTTATACTTACACTAGTGTAATGAATGAGTATTGCAGTAATGGGAGAGTGGATAATGCGCTTGAGCTGCTTGATGAAATGCTTCAAAGAGGGATTTTTTGTAATGTTGTGGTGTTTAACACTTTGATTAATGGGCTTTGTCGAGAGATGAGGATGTTGGAGGCTGAGAAGTTGGTAGGTCGGATGAAGAGGGGTGGATTAAATCCGAATATAATCACTTATAACACCCTAATAGATGGGTTTGGTAAGGTTGGGAAGATGGACAAGGCTGCAAGTTTGTTCAATGAAATGATGTCCAATTGTTTGTCACCATCCCTGGTTACCTATAATGTTCTCATTTCAGGTTTTTCTAAAGCTGGTAATCTTGCAAGAGCTGCGAACTTACTTTTGGAGATGGAGAAGAGAGGCATTTCTCCGACTGCGAGAACATATACTATTCTAATTGATGCTTTTGTTCGACAGGATGACATGGAGAAGGCGCTGGAACTATTTAATGCCATCCAGAAGGTTGGTTTGGAGCCTGATGTTTGTACTTACGGGGTCTTAATAAGTGGGTGGTGCAGAAAGGGTAATATGAAGGAAGCATCAACACTTTTTAGATCGATGGGTGAGCTGCATTTGAAGCCAAATGATGTAATATATAACATGATGATTCATGGGTACTGCAAAGAGGGTAACTCCTATAGGGCGCTAAGGCTGCTTAGAGAAATGGGCGAGAATGAAATGGTTCCAAACACGGCTAGCTACAGTTTCACTTCTAAAGTGCTTTGCGAGGATGGGAAGCAGGAAGAAGCTGAAGTTGTTGTTAATGATATGATACAGTTGGGTCTAAAACCATCAGTATCTATGTGCAAGCTGATTTCGAAAGCTAAAGTTAGTGATGAATAGATAGTTTGGAAGCACTTCGAGTGGAATTGTGTTTTAAGGAAACTGGGGGGTGAAGGAAGTGACAGATCTGGGTAGCAGCAGCTGCCTTTTTCTCTATAGCCCAAGTTTATTCCTTGTTGGCTCAGAAGCATGGAAAGTCTTGAAAAGTGTTGGTGATGGAAGATGGGGTTGGTTTTAGCCTTTTAGGGTGTGTTTTAGGGTGGTCGGCCAAGGCTTGTGTGGGTCTGGGTCTCTGGGGTAGTTGTCCACTGGTAGTTGCTGAGACAAGCTAGAGGTGAGGGATAACTTGGATGCCAACGGTGTTGTTTGGACATTTCTTTTTGGAAAGCAGGAAAATGAAGATTATTTTAATCATTCAATTTCAATAACCTGGCGAACCAGCACATGTGTTGTTCATGTGACATTTTCATCCAATATTCAAATGGAATACCAATGGAAGGTGTTAAGTGCTAAATCAAACGCACAGGTTAGGTGTCCGACTTCAAAAAGTTAGGGGCAACTTGGAAAACGGTCATGCTGTAGGGGGGGTCACTAAAGCCCCTACAATTGATGAAACTCCTTCTGAAGATGTTAGCTGAAGTTCTTTAATCAAACGCACAGGTTAGTTGAAGTTCCCTCTGAAAATGTTGTGGGTGAGTTTACAATTGATGTTACGTGAAGTTCTTTTCCATTATGTTATCGAAAGCCCCGTTGCTTTGTGCTTGTATGATTACATTGGTTCAGTTTGGAGAAGCTTTATTTTTTTTCACTGGTAATCAATCTTAATTTGAATCCCGTGTACTATCTCATCAGGAATTCAGGATACATGGAAGTTTGGAATAAGATCTTTCCTAATATCATACTGACAAGAAAGGGTAAGCTTTCAAATATAAGCTTGTGATCTGTCTAGGGCCAAATTTCTGGTGTTTGAGCCCTCAAGAATAGGGATGGCAATGGGGCGGATCGGTTCGGGTTTTGGCCGATCCGCACCCAAACCCAAAGGGTTTCGGTTCGGTTCGGTTCGGGTTCGGTTCGGAAAGGGAGAGGATGAACCATAACCTAACCATTCGGGGTTCGGGTAATTTCGGGTAACCGATTTTGTGAAGGAAAAAATAGCTACCCATTTGGGTAACCGAATTGTACCCATCCCGCCCCAAACCGTACTAAAACATGAATAAATTGAGTTTAGGATATTTTATTATCTCAAAAAAATTGAAAAAACATGAAAAAAATAACAAAAGGAGGCTACAAATATCAGTCAAGAGACTCAAGACTATAATATATAAAATATCAGTCGAGAGAGTCTCAAAATGTACAGAATGTGAGACCAAAACCTAACCTGTGAATATCTTACATATATATACGAGAGGTAAAGTGTAATTTTAAAATATACCTAAGGGGTTTATGTAATATGTATATATAAAATAAGGGTATATATATAGCCAGGGGTACATACACAATTACTATAAATTTTAGGGGTAAATATGTAATTTCATATTTCGGTTCGTTTCGGGTCACGGTTCGGTTCGGGTCACGGTTCGGTTATGACCTCAAACCATACCCGAACCATACCCATTCGGTTCGGCCATATCCCATACCATACCCATACCCACGGGGAATATTTCGGTTATGGTTCGGGTAAAAATAGCGGTTTCGGTTCGGGTACCCATCGGTTCGGTCGCGATTGCCATCCCTACTCAAGAATCTGACCAGAATAAGCTTGTCATCTGTCTTTGTAACACTGCACTTAATTTGAACTTAAAAATCTGTCACCATTGCGTAAATCTAAAAGATAAAAGATGGTTTTAGCTTCTCTTGAGGTACCCAGCAGCCTGACCAGGCCAGGAGCCACTTTTGCATACTGGCAATAGTGTACGTATAGATTTACAAAGAAAAGTGTTCCGAATGTATTTCCCTACAAAAATGGCTGTACCTTAATCGATAAATATAAACACGGGGATGCGTGCGCAGGCATCTTGTTCTATGTCTGCATTTAGGGCTGCAAATGAGCCAATCCGCTCGCGAGCGGCTCAAGGCTCGGCTCGAGTTGAACTCGTTCAAGCTCAACTTGAGTGTTAAACGAATGAGCTCGAGCTAGGATTATTGGCTCGTCAAATAAACGAGCAGAGCCTGAGCTACTTAATGCTCAGCTGGAGTGGGCTTGCGAGCCCGAACGTACACACATACTGACATACAGGATACGTCTATGCATTCTTATCTGCCAAGTGGCAGATTTCAGTGCATGCGCCCAAGGGGATGAGGGGAGTGGTGTATTTATAGCAAAGGAATGGTTGCTAAGAAGCTAAGTAGGCGATGTGGGACTTGTGAAAGTAAGAAGTAAATGCAAAAGAAGAGGTTCCAACTTCCCACTACTGCTTTGTGGTTGTCCCACATCGGAAGTTTAAGTAATTTTTCTTCTGAGAGACTCTTATAAGTAGAGCACTTACATACTCAACCAGCTGCTTTAGGGATAGAGACGTGGTTAACGAGCTCACGCGAGCCGAGCTTGAGGCACACAAAATAGCTGCGAGCCGAGCTCGAGCCCAAGTTCTGTAGCTCAATTCGACATATTTTTGGTCGAGCTGAGCCTGAACAACTTGAAGCTCGGCTCGGCTCGTTTGCAGCCTACCTGCATTATCTTATCTCTTGCCAGTCGCCTCTGCTTCTACCATATATTTTTTCAGTTATGTATAAACTTGATGTTATAAACTTGAATACTTTCCATGATTACATTTCCCTATAAAGAAATTTTCGGGTGTCTCTATCTCCAATGCTTCTTTGAGTTCAATGGAATGATTGTACATGATGTGCGTATGTGTGTGTTTAGACTTTAGCAAATACCCATGTGCAGGTTTGCAGGATGTTTAGTGCATTCTATCTGTATTTATCTTCAAGGTTTTGATACTGTGTGGACATTTTTTGCCTGCAGAGGTGGTGGTATACCCTCCGTTTGTGTTTCTTCCCGTGTTAAAATATTTATTGCAGCCTGATTTCCAAATTGCCGGGCAAAATTGTTGGATTCAGAAAGGGGGTGCTTTTACTGGTGAGGTTAGGTATGTCATGATCCGATCACATCATCTAGTTAACAGGTCCTTTTTTTGTTTCTTTGTGATAGATATGGATTTATTGCAGAAATGTTTGCTGGGGAGAACAATTCTTATTTCTTGTTCTATTTACTATAAAATTGTTGCCAGTGTTTTAATTGTCGTCTTTGTTACTTACCTGAAGTAATTTCCTATTTTCCGAGACGTCTGTTTTCTTTCTTTACTTGACCATATCATCGTATTCTGCCCCTACAATTTTTAGCAATTTCATGGCATTTATAAATCTTGATCATATTTTGGATACAAGAGAGGCTTACATGCGATTGGTGGCCCTGGCGCAACCGTAAGGTTGCCTCAATGTGACCTGGTGGTCATGGTTTCATGTCGCAGAACGTCCAACCCTTACCAAGACCCCTGCAAGCTCTTTTTTCAAGTGGCCCTACATGTGCTTAGCTTTGTACTTTACAAACTAGTATCCTCTGGATTTATGTAGCTTACCATCATGTATGTGGTTATTATACCAAGGAACAGTTTTATTGCTCTTTTGCCCATTTGAAAACTGTTAAAAGGAAATGCAAAGTGATATGGGAACAAAATTTTTGAGGTGTTTTGAGTGTTTTATTTTCTCACTTTTGAGGCTTTATTTTGAAATATCATGGAAATCAATCTGTTTTGTTTTGCCATTTGCTATTTGGGTTACCTGTGGAAATTTTAGTGCAAGTGCATAAACAAATCTGGTGCGACAGGCTGACAGTTTGTATCAATTTTCAGGGTTTAAAGCTGATTTCTCTTGTTGGGCATTCCATGGCTCATTCTTGGCTATTCTGAAAGAAGGCTGATACTTAATGAATCAAACAAGGTAAGCTTTGTTGCAGAGCCTTGGGTGTGCCTTGTATCCGTCGTACATCTTGGAAACACTCAATTGGACATAAGCTATTTTTCTTTTCTTTTTTGGTTTCTATGTTCTGTGATGGACCATCTGGTTCCTACAACCTGTTTTTTTGGGATTTGAATGCAGTTCATCGGAGATAAAGTCGCATATGCACTTTAACTTTCTTGAAACTAATCGGTTTGTGTTGGGGAGACGCTTGAGCAACTGGATTCAGGATCCTTTTTTTTGGTACACCAATGGAATTCAGGTATGGTATCCGGCACCTCCGCCAAGGAGTATTGCCTCTTCACACCACACCACTATTTGTAGGGGATCCCACCGCACCTATGTCAAAACTGAAACTAAGATCCCACTCTCGGTAAGGGAAACCACCGCACCTATGTGAGAACCGAAGCTAAGATCTCACCACGGGTGGGTGGTGTGTTTAGCCCCAATGAGGGGTCAGGGGGACTTGAACCTGGGCCTTGTCCTTCTAAGTTCAAGTTTCTAACCAATGAACCAACCCCTCATTGGTTTACGATCTTCAATGGCTGTGATTGCACAAACAAAAGCAATCACTTGTATGTCCAACTACAAAACTCTTCGTCGGTTTTTTTTTTTTTTTTTCCCAGTTCCGTTTGTCTTTGTTAGCGAATCTGTCTTGCATTACGTAGCTGCTTGTGCACTCTTTTTAAGCTGCTCCAAAATTTAACTCTCTCTCTCTCTCTCTCTCCTCTTCAATTTATATCTAGCTCCAATTATATATATTTTCCTTCGTTTTCTGAAGTATACTAATGATACTTTACCAGAGGATTGAACCCAACGTAGTCTGTGTTATTGCTCATTAAGATATACGATTACAATGAATGAGCAGTTTACATAGAAAAAGCCTACAAAACCTAATTATCATAAAGACTAAACTACCCTTAGGAGTCATATTAAATAAAAAACTAACTACAAATATATTCACACCCCCTTCAAACTCATGTGGGAACCTGGATAGCATCGAGATTTTACCAAGTAGGAAGCAAAAACGAGCAGTAGTGTGCGTCTTGGTGAAGAAATTTGCCAACTTAAGTGAAGAGGAGACAAAAGGGAGAGCAATGGTTCTTTGACTGAAGATGATGGTGAACCTGGATAGCAGTAGTATGCTTCGTGAGCTCATGGAAAACCGAGTTATGGCAATCTGAATAGTATTTTTATGGTAAAAAAGGCGTAGGATGACAACCATATGTGATAAAAACTAGCGGAGCCAAACAACTTCACAAGTGGCATGGGCCATGGCACGATACTCAACTTTTGCAATAGATCGAGCAGTGACAGATTGCTTCTTGCTTTTCCATGAGATAAGAGAATTACCCAGAAAAATACAACAACTAGAGGTAGACTTACGATCAAAGATATCACCTGCCCAATCAGCATAAGCCCAAGGAGTCAAGTCCGAAAAAGAAGAGAAAGTAAACAATAAAACATGGCTACGAGCATAAAGCAAGATTCAAAGCAATGCAGCCTAATTACCCAAAAAAAAAAAAAAAAAGCAATGCAGCCTAATGCGTAGACCGAGGAGCACATACAAACTGACTGATGATATGCACATCATAAGAAATATCTGGCCGAGTGGCAGGGAGATAAACCAGACAACCAACAAGTGACTGGGGAAAAGAGGAGGCCAATAATTGAGGGACAAATGTGATGGGGGAGGTGATGGATGGATGGGAAGATGATGGCTTTAGTTGTATTAGGATTGGGTAGTTAGGGTTTAATTGGTATTAGGATAATATAACGTGATTAACTAAATTTAGATTAAACATTTTGGATTAATGTTACAAATGTTCTTCAACATTAATTGTCATAGTTAGCAGAAACTTTTTTTTTTTGGATAACCGAGTGTCTGGATTAACTTGTGTGCACTCCATTAATTCTGAGGAAGTGGCCCAATGAATAAAATGTTTGGCCTCTACGGAATTCGAACATGCAACCTCATTGAGAAGGTTCCATTAGCATGAACTTATGGGCTAGCGTTAGAAGATTACTAGCGTAATCGTAACACTTTTGTACTTTGGACTTTTTTTTATTATTACTAGCGCAAGAAGATTACAATAGTAACTGATAGCTCATTAAGGGGACAAATAATTAAACAAGTTACCATCGTTAGGGGAAAAAATCAATCTTTATTTTTCTTATTTGATAACCGGGTGTCCGGGCCAGCTTATGTGCACCTCGACTCATTCCGGGACCCTGGAGGTAATGACCAGGCTTAAGCCCCAGTGGCCCCCAGAGTTCGCTAGCAAGGGGAATCGAATCTGAGACCTTAGGTGAGAGCAAACCCTTAAGTCATAAGATAAGACTACTTTACCAACCTTGGGGTATCAATAGGGGATTATCAATCTTTATTTTTGCCAATAGGGACTATGAAAGCGTAAGCTAATAGTTTGCTAGCTTCAGGGACGGATCCAGAAATCCAATCCAGTGGGGGGCATCTTATTAATTGTAATCGTGCAATTTTTTAATTGTAATCGTGCAATTTTTTTCCTAGTCGACGATTTTGCTAGGGACAAGAAATTGTGTAAGATTAATTCCAAACCTAATATCAAACAAGAAATTATTGAAGGCTAGAGACCATTGTAAAAGATCTCTAAATTAAAAAATATGTAAGTTAAACAATTTTCTTATCATTTTGTATCATTTTCTTAAAAAGAAGGGAGAAAATTAAAATTCAGGAAAAAAAAATAATACTAGGGGAATTATTATTACCATTATAAGTTCAAAATATATAATAAAACTACTGGTTTGTTGCACAATGAGTGTTGCTAGTCTAGTGGCAAGAGGGAAGGTGTTGGTTTTGGAACAAGAGGTCCAAGGTTCAAACCTCAACAATCACCCTTTTTTTTATAAACCTTTCAATTTTGTGGCTTAAAAAAGAGGAGGCAAAAGTTTTTTTTTTGCGAGAAGAGAAAAAATCTATTAATCACCAAACAAATCCAAGTTACAACCTACAAAAAAACGAAAAAAAGGAAAATACCAAAAAAAAACAAAGGTACCGAAAAAACAAGAAGAAAGATCGCTGGAGCAGGAGCACGCGACCTTCAGCATATTGGTAGCACATCTTACCACCAGGCAACGCCCGAATTATATTACTAGATTCCGACACAAATAATATATATACAAAACTTATTTTCCTAATTTTTTTTTTTAAACATTGACAAGTGGGGTCAGGGGGCACGTGTCCCCTCATGCCCCCTTGGATCCGTCCCTGGCTAGCTTTATTTTTTGTCGTTATTAACCAATAATGGTCGCTTATTTCTTAACTACTACTTTTTTTAATATTCCTGCCAAACATGCATACAGACACACACGAGCAGCAGCTGGGTGCCACCGCGTCAGCAGATTTGGTTAATTCTCGTTAACCCCATGTATTGATATTTACAAAAGATTTTACCATTTTGACATTTCCTATAGCTTTAAAATTTACTTAAACCCCTGCAAAATCTAAATTATTTCATCATTCACCATGAAACATAAACTTGGCCCCTTAAAAGGAGAACCTTTAAATTGTCTTGCAGTTAAAAAAAAAGAAAAAAAGAAAAAAAAAAAGGAGAACCTTTAGGCCTCGTTTGATTCGGGGACTAAAAAAGATGGGATTAGGAGTCCCGGCATAAATTGTACCGGACTATTAGTCCCGGTATTAATTTAGTCATGCATCTTGCATAATCCCTTGTTTGATTGGCCCGGGATTAACATTGGGATAGTTTTTTTTTTTTCCCAGGATACTCTGATCTCTCTCAAAACAAATTTCATTGCAGCAAATTCAAAACAACTTTCACAGTGAAGGCTTGGACGAAAACCAAACAAATCGGAATAGGACCATAAAATTGAACTACCTGAGACCCAATTTGGAGGTCAAACTCATGAACCCAGATCATGAAAATAAAACAAAAAAATCTTCAAACTCTTATAATATCCTAATTAGAAGTTAAAATTTTGTGGGTTTGTAAAGGAAAGTGAAAACGATGGCGGAGAACTCACCTGGAGCCTGTGCGAAGAACGGAAGCCACAACAAACTTGGGAGATCTGATACTGGCCATTGACGGAAGAGAGGTTCTGATGGGAAGATGTTGAGGTGATCCAATAACTGTGATTGAAGGATCGGAGGCAGAGGTTGAGGATGTCGGTTTCACCATTGGTTGCAGATCTAGGTTTAGAGAGAGAGAGAGAGAAAGAAGAAGAAGAAGACGACTGTTGAGGGCTGAAAATATTTCCGTGGCAAATTTGTAATATTGGGCCGACAACCTTCCGTGTGGTTTTGTCCAGGATTGGTAATATGGGATTACACAATACCATACATATAGGGATAATTTTTGTCCCAGAATTATTAATCCCATGCACATTTGTGGGAACCAAACAAGGAATAGTGCGGGATTGGATACAAATAGTCCAATCCCAGGTACTTACATTGCCACAAGGGAGAAGTGGGGTTTAAAAAAACAAAAAAAACCTAAGCTCCTCCCCATTTGGCCAAAATTGACATAGAACAAGCTCCAACAAGAAGGGCAAGATTGCATCCAAGTTGGAGCCTAAAATTGATTTGCAAATTAGGGTTCATGAAATCGGATGCGAGAAGATCAACGAGGGCCATGTAGATTAGGATTCCTGCAGAAGCCGAATTGAGAACACCTTCAACAATGAGCGCAGTTGGGCTATACTCATTGTATATGTTTGATATTCCAATGCCAATGCCTATCCCCATTGGAGTTGTGAGGGTGAAGAATAGTATCATTGTTGTGATTGTTCCACACTTATATTTCGCCTGGGCAATATTGTCAATTCAAAAAAAAAAAAAATACTAATGTGAGTTTTCTCTTAACTTATTTATTTTTGTCTTTTTTGAATTGTTTTGTAGCTTTGAGAAAGTGTTTTAACTTTCTCGATTTGTCTTGGTAAGAGGAATCAAAAGGTAAGAAGAACATTGCAAAAAAGTTAGAAAAAGCTCACTAAAGTATTAAAAAAAAAGGGACTTAAAGCAGATTAATTTTCCTCTTTTTATCACTTTCAAATTTTTTTTATTTTTCTTATTTTCTAGCAGAGAAGAATCAAAATATGCCAAAAAAAAAAAAAAAAAAAGAAAGATCTAACGCTACAAAAACTAAAAGCTCACTAATAATGAAATAAGTCAATTGAAAAAGAAAAAAAAAAAAGGTAAAACCAGAAGAAGAAGAAGTAGAGATGTATTTACCCAAAAAAAAAAAAGAAGTAGAGATGCAATCCAATGTTCAAAAGATGACCCATATATGTTTTATGGGGTATTATTCATTTTTGGAGTATTTTATTGCTAGGTCATATTTTTAGTAGGAAGAAACTAGCTCACAATTCGCGTAATCGCAGCTGTCCATAGTTATTTTAATGGTCCAAATTTGATGAAAAAATCTCACAGGTAAGATGGGTATACTTTCTGCAACCTGGACCATTAACGGCCGAAATTGTCTGCAGTGTCTACTCTATAGTCAAATACTGAGAAGCAAAATTCAATAGAAAAAATTGTCATAAAATACCTGAGAAATACATCCGGCCAATCCCAAGCCCTCAAAGAATTGATGGAAACTCAAAGCTGCAATAAGGGGTTTGATTGTTTTGGGACTTTGTGTAGCACCCATTGATATCCCAATTACCACTGAATGCACCACTATTCCCAGCTCCAAAACCTACATACATATGCCATTGCAAAAACCCATCAATCATTAAGTAAATTTTATTGCACAAAATTGCATCAATTATTGGAATTCTCCAATCAAGTTGAAGGAAGCAGGGTCCGTGTAGTGAGTTACAGGATTGTAGTGAGCTCCATCCGGTCGTCCATCTCGACACCAACGGCTCGGATTCACTACAGGGTTGTAGTGAGGCCCATCAGGTCGTCCATCTCTGCACCGACGGCTCAGGTTTAATCCAAATTCCAAATGAACCGAGCCGTTCATGGTTTACTACAATCCTGTTTACCCATCAATCATTAAGCACGCTCGAATTGTTAATGCTCTAGGTGGTAGTGCATAGCAGACTTCGAATCGTGAAAGCTCTCTTGAACGAAATAAGGTAATGATAGATATAGCGGGTCTACAAAATCAACGAGCTGAAAATCAAAACAGAATTATAGCGAGTCTCGTTTTTCGTTACATGAGGATGATGACTCTCATATGAGAGAGTCCTGCAATAATGTTGGTTTTTTCCACAATAATGCCGACCAAGTAAGACTTTTATCTGCAAACTTCCTTTATTCTTCCCCTTTCTCAACCAAAAACACAGATAAGACAGGCAAGGAAAAAATGGCTAAATTCCATGTAGCAACAAAGTGGCATAGAACCAAGGAGAAAGCTATGGTACGAGAAAAACTTGGGTGCCGGTTGGGTACCACGTGGCAATACCCAGCGCGCTTCTCAGCTGTCCAAAAATGTTTTGGACAGTCCGGATTTAGAGGGAGAAAAAGGAGAGCGAAAGAGGGGAGAGAGGGAGGGAGAAATATGGGCTATCCAAAACACTTTTGGACAGCTAAAATGCGCACTCGAGCACCACGTCAGTGGTAGCCTATTCGCACCCAAAATTTTCTCCTATAGTACGCATAGCAATGATGCATACTTTTTTTTTTTTTACATATTGCGTACTCTTTTTGTTTATTTTGCGTGCTTTTTGGAGAAGTCATATATAGGCAGGCAGGCATTGTAGAAAAGTGAATACATTTTTGTGGATAAGTTGCGAATTTTATGATTAGTCATAGTAACTAACACCAGAATAATTTTTATTTTACACCATAATCTCTCAATTTTGTTATGGTAAGAAAACGTTATTCTATTACTCTAGTGCCCAGACCAACTTACGTGCACCTCGACTAACCTGTCCCGTTCAGGTGATTTGCAAGAATTTTTTTCCCCAACTGTTTGATACGATTTGTCTCTCTATATGGTGGAAAAAATTATGTCGATCTCTACTAAATACTACGTAACATTAACACTATATGACAAAGACACTATATAACTAGTTCCGAGTCAGCGTGCGCACATCTCAACTAATGCGGTCCATATGGTGAAAAAAGTCAAGTCAAGCCTGTCTCTACTAAATATCATTTTTCTACTAAATAACATTGACATGATATAACCAAGATACTTATTTATTTATTTCATGTTTTTTGGTTTAGTTTATCCAATTCAAACAAACTCATTACTATTTTTTGGTTTATTTACTACATTCCAATCAATTGAGTAGTTTTGACTCATATTATACACAAAGTATAAACTAGCAATACTGTAAGCCCAATAGGCCGAGCTTCCTTTGGTTTGGCAAATCCATGCCCAAAACATATACATTTGGGTGTATCGTATTTTTTATGACACTGTAATCTTCGGTATTTATTTTTAGAGTGTCTGTTCTAGAAGTGGAAATGAATCATGTAAATTGTAATTTTAATCCTCCTACACGAGTGCGCTAGTTTTTAGTCAAGTTAGGAAAGAAATATGAGAAGATTGGATCTCGACAAGAAATGGTTCTATTCTCGGTATGGAAACACTGGATTCGTGGAAATGGAATTTGGAGAATATGGAAGTAATTTGATTGAGATACGCTAGGATTTGGTGATACGCTGGGATTTGACAACTATATCATTGGAAATATGCACAAGGAAAAAGTGGGATGCTGCACGTTTTGCTCCAGCATTTCAAGACCCCTTAATTAGCAAAACATTCTGTTTATTTTTGCTGGATATTTTGCTCGAGCAAAACAGCCGGCAAAAATGCCAGAATTCAGCAACTAAAAAATCTCAGCCATTAGGTCGAAAATTGAGAGAGTTGCGGTAAGAAGAACCCTAATACTAATATTTTCATCTCTCATCACTTTCGGCGGCTAGGGTTTGTGAACCTTGAAGAATTGTGAAGGCTTGTGAATGCCGTGAGTTTCAAGATCATCTTCAAGGGGTTTGTTCTTCGTTAGAAACAATCAATCTCTGAGTAAAGTCCTTTCGTGGAGTTCGAGAGGCACTTCAAAGTCCTTCGGTGGATTCCGGGAGGCAAACGGAAGGCTTGTGGATTCAAGGCAACGGCGGTCAAAGCACTGGGTGTGGTGAACGAGGATTCGGCAAGTAGTTCTTAGGTTCAATTGGTGAGGATTCACGATCGTTGGTAAGATTGCTTGTAACTACACATTGAGTATAGTGTTTTGATTCCTTCCCGTGGTTTTTACCCGTATTGGGGTTTTCCACATATATCTTGGTGTTCTTCGATTGTTTGCTTTCCGTTGTGTGATTGATTGACTTTTTTATTTGTGGGCTGATTTTTACAAAAGATCAACACATAGCAAATCTTTAAACCTAGGCAAACTAGGGTTTTTCAAATACCTACCAAAATCTTGTTTCTCCAAACTTTATAGTTTAAAGCATAAAGTGAGAAACTTTAAGTCTTTAGAAATTGATTAGGTCATTGACTCCACAAACTACTAACGTGTTTTTGAACAGAAAAAAAGTTAGAATTTTTTTTTCCCACTTTTTTACTTATTGGCAATGTAGATTTTCCCTGTTGGGAAAAGTTCGAACTGAATTTGCCGAGCAGTATAGTGACATGGTACCCGGAGAATTTTTTAGTGCCGAGCAGTACAGTGACATGGTACCCGTCATCCAAAAATGCAACGGAATCCTTTCATTTTTTTAAAATCCATCCGGCATTTTCAATTTAGGCTGTATGTTGCATTTTTGGACGGTCGGATGTGCGTGAGCGGGCACCACGTGGTACCCGCTCGGCATTGAATTTTTTTTCCTTTGGCCCAGAAGCGTGGAAAGCAGTACAAGTGCCTGGTATAGGTTTCAAGTTAAAGTAGATAGAGCTACATTCGGCCTACCGTTGTAATCTAACTCACTAACCCGTCAACGTTTACCTGGGAAATGACACGATTCCGAATAAGTTGTGACGAATCCGACGGTTGCAAGACAACGGCAGCAGAGCCATCACCATGCCCCAAACTCTGATCCCCTCCTCCATCACTTTCCTCGTCCCCACTCACTACCGGTAGAGCTTTCCCCAGCTCCGCCCTCTTATGGTACCCGGTGGCGAAAGCCTCCATCATTAGAGTCCCCATCGCCGAACCCATAGCGATAAGCCCAGCAAAAGGAAAATCCTCCCACGGGTATTCCAAGCAGGGGCTAGATAAGCTGTCGAAAGCGTCGGGGAGAATGTGAATGAATCCGGTGGCAAGGATAACGCCGGCGGCGAATGCCTTGACCAGGAAGTGGGGCCCGCTGTTGGGTTGTAATGCCGAGACGTTTTTGAGTAAGAGTGGGAGGGAAATCCCAAGGGCGCTGGAGATTAAGATTGAGGCTATTGCCATGATTTTGTATTTGAGTGCCTCTGTGTTGTTTTGGTCTTTGTACTCTGTTTGGCATGTGCATTTTGCTCGGGTTAAGGTGGGTTGGCATAGAATGGAGAGATATAAGATGGGAATAAGTATGTTTGAGTAAGAGGGAGCTTTGTTCATGGCTTGTGTTGAGAGAGAGAGAGAGATGGCTTGGAGAGAGAGAGAGAGAGAGGATATGTGGAGATGTATTTATGTCGAGAAACAGAGATGTTGATAAGATATGGTTCAATCATAGTTGAATAAGACATTTGGGCTCTTGTAGCATCTGTACTGCAATTGCATGTAAAGGAGTTGTAGTGGAATCAACTGGGTTGGTTTGTTTTTTATAACTCTAGTGTCCGGGCTAGGTTTTGCACACCTCGACTAATTATAGGGGCCCGAAAATGAAGCTGGAGCAAACCTCCGCATGAACTGATCCCAAAGAAATTGATAACACCCGAGAGGTTTCGAACCTAATAACTAACAATATGCAGACAATAATCGAAAATATCTATTCTAGCTATGGCCAACGTGCATATACAGTTACGAGCAAAACATTATGGAATTCCGTATGGAAGGACGGAGAAAGTGACTGGATACCAAGCTATCCACATGCCTTTATATCTTACACAGGGGTCGTCTACATACAAGAACTAACACTTGTCATATTTTTTTGTTTGAAAACTCAGGTGTCCGGACTAACTTACGTATACCTTGACTAATTTTCGGAGACTAAACCCAGCCGTTCACTAGCAGGGCTGTAATTAAATGTTATCCAGAAATCACATCATCTAGATGCGTTCGTACTCTGAAGCCACGTTTGGTTGTGCGGATTGGATATGTAGTTGGAACTTACTTATCCCACATCTAGCTGAATTTTTTTGGAGGAAATAGTACAATGCTGGGAGAGGATAGTATCATATCCAACAACATTTGCCACCAAAATTTATAGGAACCTGTGGGAGATGGAGCCAATCACTCCACGAGCCCCTTGACAAGGGCCCGCGGAATCAGTTCGGTTAACCATTGGTTCGGATGAGATTCCTATTTGTCACCAAAGTTAATAGTCCTGTGGGAGAGAAGGCCAATTACTCCATGGGGTTCGTGTAACATGTTTTCAATAGAAAAGATATCGTGAATCCAGTAATCTGGGCGTGGACCAACCCTGTCTCCACAAGACCCACCTAGGTCAATGCCTAGGTTTTTGTCTCCCTGTTTTCCATTCAAATCCACTACATAGTTATCTACGGTAAACACCAACAACCTATGTGAGGGTTGAGCAAAGATAAAAGTCGTTTCACGTGTTACCGGTACGAAAGAGTATATTTAGTCCCATCAACCATGGAAAATTGAACTCAAGCATTGAACATGAACTTTAGACTCAGTTTGTTTGGACGTAAAATATTTTACTCATTTTCCGTTGTTTGGTTTGAAAAAAAGACAGTAAAATGTTTTCCAATGTAAAACATTTTGAACCCATGGGGTGAAAATGTTTTCACCTAATTTGGGCCGTGAGTCATTTTTGGACTCACAACCCAGACAGCCTGACATTTCTCCAATTTCCAAAACCACGTATATCTTCCCTTCTTCTCCCAAAGTACGTCAGATCCAAAACGAACGGGAGAGGGAGATGGAAATGGAGAGAGAGAGAGAGAGAGCGGGATCCCTGCGATTCTCTACAGTGCCCTTCGACGACGACCGATCACCAGCATCCCTGCAATTTTCCGATTGCTTCATCATCCCTTCCATTCTAGGATTCGAAGAATTTCAAGCTTGTATTGACCGCGAGTGCATCGAGAACCCCGCTCGAGCCTGAATAAATTTTGAATTTGGATGAGGAAACCTTAATTCAGATGTTGGTTCAGTCGAGAAATTGCTTAACCAAGGGTTCAATCATGAATTGCAAGATTTAAATCTGAAATCGAAGCTGTTTTCCGAGCTCGAATGCGTTCTCTATAATTTGGGGTACTCGAAACAGGTGAGGGGATGGATACCCGGCTGTTTTGTCGGTGTTTGTTGTTTGGATCTGGGTTTTTGATATCCATTATCCACATCAAAGTTACAGTAGATGGTGGTGGCCGGGATCGGTGGCGGTGTACAGCCGGGAATATTTTTGTACGAGTTCAGGAGATATAAGGCGGCCATGAGAGCTGAGGGGAGAATCGGAGAGGTGGAGTTCAGCAGGAGGATTTTCACATTTTTGGAAAATAATTTTGTCATTTGCCAAGCAAACACCAGAAAATAAAAGTACAAAAGTTTGTTTTTAGCAAAAACATTTTACATGGAAAATATTTTACGTTGTAAAACATTTTACATCGAAACAAACAGAGCCTTAATTACTTACCCGTTGAACAAATCACTTAGTGATGAACTTTCCGTGTCGTTTGTTTTTGGCATGTGAGTAGATTGTAGAACTGATCAAACTTATTTTCGGTTGGCTCGTGTCCGTCTTGTAAATTTGGTTTAAACAGATTTTTCATGTAAAATAAACTAAGCTTGAACCCAATTTGAGGTCTTTAATTTTCTGACCACAGCTAACACATGGCTCTATTGCAATCAAGTTGATTGAAACTCGTTTAGGAAGAACAAATTAAACTTTAACATAATTTTAAACATCATTAATCTTCAAACCACACTCAAAGTAGTTACCCATTTACCCTAGGCTTGTGACACACATTGGAAAAGACAAGTGTCCGTGTTTTTCGTCATAAACTAACTAATATTTTTATGATGCAACACCTTTGGTTGGAAAGGATGTGCTGCCTAAGTTCAAAGATATGTAAGCAAACTCCAAACATGTCAATCTGAGACCTAATTCGGAGCTTTTCAAGATGGAGTTACAATGGCTACCAACCTGGGACGTGCAGTAGTTGGGTATGTGCAATTATCCTACTGCTTGGATATCACAAACAAAGAAAGAAAGATCAGAACACTTCAAAAGAAAGTTACTGCTAAGCCCAGAATAAGATTTGCATAGTTACATTAGCGGTCCAACAGGATCAGATGAAAGTAGCATCCATTTCTACAACAAACATGTCGATACAAAGCTAAATCAGCAGTATAACTACGTTAGCAAATAAACTAATACAGAGTTATTCGCATAAACATCAAACAATTTTAGAAGGAATAAAAAGCAATGGAGCCCATGAATGACTGACCTTCAGTTCAAGCTGGAAGGCTGAGCCAACTGCAGCTGATGAACAACATGAGACATTCTAGGGCGCATTGATGGGACATGTTGGGTGCAAGCATAAACAAGGTCCACCACTTTTTGAATGACTCCAGCTTCAGGAATTTGAGAAGAAGTAGAAGAAGAAGAGGATATGAGAGGATCCAAGAGCTCTGGGTATCGGTGAGCCTGCACCAAAGGTGTTGCCCACTCGAATATACTTTGCCAACCCACAGAATCCACAGCCTGTGCTGGTCTACGCCCACTGACGATTTCAAGTAGAAGCACACCAAAGCTGTAAACATCGCTCTTTGTTGTAAGCTCGTTTCTGTATACAAACTCTGGAGCAAGGTATCCGTATGTGCCACCGGCCATCACTGTCCTCTCATGCATCACTTCCCATGGCACGAATTTGGAGAGACCAACTCCCATAAGATGAGCCCCAAAATCTTCATCAAGCAGCACGTTACTTGCACGGATATCATGATGCACAACCTGTGGTTTGACCTTGTCATGCAAGAACCTGTTTCAATATGGAATGAAATCAATAAAGTCAGCAGGCCAGCAAAATAGAGATTTCCTTAAGTTTTGTTACCTACGTATGTCCCTTAAACAATAACGCAACATAGTCTTGCATAAGTAAAGGACATATCTAAGATTGAATCTACAAATTTTAATAATAACGGAGACTTTAGATTATGTTCCTCCAAGAGATCTCCAAAGACAAATATACTTGTTAGTTTGCTTCATGTGTTAAGAAGATGACTTTTTGGAGAATGATGACACAACAGCTAGCATGTCTTGTCAAATGTATTTACTGTCTTTGAAATCTCCTCTTTCAAATAGGCTAATGAGGCATAGTGTGACAATGGTTGAAACATACGTCTGAAAATGTTTTTGCTAACCAGATTTTTTCAAAGTAAACAAATAGCATCAAGAGCAAGAGGAACAAATACATTACAATGGAGAATAGAAAAGTAAATATTGCAACATCTACGTACGCAATTCCTTGCGCAAGAGATGTGGCAACTTTCATTCTCATGGCCCAATCCAAGCTTCTGCCCCCCCTAGGTATGTGATGTAGCCATCTATCCAAGGGCCCATTTGCAATAAACTCGTAAACAATGTAGCGGTCACCATGATCATAGCAGCATCCTTTCACAGCCACCAAATTTGGATGATGAAGCCTGGCAACTCTTCCAATCTCCGAATAAAACTCCTTCTTCCGCTGGAAACTAGACCTCTTCAACCTTTTAACTGCCACCCTTGATCCATCAGGGAGAAGACCGCTATATGTTCCACCTGTTTTGGCATCTCCAAGAAGACGGTTTCCTTCACTGAAATTCTTGGTCATAGACCTAAGTTCCTCACTTGCGAAAACTTTCCATGATGGCGGAACTAATGCAGTTGCAGCAGGATTAGATAGTTTGCGAGATTTTCTGCGCCTCTTGCTCCGCTTATAGACAAGGAGCCAAATCACAACAGCTAATGTAGTGCAGAGAATCAACCCACTTACAACAGCAAGGATAATAAGATAGTCCATATGGCAATGCATATGGTAACACTTGTCCTCTGAAAACAAAGGGGCAAAACATTTTTCTCAAATTAATGAAGCAAAACCACAGAAATCAACGATTTAGAAGAATTAGGTGGCATAACACCATGAACTGTACTTGCGTATGTTATTAAGACATAAAGGAAACCAACCATTTAGAGGAATAAGATAACGGCATACCACCATGAACTGTACTTTCATATATTATAAAGGCCAGAAGGATGAACAAATCTGAAAGGTGCGAAAGCTTCATTGAGAAGCTAGTACGATGAATAGCAAGGAAAAATGTTAAAAGGGAGAGTCACCACAAACCTATATCAAGCATGCATATGAAAGAATGATTCCTATTGCATCCCTCAGCTACAAGTGACATGGTCTCATTGGTCACCAATGTACACAAGTCATTTGAGGTCTTGGCATAGCATGATAAATTGGTGCAACCAGAATGTAAAGGTAGTTGAACAATGAAAGAGTTATTCCACTCTGATGTATTGTCAGACCATTTCCAACCCAAATCAGCTTGATAATTGATGTCTCTCCCTCCAACCCAACAGCCATTAGCTGATGCACATAGATTTTGAACAAAGCTTAGTTCCTCAAATGATGTCAGAGCTGCCAAGTGTCCACGATGACCGTTGCATTGGGTCTCTGACTCGTTCCATGACAGAGAGCTTGGCATGTACGCGAAGCAATATGTCTTACTTGCGTTGACAACCCAACCAGAAGGGCATGCTGCTGTTGAAGAAGAAAATTTCAAGATTTCAGCCTATTAAACATGTCCATAGTTTTTACAGAGTAAGCAGAAATCGACAAGTGAGAGAGATACAGAACAAACAAATCCTATAAAGAAAGATTCAATCTTAATCCCAACTTATAGAACATTTTTTTCTTTATTACAGTTTTGTACTGAGAAATTGCTAATGCATACTAGAAGACCTGCTCAATGCAAATATGTCATGACAGCCAAGTAATGCTAGAATAACAAGGAAGTCTTCATAGGCTTAAAAGTGCTAGCATTGGTAAATATTATGAGACATAGAGGTCAACTTACTACTGCATAGAGTTACGCTAATTAACCTGGATAGAAGGTTTTAATCATAAGCCCAGTAATATACCAGGTTTTCTGAATCCATGACAAAGACAAATTTAAGTTGGTCGGATAACGAACTAAGATTGATTGGGGGACACCAGGCTGGGTTCAAAGGGATTCATGACATAGCTGTGGAACAATTCGCATGCCAAAAAGATTCACTTTTTAGGAGTAATTCAGGAACTTAATCATCCTCTTCATCCCATTTCGTCTTTTGCTTTTTGGTGCCCAATGTGCTATAAAGGTCAACTTATTTTTCCAATTAGCTTTGCACAGTTCACCTTCAAGAACAAAAGTTAAGATGAATGCAGTAGCAACTCAAGCTTAACTCTCTCCACAACTTGGATGATGATTCAATCAGAAAAGGAGGATTCAGCATTCTATTTTCTTTGGTTACCATCAAACGTCATATAGTCAAGGGACTGGGATTGCTTTGTCCTTTTGGAAAGAAAAATAATAATCTACTCCAATCGGGTTCCTTTTTAAAAAAGAAACACAAAGAAACATTTACTTGGAACGAATTACAGGAACCACATCCTGGCTGTGGAATAGCACGGAGCTCTTAGGCCTATTATGAAGTCATCTTGGTAGACTAGCTTGACTAGGTATTGATTTTTGAAAAATGTTGGTGTATAAATTCCCACTAAAACCAAAAATCTAAGACAATGGCATACACCTCAACCTCAAGGCTCATACTCCCAGACCTCTAAAATCTTGCGGCCTCTGACGTTTCTTCACAATTAATTACCCTAATGCCTACTTGTTGTCATTTGTTGGTCGAAACATTATGCCTTTTCAGATCCATATAATATTTGGTTTAAACATTGATTTACTGGACATTGAAAAGTGATTTCTTCCATCTGCAGTGCACATTCTACTACCTAGTTAAAAACTGGTGCAGCTTACTTGAATGAACATACAAACATCAAGCACAGAAGCACTTCCCATTAAATCAATCGTGTGTGTGCATACATACAAATACATTCAAATTTTTTTATTTTGAAACGCTTCTTACATTTCTTTAGTCATTCACCACTTCTTATTGTTAACAAAACATCTCCATTTTCAAGCCGATTGTAATCCAGCATCGAGATAAATAATAATTAAAAAAAAAAAAACTATTTTTGCCCGGAAAGCTAGCCCATTGGTAGTTCTCAGGGTTATACAACTAAGCCAAATTAACCATGAAGTTTAGCTAATTTTTACCGGAACATCGCCCCTGAAAAAATCCTAATTTCTACCACGGGGATCATACCAAAAAAACACATTTTTAAGTTCCTTATCTACTACGGATCACATTTTGGTAACTAATTTTCACGAAAACCGAACATAACTAAGCAAAATCGACCTCAAGAAAGCAAATATCAGTAACAGAAATGGCGCACCTTCACTGCGGTTATCTCTCTCAGAAGGGGCAACGAATTGGACACCAACTGAATTGTTGACGACCTAAAACAATAAACCATAACATTTACGGTGTATGCTTAAATGAGACGAAAAAAAAGGAAACAAAATCAACACCAAACGGAATACTGCAAACAAGGTAATGAGTCGAGTCGACTTACGGAGTTGGAGGCGCTAAGGGGGAGCACGAGGCAAGCAATTACAAGCAAAGAGATAAGCTTTTCTTCCATCGCTAAATAATTTCGTTAACAGTGAAGAAATTAGTGACGATTACACTGGTGGAGTACTCCCATGGAGATTCACTGGAACCCCCTCAAAACCCTAAAATTTAAGCATATGAGAGAGAGAGAGAGAGAGAGAGAGAGAGAGGTTCATTTTTGGGCATTGAATTTGAAGTGCGTTGGTCGTTGTTTTCCCTGACAGGGAAGAGGGCTGCAGTTAATGCCATTGGTCCTACTTCTTTTTCTTTTGTTTTTAGTAAGAAAATATGGTGAGAAAATGTCAAGGAAAGCATAATTTTTTGTTTTTTATTTTGACTTTTTGGCACGGTTTTTTTAGTATTAATTTTTATTATATTCAGATTGGAGTAAAATTTTAGTACATCAATATTAAAAATATTATATATTGACAATTTTAAAAAACAGTCATGTAAAGCAACGAAAAAATCCAAGAAGCCAGGAAGACCCACACTTTCTTAAAAAAAGAGTCATGTACTCCGCACTTTCTTATGTCATGTGATAATGTACATTAATGATACAAAACTAACAAATGCAAAAAAAAATTGAATAAGGACAAAATAGAAAAACCAAAAACGGTTTTTTATCCAAAGGAGGTCTTAGCTGCCAACCCCAGTTTTTTTTTCAAAAATGATACACGTACAGCACAAAGCTCCAACAGCCAAAACGACGTGGTTTTTGGCACTGCTGAAAAAAAAATTCAAAATCAGATCTGGGCTCTCTCCCCCTCCCCCATTTCATTCGACCAAAGAGAGACTAGAGGGCAACACCTCGCATTCCACCACCACTGGCGACCCAGCTCCTCCGGCCTCCCTCTCCACCTCCGGCGACCGTCGCTGCTGCCAAGAAAGCTATGAAACAAATGACTCTCGCCAGCACAAACCCAGTACATTACCCAACAATCTCTTTGAACCAGACCCACACGAAGGTTGGTCTCTCTCTCCCCCCCCCCCCCGCCGTTTCATTCATCTAGATAACCCCCTAATTCGAATAGAACACAAATGGGTTAATTGGACCTCTGTTTTGATTGTTCCCTTACCTTTGCAATAGAACAATTGGGTTTGGTAGTGATATTCACAGTTTTGCTTGTATGGAAAGTGCTAATCCAGCAGCTTAGATGTTTCTTACAAAAGTATTTCTTAGCTGAATACAATTTGATTTCATTTCAGTCTATCTACTATATTATCCATGATTTGTTATTTCGGTAATTAATTCAGATTTGATGATATGGGATTTTTGGGGAAAATGAGAAGGAAGAGCATACAACTAGTGGGTGATTCCATAATGACCTTCTGTTTCAAAGGGAGATTGCTGGAAGCTGGTACAAGTCGTCTGTTGGCGGCAGCGGCAGCCGCTGGAGGTGGAAAGGGAGGAAGGAGGAGGAGAGGGATGCGGTGGGTCGGCCGTGGTGGTGGTCTCTCTCTGTGTTTGGTCGAGTGAAATGCGGGAGGGGGAGAGAGCCCAGATCTGATTTTTTTTTCAGTAGTGCGAAAACGACATCGTCTTGGCTGTTGAAGAACTTTGTTGGAGCTTTGTGTTGTACGTGTATCATTTTCGCTTTTTTTTTCTTTTGATAACTGGATGTTTAGTAGCTTGAGCACATCTCGACTAATTTTGAGGCTTAGATGTAACGACAGGACTTAACTCCAAGTGGCTGCCAACCCTAGTTAGCAAGATGAAAACCATTTCCCCTTTGATAATAATAATAATCTGAGCTTTGTAGCTCCAACCTAGTAAAGGGAATGTCGTGGTTGCTTATTAAGCGCTGGTTCTATCCTGGTCAAGCAACCAAAGCCAATAACTTGGGTGGGAATAGTGAAAGAAAGAGACAGGGAAGACCAACTTTTTTAGTTTTTTTGTCTTCTTATTTGAATTTTTTTTCAATTTGGTTTATACTTTTATGCTTTTTCAATTCGTTTCTTTTCATCGAGCCGAATTATGCGATATAGAAATAATATTCCCACAAAAAATTAAGAGGGAAAAAAAAACCCTCAAAAAGTTAGGCCAAGTGTGGCTCCAGGGATTTTGGTGAGAAAATGTGATGAAAAGTGAGGAATTACAGTAATATTAAACGCAAATTTTCTCACCAAAACACCCCACCAATAATTTGATTTAAAAAAAAAAAACTCAGTCAAATAAAGTTTACTGGTTTGTTTTGTAGGAAACTTAAGTTGGAAGACCATGACGTAAAGTTAAAGTATGAAGATTGAAGAGGAGCTTCTCCCACGTGCGCATACTATTATGCAATTTTTAATCTGCTCCGTTCTTCTTATTGACTTTTTTGACTTGTTGCTTAAAAAATTTAAAAGTCTCAAAAGTATGTACTCATAAAAGAAGTCTTAAAAGTCACAATAAGCAAAACAACATTATTTTTTTTACAGCTAAAAGACAAAAAAAAAAAACCCTACGAAAAACACCCACGCATAGTCTGGTAAGATTTGGAATTTTTCTTTCTCTTGGAAGACCCAATATTCCAATAACATTACTGTACGGGGTTAGTGTTGTGGGCTATAAATCTCGAGGGGGCACATCTTAAGAATTCCCAAATTAGTGAGACTACTTATATAATTTCCATGTAAGACAATTTGCCTTTTTTTTGTTTATTTCTTTTTTGTGGTGTTTTTTTTGGAGACATGCAATATAATACTTTAATAACATAGAACGAATATTTTGTCGACCATGAAAATTGGTATCATTTTTAATTAAAAAATAAAATAATTGCGGCATAATTTTTGAAAATTCTTTAGCACCACTTCAAAGAATTAATTTTCACCAACTGAATTGAGATCTTTGATTTGATGCAAAAAATATAAACTTACAAGTACTTTATTTTTTATTCAACAACTCAACTATTTTTTCATAATCGTTAAACGTTTTTGGATGGACAGAGAGTATGGAGACAACTAAATGGTGGTCGACCCAGATAAGTTAGAGATAATCATTGCCAAGAACTCAACCAATTGAGCAAATTCTTAAAACTTAGTCTACTAATCTACCAAAGATGATACTTTCACATTTAGAGGGGCGTTTGGAAGGTTCATTTTCAGTTTTTTATTTTATTTTTAACTCTTTGACTTTTTGGATTATAGTCAAAATGTATTTTAAATTTGGTGTGTTTTTTTAGAAAAATATGCAGAATGTATTTTGCAACGGAGCTGGGGGGCGTGCTGCACAGCTTGGTGCTGTGCACCCGCACGGCGCGGCCGGTCGGCCAATTTTCGGCGATCCGAGACGTTCACCAGATAGCCCTCGTCGAGTACTACGAGTGTACCAAAAATCAACTTGATCGGATATCGTTAAGTATCTAATCGGAACACAAATAGCTTGAAAAAAATGGGTTTAGTGAATCGGATCCAGTGTTTCTATACATTTGTGTTCCATTTCATTTCAATTATTTGTGTTCCGATTAGGTACTTAACGATATCCGGTCGAGTTGATTTTTGGTACACTTGTAGTACTTGACGAGGGCTATCCGGTGAACGTCTCGGATCGCCGAAAAGTGGCCGGCCGGCCGCGCCGTGCTGGTGCACAGCACGCTGCACAGCACCAAGCTGTGCAACACGCCCCCCACCTCCATTTTGCAACACGAGTAGTGTTTGAAAGTATCAAAATGGAAAAAATGAAGGGTTCGAACCATTATTGTGTTGTTAAAAAAAGGGAACCGAGGTGGGTCCCACAAAAATGTTATGCATGATATGTAGGAGTACAAGAAATTTATCATTCCGTTGCACCAAAAAAAAAAAAAAAAACAAGAAATCTGTGACGGGCCTTCTGTATTTTTCTTATGGGTTTCATTTTTTTTTTTTATCAGCTTTCTTATGGGTTTCATTGATCAACTGGTAAGATAAACTACGTGCCCCATTCTCCATTTTGATGCACTGCTGGTTGGATAAGTCGCATACTCCACGAATCAAATGATTTTGCTAATTATAGTCAGCGCTAGCCACTAGGCAAGTCCGCGGTCCTGAGATTTTCAGAGCCTTAAGTGGAATTTGATAATGGGGTCTCTTATTTGTTTCTATATATATTAGTTGTTCCACATAAAGCATAAAAGAGCCTTGTGGTTCAGTGGTGTGTTGGTCAGTACAATGGAGATGCTCCTTTAGGTCGTGAGTTCAAATTTTAGGGCTGTCAACATAAGCCTTTTTTTGTAAAACTTGAAAAAAAGAGCACACAAAAACTCCTGTCAGCAAGGATTGAAAGTCTTTTTTTGTAAAACTTGAAAAAAAGAACGCACAAAAACTGCTGTGAGTAAGGATTGATTGAACATACATCAACAAGGAAATACCATTCAAATTTTGGGGCTGTCAACGTGAAGTCTTTTTTTTTTGTAAAACTTGAAAAAAAGAGCGCACAAAAACTGTTGTGAGAAAAGGATTGAACATACATCAACAAGGAAATACCATATGAATCCGACCACTGTGACTGACTAACACATTTAGTGAATTTTAGAAATTGTTATCTTAGATTTAGGGACCTTTTTTTATTGGGTTGAAAACTAGGAGCCCTAGGTGACCGCCTTGTCGGTCTATGCCTAGGGCCGACCCTGCTGCCAGGATTTGCAAAGAGAGGAGACTGAAATTTTGAACCTAGAATCCCCAATGGTGAATCCAAGACTTCGGCAGCATGGGATCGTTTATAAATATCAAATACTTTTATTTAAAAAACACCATATATTGTAATGACAATTATCAATCTTGTTCCACAAAAAATCACATTTAAAGCTTAATAAGCGTTTCAACTTTTAACTAATAGGCAAAAGATATAAAAAGACATAAACTAGTATTTTTTTTTTTTCAATTTTCACCAAAAACAGAAAAAAGATACACAAACTTCTACAATTGCAATCGACACAATTTCATATTCTGGAATCGTTGCATAAAGTCTTTAGGTCGATACTATTGTGGAAAAATAATAACTCTGGTTTTTTAGTTTAGTACGTTAGCAAATTTCTGAAATACCTCAAACACAACAATTGCCAACTTTTTCAACTACGTTTCTTCAATAAAAAAAACCCGAAAAAAAAAAATTTCAAAATCGGCCTTTTTCCAAACATCACAAACTACAGGTTCCAATCTAGACAAATTTGCGAATCATGCAATTTTTTAAACTGGAAAGATTAGATTAACTCGCCAAATTGAGCTTTCAATTGTTACGTT
>OY978216.1:16977951-17010451 GCA_963854785.1 Vaccinium vitis-idaea | reverse complement strand
CACGAAAGTTGAATGGCACGGCACGACACGACATGCACGTTTGACACCTCTACCGTTAATCACATAATCAAACATGAAGTGAGGTACTAGCCCAAAAGAATGCAGCAAACAAAAAGACCATGTTGCTTTAACCTAAAATTCTAAAAAAAGGGCAAAGAAAGAACATGAAGATAAAGAAAGTACTTGGCACTTGGGTGTTTGTGGGTTTCTTGATTCTTTAAGGTTTTGATTATTCTTTTAGGGTTTCTTCTTTTTAGGTTTTAATGATTCTTTTAGGGTTTGTTAAATGTATTTCAGTAACGTGAAAGTTTGAAAAAACTACAGTGGTCTTGGAAAGCTCGTTAAAGAAAAATAAAGATTCTTTGAAGAGAGAATTAAACAAATGGCAGATAGCAAGGAGCAGAGTTTTGCTAAAATGGAGGAAGAACAAGGGTTCAAAGTAGGGTAAGAATTCTTTCTCACATAGATTAGTTTGCTGTATTAGGGTTTCTTGATTCTATTAGTGGTTTCTTGATTCGTTTAAGGTTTTGAACAGTTTCAGTTTTAAAATTTTTTGCTACAGAAATATTGTTGGCGTTGGAGGAATGCACAAGCCCTCACTCGAAGGACAGAAAGGCATGGTAATCAAAGAAGGGGGTTTGGTGGAGGGGGTTTTGCAGACTTCTGGTGGTGGAGAAGATAGGAAGATGAAGGATATTGCTCTAGCAGAAGAGTTGAGAGAAGATTCTTCTGATAATGATTTGGTTGGGCCAGGGAAAGGAGGGCTTTATGAAGTAGGGTAAGTTTCTACATTAACTTGATTGAGTATTGGGTTGATAGCTCATAGATTAACAAGATAAGAAAGTACCCATCCCACATGAAGATAAGAAAGTACCCAGCCCACACCCAATACTCAATCCAGTTAATGTAGAAACTTACCCTACTTCATAAAGCCCTCCTTTCCCTGGCCCAACCAAATCAACATCAAAAGAATCTTCTCTCAACTCTTCAGCTAGAGCAATAGCCTTCATCTTCCTATCTTCTCCACCACCAGAAGTCTGCAAAACCCCCTCCACCAAACCCCCTTCTTTGATTACCATGCCTTTCTGTCCTTCGAGTGAGGGCTTCTACATTCCTCCAACAGTAACAATATTTCTGTAGCAAAAAAATTTAAAGGTGAACTTGTTCAAAACCTTAAACGAATCGAGAAACCACCAATAGAATCAAGAAACCCTAATACGGCAAACAAATCTACGTAAGAAAGAACTCTTACCCTACTTTGGACCCTTGTTCTTCCTCCGTTTTAGCAAAACTCTGCTCCTTGCTATCTGCCGTTTGTTTAATCCTCTCTTCAAAGATTCTGCATTTTTCTTTAACAAGTTTTCCAAGACGACTGCAGTGTTTTCAAATTTTCATGTTACTGGAATACATTGAACAAACCCTAAAAGAATCATCAAAACCTAAAAAAAAGAAACCCTAAAAGAATAATCAAAACCTTAAACGAGTCAAGAAACCCACAAACACCCAAGTGCCAAGTACTTTCTTATCTTCATGTTCTTTCTTTGCCCGTTTTTTAGAATTTTAGGTTAAAGTGACATGGTCTTTTTGTTTGCTGCATTCTTTTGGGCTAGTATCTCACTTCATGTTTGATTATGTGATTAACGGTAGAGGTGTCAAACGTACGTGTCGTGCCGTGCCATTCAACTTCCGTGCCAACCGTGCTCCGTACTGTACCGTGTCGTGCCCGTTTAGTTCATCGTGTCGTAGCGTGCCGTGTCATGCCGTGTTGGGCCATTTTACTTTTCCGTACCGTGTCGGGCCATGCCTTTTTATATCGTGTCGTGTCATGATGTGCCTGATTAATTAATTTGTGTCGTGTCGTGCCAACCAGCTGAGTTAATCGTTTCGTGTCGTGTCGTGCCTTTTTTTGTCGTGTCGTGTCGTGCCGTGCCTTTTTTTATCGTGTCATGTCGTGCCGTGCTTTTTTGAATCGTGTCGTGCCGTGCCGGCCCGTTTACTTAATCATGTGTTGTGCCGTGTCGTGCCATCAATTTTCGTATAAAATAGAGAAACGTTCAAGGGATTAAGTATGTAATTACAAAACTTAATCTATTTAATTAACTTTGGACTATTTCAAGCTATATTAATTTATTTCATTGAAAATTTTATTTTTTGTAAAAATTATTTTTTAAAAAACTGGGGTCCAAAACATGTTAGGGTCCTTGAACTCTACCACGCAATACCGTTGCCAACACAATACCATTTTTAAAAAAAACAACGGTCCAAAACATGCTAGGTTCCTTTAACTCTGTTTTTTAAAAAAAAAAAATTGGGGTCCATTCACAATACCGTTGCAAACACGCAAGCTAGGGTCCTTGAACTCCGGACCTAATATTAGCAACCCAACTCTTTTTTTTTGGTACTACGGAAATTAATTAGCAACCCAACTCTTAGTACTTGATATAAGCACTACATACCAAAAATAACACCATTGACACGTGTACTTGATGTGTTTGTGGATACGAGACTCGGTTTAGTCTAGGATACTCTTACGTTTAATCTGTCCAGAATTTCAGCATGTATCCCCTTTGTTTGAAAATTCGTATAAAATAGAAAAATCCTTTCGTGAATCTCTCCTTCAACCTGGTTATGCAAAATTTCGTCAGGAATCCAACAATACTCTCGAATTTCCAAATGGAAGCGTATATCATGAGTTTATTAAGAGGAACATCAGTGCTGGTCCATCAGAAAATGGGCATATCTCCCTCAAAACTTCATCAAATTAGATGATACCAGTTGGGATTGAAAGACAAGACATTTTTATAGGTTCTCAAACAAGAATTTCTAGAAAATATGATCTGTGGAGAAAATGGGCTTGTTCCAAAGTTGACAGCTCGCAAGGAGGAAAAACAGGAGTCCAAAACATGTTAGATTTGATCCATCTCTTCCAAAGAACCCATATCCATGAAAAATCACACTCATACTAGTCACCAAGGAGAGTAATCAGTCCAAAAATTAGAACATTTGAAGGCTATTTGATACCCTTATAAATTCATACAATACAGGGGTCTGCAGAAAACGAGTGCACACAGGACAGCCCGACTTTAAAAATCACCAATCGAGTTCTCAATGGATTTGGGTGATTCTATAGGCAAAAGAAAGAGCTCTGAGTAATATAAATCTTGAGAAGGGATCAAAACCTAATTAATAGTTTATGAAGGAGAAATCAACCAAAATCGTTGACCTGGTCTGCTGTCTGGAAAAGGTTGTATATACAAGTACATAAACACGAATATGAGAAAATAACTTCAACAAAAATGGAAGAGAGAAGAGGTATACTTGTGGAGATGAAGTTTGGAGGTGAAGATGATGATCGGAAGTGGTGGCAGAGGTTGCCGGACGTGATAGCCGGCGGTCTCTCTCTCTATTTCTCCTTCTTTCTTCTTTTTTTTCTTCTATTCTTCTCTCCTTCTCTTTTTCTCTTTTCTTTATGGGGCTTAAAACAACCCTTCTTTCTCTTTTTCTCCTCTCTCTCTCTCTCTCTAGGGTTTGAGTGTTTGTGGCTGCTAGCCCTAGGCAACCCAAAAATACTTTATATAGTGTGTGTGTGATTGTGTGTGTGCAGTACATGACATTACATGTATGAAAAATCCTCATAAAGTTACGATGTATCACTCGAGGACCTTTCGAGTTTTTTTTTTTGAAAATCGGAACCGTCTATCTTTTTCCTAGGAGGGATTATACCTACTAATGATTCCCATGTCCTGAATCTCCCGATGAAAGGGCTTTCAAAATCAGATTGACCCAAAATTTGGTGAGGTATATTAAAACACCAAGAAAAATAAAATAGTAGGTGTGGATCGTCGTCATTGTGTTGCAATCGTGTGGCTAACGTACATTAGACTATAGCAGCATGTCTTAGTTCATAACTAAGTAAGTTCAATGTATAAATTTGAAAGGTGGGTGCAGACACATTCAGTGCTTCCAGTGGCATTTCAACACTATAATGCACCACTTCTAGGCCATCTGATCTATTTTTTGAAAATCAGAACCGTTAGATGTGTTTAAAACGTATTTATAAGGTCTATCGCGAGGATTTGGAAGAAAAAAATTACCCAGAAGGGCTTGATCGGAGCAATTTTTCATATAGCAGTTTTATGAAAAACTGGTCCAATCAAGCCCTTCCGCGTAGCAGACGTCTTCAAAAAACAAAAAATTACTTAATCATACACCATGGAGTACTACAATTGTTTCGCTTTGATGAGAGAAGAAATTAGGTTACAACTTAATATTTGCAATAATAAGACGCAATGAAGAGAGAATTTTTATTCTCACTTAACTGGATCAAGCTACCGTAGATGATTGAAGTATGCGAAAGCTTCACAACATATGTCCTCCACCAAGAGTCTTGACTATTATGTTTGTTTATTTATCGTTTCTTTTCTTTTCTTTTCTTTTCTTTTTTTTTTTGAAAAATTCTAAACTAGCAAACTGCACCAACGTATTTGTAAAATTGAAAATAACAAATTATTCATAAATGTACATACGATCAATCGTACATGTTTTACTGAAACTATGAAAAACTAGAAAAATGAATGTGATCATCAACAAATAAAAAATCTTAAGAAAAATTGCCTAGATGAATAAAAAAATGAACTCAAACATGGCAGTGAAGCTTGGGCAAGATATCACAAAGAAGCCATTCAGACATGACACTGTATAAGCTTCTTGGGTCAAATGAACTCCGTCCCAACTAATGTGTCCCTTTGGGTTTCGGCAGACTGGAACCCAAAGGCTCCACACATCTTCGTCAGATTAAAGTTGTAATCGCCACTAGTCCCGCAGCATGCCTTTTGAGAAGACGCACGATCAAATCCTAAACACATAATAAAACCAACGTTGATCATGATCACAATGCTTGTGTTATTCTTGTTGCAAAGGATATAGATTGACTCACCAAGATATTTAGCATTGCGAAAAAGTTGCCGGAAAGCATGTTAGTAGTTGCCGTACACCATTAATGTATTAGGGTAGTCTTTCTTTAGATCAGCTGATTGTTGTGATAGGTCGAAAAATCATTGAGTTGCTTCAAGCAATTATCTTCATCGTACGCTGTTGATTCGTTGGTTGCAGGTAATTTGCTATCACTATCATGCTGAATGTTTATAAAATAGTATATGATCAATTTTAAGTATAATTCCACCCCATGTGCAGGTTCGTTATCACAAACAAACAGATCACAACTTTTGGTTCAATAGCTTTCAGTATGGAGGTCAACCAGAGGAGTAGGCCTGTCAACGGATCGGATTTGATCTGGATCCGATCCGAAAAATCCGGATCCGAATCCGATATTTCAGATCCGATAATCCGGAACCGAAAATTGTAATAAAATCCGGATCGGATCCAAGCTTATCGGATCCGGATCAAATCCGAACCGTAAGCAAACAAGCTAGCTGGAAAGGATAAAAAAATTAAATTACCGGATCGGATTCGGATTTTCGGATCGGATATCCGAAATTTGGATCCGGATCTGGATTAATGTTTTCGGATTTGTGAATATCGGATCCGGATTCGGATCCCATCTTATCGGATCCGACCCGTTGACAGGCCTGCAGAGGAGTTATCAAATTGAAGTACAACATGGGGAGACTTACTTCAACTGAGAGGTGTCGAGATTAGTAGAAGTGATTTTGGAATTTCCTGTATGCTTAAGACTATAAAAGTAAGAAGTGATCTTGAGTCAGCTAAGTGGAAGTGATTTCCTGTATACTTTTTGGAATCTTTGGATTTTAGGGAGGGGGTGGTTCTGTCACTTGGGTTTTGATGGTTGTTATACAGTTCTTATTAAGGATGAATTTTTGCTGGAATTGTCCCATTGCTTGCTTAATGTTGCAGACATGAATGGTATGACTTGCATTTGATTCTGTTCATTTCGGTGGTCACTTCTTTGTTCTTAGAATAATGCTTGCGTCATAATTTTTGAAAAGTCTTTATTGCACCACTTTAAAAAATCTAATTTTCACCAACTAAATTGAGATCTTTAATTTGATAGTACAAAAAATTTACACAAAAAAGTACTTCAACTGTGGTCGACCCAGATAAGTTAGAGATAACCTTCGGCAATAACTCAACCAATTGAGCAAATTTGCAAATTCTTAAACTTGGGCCACTTAATCTATCAAAAGATGATACTTCCACATTGATTAACTTTCAAGTTGAGCATGTACAAAATGTATTTACAATTGGGTTTCAAGAAATGAAAGAAGTGCCAAGCCAGCAGCCCAAACATCATCATCCAATACATGCTCTGCTGGGGAATGACTAATGCCTCCGCGGCATCGGACAAACAACATTCCAACCTGTTCAAAATAGACAAAATATTCACAAGGTAAGTCCAAGGATGATTTATGTAGCTTAAACTTCAAATTCACTTGCTTAATCAGTATTAACTCGAAACTAGGTGATTGGTTCCGCTTACAATCTTTCAGCTTCTACAGCTAAAATCATAAAAGCTACCAGTTTTTGACGCCTTTTCTCGTGCGTATAAGCTAGGTTTTCCCCGATTGAAACAAACATGCCTATCAGTGGCGGCTCCTGAGATTCGTTCGATCCGGGCATTGGGTACTTTTCTCTCAAAATGTGTCAAAATCAAGCCAATCTCTACTAAACGAAAATATGCAAGAAAAATATACGTTTTGTAATTCCCATAATTTCCAGAACAAAACTTTAATTTTTTGGTCGAGTTTTCACTAGATTGACTCCAAACGAGCGAAAAAAAAGGATTAGTTGTACTGAAGGTATGCGCTCAAAGACAGAGTCCCTAATATCCTATTGATACATACTTTTTCTATTTAGCTTTAATGTGCCACATGAGTATTAAAACACCAAGTGCCGGCCGTGTGCATTTTGATATGGAAAGGTACAAACCTTTGTGAGATGAGACATGGCCATCGCATCGTGTCCTGCTCCACTCATCAGTACCGGCACATCATTGGAAACCTCACCGGCAATTCTCTTCATCGCTGTATAAGCTGCAGATTTCAGCTGTGAACTCAATCCAGTATCGCAAGCCACTGCATTGGCATTGTGCTGAATTATGAAAATCTGAATCAGTCGTCTGTTTCATTTCTGTTGAAGTAACACAAAGCATGAAACACAAGTCACATACCTTACGCTCAATACTACAGGAAACAGAGCGCCGGTCACATATTTGATGGATCCGGTTAGATAATTCATAAATGACAGCCTCCCGTCCCATATCGTCCATTGCCCGTATGTCCACAGTGAAGGTTGTCTGCAAGCAGATTTTCGACCTCTATGAATGAGTACACCAATCATACATGTTTCAAGGACTTACGGAGGGACAAATAAAGGGAGAGGGAAAACGTAAAAGATAAAGGAAGAAAATAGAAGACAATTGAGCAAATAAGCAAAATTAATTTATTTGGTTCTTCTATTTCCTTTCCCTTGGGAAATCCTTCGAGGAAGCCTGAATCCAGACGCAGCCTTAATACAACAGAATACCAACAATTGGCTACTTGTTCACTAACACTTACCTAACTTTTGTAGTGACATTTTTTTAGCTTACCTTCGGATCAAATGTTCATCCCAACTACAGGAATTCGAAAGGACAATAGAATGAAAAAAAGTTTTCTAAAGACAGAATACAACACAAAATTTCTAGCATATTCGAATCTTTTGTAAACCTTCTTCAGAATACAGTCCTTTTTTTTGTTTCTTGGAGAAGTGTTGATAATTATTAACGTGTTGACCACGAACTAACGTAAGTTCATTGAAGGGGGAAGAAAAAAGCCAAAAATTGGGTCCAAACTTAGTCTTTTGGCATTCGCAAGAAATCCAAGTACTTGCCTCTCCAGGAATGACATTACTTGCACTTGGCCAGCATGATATCTCTCCAACAGTGCATACAAGGGATCCTACAAGAGATTCCACTGTAACCCCCTTGCAGTGACCATCATAAGATAGAAAATCATCTGGATGCTTACAAAGACTCTCAAGAAGCACAATTAATTCGGCAGCAGCAGCCATAGGATCCTGCCGCATAGACATAGGGACAGTTCCAGCGTGTCCCTGTGAGCCCCTCACTGTTACCTGCAAAGTGATGCATCCATGTTAATTCCTGTAACTTGAGTTTGCAATCTACTAATATACTATACTTGGTGTAATAGATTCAAACCCTCCACATTTGACGTTAGACCTATGTACTTGGATGCAGGTATGAGTACTTGATGTAATAGATTCAAGCATCAGACCTTGCCATTTGCCAAAGGCCCAAAACACAAATCATAGGATACACATGCATCCAAAAGTGGATAAGTATGGAGACACATCCAGCACTGTATTGCACATTATAATATTTTTAGAAAACTACTTGAAATCCAATAAGATTAAAGGTGAATATGGAATTTCTATCTCCCGTCCGTGTGAAAGCTAGAAATGTTTCTTTTTGAGCTGATGTCTTATATGTTGGACACAGATACCAAGGCAAAAAATAGGAGCCCATGTAAAACTGCATGTGACAATTGTTGGATACAGATACCAAAGCAAAAAAATAAGAGCCCATGTAAAACTGCATTTGACAATCATGGGAGGTAGATAAATTGGAACAAAACCAGGCATAATGTTCAAAAGTGGAGTGGTAGCCCCATGGTAGTACCACATTCTCCTATGCATTTGACTAGGGTTCAAACCTTACTAACTACAATTACCACTGCTGACTTTTGCTGAGCAAAAAAAAATGTTCAAAAGGTTTAAGCTTTTCAAATTTTTAGAAGGGACGATATTCTCTCTCTCGGTGGGGCTAATCAAAACAGAAGGTGCCTCTGAAGGAACCAAATTTGGCCATCAAATTGGGCCATTTAAGGCCCTAACACACGGAAATGGTAAAGTATAAACTTCAAAACAGCTACAGAATGCACAGACGAAGTGTGAATGAAGCTAAAGATACGGAAACAAAGACTTCGGAAGCTTAAGGGCGGACAATAATGCTTTGGGTTCAAACAACGACTATTCAAAGTTGGCTTCACATGGCAAAATCCCAAAGAAGAAGAATATTTTGACCGTATGCGGTAGTACGTCAAATACCTTTAATCGAGACTGCCCCGCTATGCCTTTCACTACTCCAAGAGGAAGGCCAACCGATTCCAGCACAGGTCCTTGTTCAATGTGAACCTGCAGCAAAAAATAACAAAATTAAAATCGGAACTCAAAGTGCAAAAAACCAAAATGGAATTCAGGATATGCTGAAATACCTCAATATAACCCCAAACAGACTCTGGATTATACTTGAGCTGAAAGAAGCTTTCCTCAGAAATTTCTATATAATTCTCATTTAGAACATTTTGCAGTGTTACACCACTGAAAAAGGTAAACCCATAAGTTGGATGAAAACAAACAATGTCAGAGATAATAATAAGTTAATAACAGTTAATGATGACAACCTTTTGTCCTGTATCTGTAGTGCTGAAACTGGTAAAACACCAGCAAGAGCAGCACTTCCTAAGAAGGTGGATTGAAACCTAACTCCTTCCTCGTCACTAAATGCAATCACCTGCAAGATTCAAGAGCATGAAAAATGGCATTTGTAGGTCCCAATTAAATGCCACTAAAGACAGGAAAATATTTAGAAAAGTATTTTTTGTGCAAAAATATTTCACCCCAATGCAAAAAGAGCCTAAAGGTCCCAGTTAAAGGTCATAATAACCCCAATATTTACATCTTAGTTTCAGGATTTTATCCAAAGGATCTGTTTTAAGATAATAATAAATCAAAAGGCCTCAACTCTGTAATTAAGGACAACGAAATCACTTTGAGTACATATGATTTGAGCACTCATGAAAATTGAAGTATGAATCAAACCATAGAAGAATGAACGGTGAAGCAGTTTGTAGGGTATTATATCAGCCAATATCTTAGTTCAATTGTTTTTTCTTCTGGCTTACTCTCTTTCCAGAGGACCTTCTACTTTCTTGCCAAGATCTAACAATCTTCGGTCATTCATACAAGTAAATATATACGCTGCTGATAATTGTTAGAAATATATTTCCAAACTTCTACAGCACTGCTAATCACATGCTTCCAATGAATTCCCAAAATATCGCTTGGGCAAGAAGTGGTACACAACACAGTTAAACTTTAGCAATTAAAAAATACCATAACAAATTTAGCAGAACCATGCAAAAATCCGCTCAGGCAACTTCTCTACAAGTGATACCATGATAAAACCAGTACCGGTGTATTACTACCTCAACTGGCCGCTTTAGTTTTCCTAACTGCCCATTGACATTCAAAACCTTCACCGCAGATATTGCAGAAATTATACCGAGTGCACCATCGAACATGCCCGCATCAATCACAGTATCCTGGCAGAATCAGAGAAAAGTCGAGCACAAGTGCAGATTTATGTTACTCATACTAAATTATGTCAATGGAAAAGACAAGATAATTAACTTAGAGAAGTAAATTACTGCACCAAATGAGAACCAATTAACAGAGCTCTCGAGCTCGCATTCATCCCTTCAACTCGACCATGAATGTTTCCCATTTGATCCACCCACCTGATAATGGCCATAAAAATAATCAGCTTTATGGAAAACACTCAGTAAGAGAGATGGTTAACTACCAAAAGCAATAAGGCCCCATTTGTTTGATTGGATTAATAATCTAGTCCCATAAGAAAAGTAATCCTCTAGGACTAACAGTAATGGGTTTAATGATACCGCATCCCACAAGGTATTCAACATACTCTTTTTAAGTGTGATTTCTCACATCTATTGGATATTAATTCGACTGCAAAAATTTCCACCAAGCGTAGGATACGTGGTCTCCGGGTTTATAGTTCATATGCTCAAATCCTGGCAAAAGACCTTAAGAGTGATGGAAGTTAGAAAGCTCACGTTCGCAAACCAGCTTCCTCCATCCAGCCACGAATGAGATTTCCTGCTCTGATTGAAGCTGGGCTCAAGTACGTCCTCTCAAGATAGCCATCAGCATCACTCACCTGTCAGAGTATGAAACCAATATAATCACATGTAAATAACCACATATAGTCCCATATGTTAAGTAAGAAGAGTACAGAGAAAACCATCAGCATTTCCAACCTGTCAAATCGAATACCCCGTCACTATAATTGCAAATAACCACTTATATTCCCCATTTATAAACCAACACTTTCAACTCTTAATTAAGTTTTCAAGAAGGGATACTTCCTCTCCCTGTTAATTTTCCTATTTCATAGGCAACATCTTTTGCTGGTAGGGTGTTTGTTCCGCTTCCAGATTCGTACTCGTATTACACATTTTACCTTGGTTCTACCTCCTTTGTTACTCTTTTATAGCTCAATCAGCCATAGTGTTCTATTTATAAAAAGAGGTCAAGAATTTTTTTCGAATGCGATCCCGTGAAACCACAAGTTTGGAATTTACCTCCTTTGGCTTCCTTCTAGTGATGATTTAAGTCTACTTGAGCACTTATGAATGATCTTGTATAAAATCAACGTATTGTGAAATGTGAACCATTTGGCTTGAGTAGATTTCTTATGCAACCTTTTGTCTTAGTTAAAGAATTTTTAAGTAATGCATCTGGTATGACAATTGTAAATTTGCAAGCAAATGAACTGCATCATAGTTTACTGATTCCAATTAGTATTAATTGCAGGAAAGACTCCATCAAAAGGTGGACATGACATGTCTCTCAAATGCCAGGCCGAAAGAAATGTATCCATAGACAGCTCTCACTCTAGGTTGTTACTCAGCCTGATGGACAATACAAATCATCCTCACCCAATGGCATGGGTTTTGAGTCATGAGAATTAGCCTCTCTAAGAAACCGTGGAGGTAAGGATTTCCACCTGCTGCCTCACTCCATGATATTAATACTTTGCTGGAAGCGAGAGCATTGTGCACTGAGTATGTTCCGAAAATCAACCAATTAGATTCACGGTAAACTATATACTCCCCAAGATCAACCATTAGATTCACGGTAAACTATATACTCCCCAAGATCAACCATTAGATTCACGGTAAACTATATACTACTCAAAATTTGGAAGCCGAATATGCAAAATCTTTAAGCATAGTTCTGGAAGTTCACAAAAAAATTAAGTTTAAGCATATGATAGAGTGAAGTGCGGATTTGCACCTTTCCGAGCTCAGTAAGTCTTGCCACAGCCTCAACCCTTAAGATTCCTGGAAACCAATCATTACTGATGCCTTCTGTATCTTCAACACCTTATAAAATCAAGGAGCTTTTACAAAATAGTGCAATTATAAATTATGTGCTGATTATGTCATTGTTTGTAAACGATGTCCACAATGGTAACTATAAAATGATGTGCTGATTAGACAGTGAGACCAGGTATCATTTGACCATCTCAAATGACATTATTCAATTCTTCTGCCTTTCACCACAAGAGCAAAAAATAACCACTTAGCCAGCATTTGGTTTTCCACTGCCCAGCTATCCCTGCCATAACAGTTGACGTGGATTCAAGAAGATGTACCAATTTGTGAAAGGCACCATTTTCCCCCACATTATCACTTAAACCTCTGTGGAAATTTAATGCATAATAATTCTTTTGAAGCCAGAGTTCATGGAAATATACAGAAGCTCAACGTTGAAAGTTACTTTTATGTAGTGCGGCCTAGCACTCTGTTATCATCCATCATCTCCATCGCAAAAAGGAGATAGTTGATTGAAATAAATATCCATAAGGCCATCTCCAGTATTTTTGCTTTTCTCTATACCCAAACTCAAGATTTGATTAAAAATCACATAATTCCATTTTCAATGACTCAAATTTGTAGTCAAAATCAGTTTTACTTTTACCCTTTTCCTTAGCAAAATCCAAACCAAGCAATACAGTTGTCCTCGTTTGCCAAATTTTCTAATTCCACAATTGCCACAAAAGTTGACAAATGACAATTTTTCTCGAATTAAAGTTCTCTCACTGAGGTGACATAGCAAATAGAACTTTTACTTGAATTTGTCTTGGCACAAAAATTGAGCAAGGATAGGAGATGGTCTAACAAGATTCAATAATAGGTCAATCATAATTCAAGCTACCCCCCAGAAATGTGACAACAAAGGAAATGAATAAAGTATTACACAAGTAGTAGTTACAAACTAAGATACAGGATAAGTATCCTACAATTCTTATAGTCTCCTTTAAAAAACGATACATATCTCATTCCTACGATATGAATCATATGATGGAGTATTCTATGACATATATGCGTATCCCAATTTGGTATGTATCCTACAAATACTTCTTGGGAAAAAGTCGGACCTTTTTTTAATAAGCAGAACCTCAAACGCATTAATCTAATCATAGCTACATGCAAACCATTTGAAAGAAAGCCAATGTCAATGTAGGGCTTGAATAGAAGGAAGAACCATACTTTGATTGTGTTTTGCCTCAATCATGTAAGGACTCTTCTTTTCTTTTCATAACTAAGGCAGCATCAAGCCTCAATGTGATAGACCCAGTTGAGTGACTTACGAAAATTTGCATCTTGAAAACTTTTATTTAATCTATGCATGGTTTGTTGGTGTTATTAGGAACAACTACTTTTAAATTGTATATTAATTATGGTTATTTTGTCTTACAATATGCGATACATGCCCCATATAATTTATGAAATGAAAAAAAAACAATACACATATCCAATTCAGAAAAACACTGATTAGATAGCAAACATTTTCATGTTAATCATAACGGTGACAACAAAAACAACGATTACAACAGCAACAGCTTCAACACAGAATTTCGGAACAGAATTTCAATACAGGAGTAAGAGATAGAAAAAGAAGGGCGATGTGGCACCAAAGGAAACCAAGCAAAAAAAATCATCAGGCCAACAATCAAAAACCCAGAAAAGCTTCATTGCCAGAATCATTCCCAAAAAGAAGAAATTTCCTGATTACCGAAAAAAGAAGAAGAAGAAATTACCAGAATAGAGGTGGGCAGAAGCTGGGGTTGATAGCAGAGAAATCACAAAAAAGATAGAGAAAATGGGGAAATGGTGAGTGATAACCATCGTCAAATGGGTATTGGATAAGGATTTGATAGGTGGGGAGAAACGAGGAAGAGAGGGCATGGCTGCGAGCTTGCTAGCGGCGAAACAAGCAAGCAAGCAAGCAAAGGCAAAGAAAGCCACGCAACTCTCACCTCTGCAATTGGGTTTGCCACTTTGTGCTTATATGGAAGGCAAAATGATACATACACACCCACTCGGACACACTCTGCCACACCCCCTCTCACATATGAGATGACCATCTCACATGTGAGAGTGGGTGTGGCAGAGTGTGTCTGAGTGGGTGTGTATGTATCATTGTTGGAAGGAAGGAAGGCCTTCCCAGTTGTGTGGGTCTGTGGCTGGTGACAATGGTGTGGGCCCCCTTTGCATTGGACGCACGTGATTGAGTTTTAGAAAACCACTGGAACGACAACTTTAATGGGGTTACGCTAACGCTAACGCTAACGACAGTCCATTGTGCTGTTAATAAAACAAATTGAGTAGAAAAAAAATCGTTTTTAATGCACTTTTAATGCTTTTATGGTATTTTGGCACATGGAAAACTGCAATTTTTGTTATTATTTTGCTGTGTTAAATCTTAGTTGGGCTGTTATTAACATTTTTATTCCTGTCTAAAATGCTGCTACTGTATCACAATCGTTAAGCAACAAGTTTTTGGGGAATCTTTGTGAGTGATAAATAAAGATTTTTGTTACTAGTATTTTGTTAAGAAAACTTTCTTGATATATATGTCTCCCACCATCATGCAAATGGTGGTCACCCCCATCACCATTCGAATGCGAATCTTTGTCACCCACCACCTTCACCATTGTGAAATTCTTATAAAATCTCCTCTTTTTCGAAGCCAATGCCAGGTGGGAGAGGGAGATGCAGGGCTGGCCCAAGGTATTTGGGTGCCCTAGGCCTAATTAAAAAAATTGTGCCCTAAAAATTTTCGTGTTCCTCAACCAAACTTTTTACGTTTTTGTTACTACAATATCCCCGTCAAAAGGGTATTAATACAAGCTAAATTTAACAACGATGTAGAGCATCTAGAGATCTTGTGCCTTTTTTGAAACAAAATTTGAGTCAAAACTCCTTTACTATGCAAATGTCGAACCCTAGTTTTACCCAAATCTGTTGTTCTTCAAGTTTCCTCTAAAAAAATTGGGTCAAAATGGCTCATTTAACTACTTATAATATATAAGTAAGAAATTTGATCTGCTAGAATTAATATTATGACTTTATTTGTTGGAAAAACAATGAAATTTGATCAATTTTTTGGTTACTTGGGAAAACTCAAGAACTTGTGTAAATTTAGAAATCTCAAATACAAACCCACTCGAAACTCTAACAAGAAGATTAGAAAATTACTACCTAATTACTTCGTCTTTAAGCAAATAATAAACTAAACTTAATCATTTCGTTTAGAACTACCTTGATTTTTTACAAAACCATAAATAAAAACTGTAACAAGAAGAAAATGATTTTCTTTTAAATCAGTTTTAGCTTTGGGCCTTTTTTTAAATTCTGGGCCACAATAGTTTTTGGGTTTTTTTTAAATATTGGGCCACAATGGTTGGGCTCTTCTGTAACTTATAATGGATTTTTTTTTCTTTATTTTGGTCCAAAAAAGTGTTCTAGTCAAGCCCATTAGCATAAAATGGTGGATATGAGTGCCCTAACCCCAGTCGTAAAGTGGTGCATTATACATTTTTGTAATTAAATAACCATAGTGGAATAATTTGCCTATATAATTATTTTTAGTCCATATTGAACAATATGCTTTGGTTCAAACATAGAAATCTCCTTTATTTGTCTCTAGTGTGTGGCTCTAAATTCCTATACTGGAATATTTTTTGACAAATAAAACTTAATAGAATTAAAAAAAGCGTGCCTTGGACAAGATTCAAACTTAGACGAAAATGGTGGAATACATTTACCTTTTTTTTTGCACGGCGGAATACATTTTCCTTACCATAATACAAAGTAGATATTATGGAAAAACATATCTACATTTGTTATGGAAAAACTAGTAATTTTTATAACTATTCTCAATTAGGGCCCCCTTTTTTGGCCCAAAATCTGAGGCTCCAATGCCCAAGCCTTTTGGACCTTGCTTTAGGACCGGCCTTGCGTCACTGGTTCATGCCGTGCAGACGTAATTTAGAGGACAAGTATAAGACTGCTTATAAATATATACATGAGGATAAACTTTAAGGAAGGTACGTCGTTCTATATCAAATTGAATGGTCCCGATCCCAAAAACAGATTATAGAGGGCCCACAATTAAAGTCACTGCGAAAATGTAGTGACTTGGTCACTATGGAGACCCAAATAGGTAGTTTATTACTTTTGGCTTCTGCTAGTTGAAAACTATTCTTTGTGGGTGGAATTTATTTTATTAGTGACTTGAAATTGGAGACTCTTTTCCCATCACATGACTCGTCACGGCACATTTTGTAAATTCCACACTTGACCAAATCCGACTAACTAGAAACTACTCCTTTATTTCTCAACATGCTTGTGAAATATACTGCAAATTTTTACCCTTCAAACACAAATTTACACTTTACTCCCCTACCACCTTCCACTTTCCACCTCCACTCAACATCCACTTCCGGCTAGCGAAATTTCACGAGCTCATGAATTTCATTGGATTTCAAAACACAACTATATTAAACCACCGTGTGAATTTTACTAGGTGGATTTCAAACCATCTTGTGAATTTCACTAGCTTACAGCTCGTGAAAAGCTTAAAGCTCGTAAATTTCACTAGCTTAGAAAGCACTACATATATTCAAACTACCTAGAACAACCTAGTGATCTCGGCCTTCTTCAATTCCAAAATGTACGCTGGGGAGGCCGTCAGAGACAGTTTGGAAACGGAATTGGGATAGGCGGAGAAATTAGAAGTGCATTTTTGGGAATATATGAGCATCAGTAGTTGCCCGTGCATTTGAGGAGGCGGTATGGAGTTGTCGAGAAACAGCTCCTTAAAAGTGGAGCGGCCCATAAAAAGCCCACACCGCAAGCTGATAGGACTCTTACAATTTGGGCCATTATGGCTCCATAGATTTCTTAAGGTGGTGTTTCCCCTAGCTTTTATATTTTTAAACTGTAGATAAAAGCCAACGTTGTATCTCTTATTGTACTTTTTAAGATTTTTTTAGCTTTCTACGTGAGGAGAGACTTTTAGATCTTTTTTGGAAAAAGTCCAAAAAACCGAAAAAGTTTAAAGAAGGAACGGGCCCAAAAGAGGCCAACCTTGTAAGAGTCCATCTGGCCCATGATCCTACACCCGGTACCCTTTAGTGTTCGCTTCTTTGTAAAGCCTCAATTCAAAATACTCTCACGTCCATTTGCGAGTCCATACAAAGCTACGCTTCTACTTTAATTGAGCTCCCGTACGTGGACAATAAAATTGGGGCTACCAAGATTAGTCAAAATGCATGTAAGTGTCCAGAAACCTAAGTTATTAAAAAAAAAAACCTTAACTCCGCATCGGGGAATTCTTGATGGAGAAATACTTATTTACGCATCCGTAAATAAGAAGCTTGCACCGAGCAAGTTTATGCCGTGCATTCCGGGATCCAACGGATCGGATTAATGTGCGAATTTTGTTTTTGTTTTTAAATTTGACATGCTTTTAAGGAGGAGGAGAGAAAGAGAGAATGCATTGATCTGGGCCATTGGATTGCGGAAAGCATAGTCCGGATTCGCTCGGCACAAACTACTTATTTACGGTCCGTAAATAAGTATTTCTCTCGTTGATACTATGCAATATGCATCTACGTATAAAAGGTATTCTTATCCACAAATTAAATTAATAATTCTTTGAAAGATTCTTTTTAGGTTGTCGTCAAAATGTAAAGATTTTGATGATGTAAGCAGGTGTAATAAGTGGAGAGAGATAGAGAGAAAAGTGAAAAAGGTGATGATGTAATCAAAACTGGAATAGTGTCAAACTGGGGGGAAACCCCCAAACGAACAGGGCCTAAACTTTTATTCCGAAGGGAAAAACCAAAGCAGGGTTAAAATATTGGCTGATTAAAAAAAAAAAATAGAAAAGACAAAAACAAGACGAATGAAAGTGGATAGATATGGATTACAGGAAACTTTAGAGATCAGATTACGCAAACAAAAATTCGAAAATCCCATTAATTCCAGAGAAAGGAGCCTCTAGGTAAATTGTTCAAATTCAAGTTCCATTTTATTAGTGCAACATGTATTCTTACGTATTATGATCGAGGGCGGAGTCAAGATTTTTGGATAGTAAAACAAAAATCACAGCCATATGCAACTTGTTTTTTATTAGCTAACCGAATGAAATAGTTTATGTAACGACCCTAATTTTTGCTAAATAAAAATTTCGTTTATAAAATTGATTTTTCATATTTTCTCCAATAAATTTCTTAAAATTATTTTGGAAAATACAATTTTGGGCCAATAATTATTTTCTTTGCGCTAGTATATATGTGTGTGTATAACTAACACCTAAAACCCCACTAAGAGTATCTAGGGTGCATGTTCTTACTCCCTCCGTCCCTTTTTGTTTTTCATTTTTTGATAATCGTGTCAGTTTTCGATCGCTTATATCTTTTAATATCGATCTCCAAATATATGCAATATGGATCTTGTTTGATAGTTCACGATTAATTCTATTATACAAAGTTTTTAAAACGGTGAAAAACATTATAGATTGAAAGATATAAGCAATTTAAGGCGTATTAGAAAATGGAATAATTGACAAACAAACTGGGACGGAGGGAGTATTATTTATGAGTAAGTTTCCTAGCATGTTCTCCATTAATAACCTATACCTAGCCTAAAGACTTTATTCCTCCTAGAATAGTACTTGGCATGTGCCAATTAAGGCACAATTTAAGTGCACATAGAGAGAGAGAGAGAGAGAGAGAGGGAGAGAGAGAGAGGACGATAGAGAGAGAGTAGGGGCAGCCATATAGAGGGGGGAAGGGTGCCCAATTTTGCTCTAAATTTGCCCAAGAGTCTTTCCTTAAAAGCCTAGTTTGACATGCACATGCATTGTGCTTGAATATGAGCACATGCTACCAAAGCCTAGGCCTAACTAGACCAAGCCTTGGCCTCCAAGTACCCCAAAACATGCTTCCATGTTTTAAGGAAGAATATTCTTCCTACTAAGCCTATTGAACCTAGCCATAGCTACAACTTGTTAGCACATGCACCATTTTTGTGTACAATCTCCTAAAAACACCACATATCAAAAGGTGACCATGCAAATTCTTACACAACAAGAGGTTTATTTCTTCCACACCTTACTTCCCACGTTGCTTTCCCATTTGGTTTCCCCAAGATTTCTTTGCTTGCAAGTATAAGAACCTAGAAAGCTAGCCTAAACCTAGGGTGATAGTTGGCCAACATGGTACTTGCCATGTGCCATTAAATGAGCACATTCACTCCCATTTTGGGAGGAATGTTTCGGCCATAAAGGGGCAGAAATTGCCGTGAGATTGAGGAAGGGAGAGAGAGCAACATTTTGCTATAAAAAGCCACCCCTCTTTGTTAGATTGTCACCTTTCTCCCATACAAAGTTTGTGTGCTTTCTTTTTCCCACCAACAAACCTATTCTAATCCTATTATACTACCACATTAACCCACTTACTTAGACCCTAATTAACTCCTTACTAAGTTAATTAGTAAGAAAGTTGAGTAGATTAAGAAGTCTCCACACCAAGGATTGCTTTTCGGCTTCCGGTTTACACCCGGAAATTAAGGTAGTTTACTAAACCACCTATCTAATTAGTCATTTCTAGTTCAATTAGTTAATACTAATTAATTTTCTATGTTGGGATTTGAAGCTTGTTAAGGTTAATTTATGCATGTTTTATGATACTAAGCATGTTACTTAGTTTCTAAGAAAGTTTAAAAGAGAGGATTTCATGTTGAAAAGAAATTAGAGGTTCTAATTAATTTCTAATGAGAATATTTCTTCATGAAACTAGAAGATGGTTTAGTGAGATTAAGATGATTAGAAGTTGATTAGAAGTAATTAGAAGATGGATTTCTACACAAGTCTCTAGGAAATTACTAATTATTTATTTTTCTTGGAAGAATTAGTTAATGGAAGTTGATTAAATTTTTGATTTACTAATTAGATGATTCTTCTTAAAATTAGTGATTTGAGTATGCTTAGAAAGGAGTTTATTTTATTTAATAAAGTTTACATTGAGTTCATTAGTTTTGTTGTAAGAAAAATTAGAAGTTTTTGGTTAATAAATATGTAGAGAAAGAATTAGTAGTTATTCTTCTATACAATTTTCTACTAAGTAATTAGTAGCTATATTTTATGAATAGGATGTTGTGATGAAAAAGAAATTTTAAGAGTTGCTTAAAAATTGTTTCTCTAAATGAAAAGAAAGATTTTCTCAAAGTCTCTTGGGAAAAGAAAGTTTCTAGAAAATTTGAAAGTATCTTTTTTGAAAAGGTAGATTTTCTAAAAATAAGATATTTATTACTTTTTTAAATTGTTGGTAAGAAAGTTTTATGAAAAAAAAGTGGTTAAATCTTTTGGACATGAGATTTCTAGAAAAATGTCTTTTTAAAGAAATAGCTAGAAAAAGATAGTTTACTACTTTTGATTTCTTTAGAGAAGAAATAAGTGGAGTTTTAAAAGAAAAAGAAAGAAATTAGATTTATGAAGAAATTATATTATTTTTGAGAAAGTGGGTGCATTACAGTGCATGATTTCATGTGGGAATATTTTCTTAGAAAAATATTATTGAGGAAGTTAGTGCATTAAAGTGCATTATTTCATGTGGAGATTTTTCATTGGAGAAAATATTATTTTGAGAAAAGTTTGTGGAATATTGCATGGACATTATTTTTTAGCATATGGCATTGAGCACGTTCACGATACGATACGACACGAATCATGAGAAAGCTTGAATAGCTGTTGATGAGAAAATAGAGATGAGAATGAAAATGTGTCTTTATGGGAAATATGTTAATGAACTGATTTGAAAACGGTAATGCAGTCCTAACGTCGCCCGTCATGTGAGTGTGCGCCATGATGAGGTTGGGGTTAAGTAATACGGTAGTGCAGCGAGGCACCGCCCCATTTTCGTGGAGTGAACTTGGTGGTATGGGCTAAGCGTGCACAACACATAGTGAACGGACCTTGAAACGTACTATGGGGATCAGTAAGACAAGGTAGCCGGGACTATGTCGTGTGAGTCGCGGGGTGGACGGACCGTGCAAAGAGACTGGTTAGGTTCAGTGATGCACGACAACCGGGACCTCGAGCGGAAAGGTTGGTGCCGCCAGCTGAAAGGAGGCGTAAGCGGACCAATAACTTTCGAGTAATGTGAGATATTGACATGATTGAAATTTGAAGAAGAATGCTGAAAGGGGGCACTTTGCGAGAAAATGATTTGAGACATGTGACGAGTTATCGAAATGAGATACTGTTTTGAGAAATTGACACGTGACACTGTTTTGAGATACTGAAATGAGTTATTGTTTCTACGTATGTCACTCTGATCCGCATAGACACGCATGGTGCATTGCATGGTTTTATTGTTCAAAAGTATTATATACTGTTTTTGAACTTATTGTTCTAGAATTGCTAGTTAGAGATTTGGTAAAGTGAACTATTGGGCGTTATCGCTCACGGTGTTACACTTGTGTAACCCTGGCATAATACCACGATGTTGCTTTGCGACTCTGATGTATTATGCCAGACTATAGAAATGGACAGAAGGAGAGAACTATGGCTTGAAGGCCTACGGAGCAGAGCAGGGCACCGCCGGGATGGACAGCCGTGCGATGGGGTAGAGAAATCTAGTCAACCCTGTAGAGAATGATTGTAATTGGCAGGAAGATTTATGTAATTCCCTTTGAGAAACTATTGTAAAACCCTATTTATTGTTTATGTATTCCTTATTAACAAACCCAAATTTTGGGGGCGTTACAGCTTGGTATCAGAGCCCTAGGTTCAAACACTCGGCCTTGGGTAATTGGATAGCCTACACGAGGAAATAAGAGTAGAGTCCCTTAAGCCTACAAGACCTGATGCTAGGTTTAATTTTATGCCCTAGTAATATCTATAGACTAATTATCTTGTAAATGAACCTTGAATCCGCAGCCACACTAGCAAAGATCCGTCTGATAAAGAGGATGTATCGGAACGCCTTAGCTAAATTTAGGCCTGACTCTAGCTACCCGAGCACTTTTTCCCTGCCTTATAGCCTATATTCGGTTTATGAAAAGTTGTCCCTGGAGTACTACTTGGGTGATACTGATAGTGAGGAAGAACTAGAGGAACTCGGGAGTGGTGATGATGGTGGGTATCTGTATAACCCAGAATTTGCGGAAGAAGAAGATCCGGAAAAGATAAGTTTGAGGGTGATTAAATAATTATAGTGAGATGTCTTGAAGTGATTATGGTTGTAAGGAAGTTGAGGTAATAAGGAGTTTGTGATTAGTTAACCCTAGACCGAGTTGTGATGATAAGATGGTACTAGGAATCAAGTGTACTTGACTATTGTAATCGCCTATATACGTAGTCACTATTTTGATAAGTTTTATGTTTATAACTATAGATACATCCAATAGTTTTACAAAACCCTAGACTAAACCCCCGACAAATTCAAATTCGTAGATGGTGACCACTCGTAATGGACACGGTAACAACGACTGCAACGACGGACCGTTTAACGGAGCTGCCGGGACTAACATTGTTAACGGAGCGATGGATATCGCACAGTTGATGCAGGCTTTCATAGCTGCACTTAATGCTAACAGACCCCCACCCGCTACACATGCACCTGGACCAATGACTTGGTCGCATGCAATGAATGAGTTCTGCAAACGACGACTCCCGACTTTCCATGGTGAACCTGAACCGACTGTAGCCGAAGCCTGGCTTAAGAATATTAAGGTGATTCTTAGCACCCTGGGAATCGAGCAGGATGGACATTGTGTAGCGCTTGCTGCTTACCAGCTGCAAGGAGAAGCTCGTTATTGGTGAGAACTCTCAGACTTTTACAGTGTCATTGATGTTTGAACAAGTTAAGGGGATATAGGAACTTTTTTGATTGGGTCAAAACTACAAATTTATATGTAAAATCTAAAATGCCCGATTATGAAATAAAAAAGGAGTGACCACAATTTGTGGTTAATGTTCTTCTGATTCAATATGTGTTCAGTACGTATAATTACAGGTGCTTTCTGTTTATTCTACCACATAGAATTTTAGACGAAGTTGATGCTATGTTGAGGAATTTTTTATGGTATTAAATAGAGTTAAAAAAATTTAAAGTTAGAGACATAGAAGGGTGAAATAGGTTACGAAAAGTCTAGGAACACACTTTCCGTATACAGCTATGTCTGGAATCGTTAGATGTATGTCGACTCATATGCATCGAACAGTTCTGGATACAGTAGTGTCCGGAGTTGTGTTTTAAAGTCACGTTCCTATCATTCCTCAATATGTTGTATGGAATGGATAATCTCTAGTTAGATACTCCAATTGACATCCAATAAGTTATATATAAAAAATTTGGAGAAGCTATGAAATACAACCTAGATAGAGCTCTAAATGCTAAGGTCAGTTTCAATATCTATAACGGCAAATGGTGGTGGCCTAGGGTAAGAAGTTGAATCATTCAACAGATTCTAGCCAATAGTAATCGGGTAGTCCATATGCATTTCGGATCCGGGAGAGGTGTTGTGCATCCCATACACAACATCATGCTGTGCAGCTCCACGGCGTGGCCGCGCAGGCATCTTTCTGACGATTGGAGACGTTCACCGCATAGAGCTCATTGATTTTTAGTAAACGTGTAGCACTCGACGAGCTCTACACGGTGAACGTCTCCGATCATCAAAAAGATGCTGGCGCAGCCGCGCCGTGGGTACACAGCACGGTGCTGTGCACAGGGATGCACATTACCCCGGTCCTTTCATGTGGTACAAAAGAATACACAGAAAAGGAAGAACAAAAAAGCAAAGTTAGTTTCAAAAAGTCCTCTCCCAATTACAAATTCAATGCATACCTTAGCATGGGACCTTGTCTTGGTATTAATTTGTTCCTTTGTTTTCAACATGGAAGAGGTAGTTGAATCAACCTGCCAACAACAAATGCTTTCCTTTTTTCTTTTCATCTTCTCCATTAATTTACTCAACTGCTACCCTTCACTGTTAAGATCTTCTCAACAATTTCTAAGACGATCGGGGTTAGTTCGACGTGTGCGCAAACTTGTCTGGAACACCTGTATTTAAAAAAAAAAATTAAAAAAATTATAGGCGTATTATCCCAAATGACTTTCCCTCTAATTATGCCCATGTGGATAACGAAATCAAGTACTATAAGCCAAGTTATTATGTAATTATCAAGGTAAGTTACACAAAGCAACACAAAATTGTATTAAAACTTCAAGACCGAACTCATCTCAAAAAAGGAAAATCCAAAATCCAAACGTAACAAATGAATAGCTGTTCTAGAAAAAGATTAGAAAAAGGGAAAAAAGAAAAGGAAGGGCTCGTCTTCTGTGTGTTGTGCGGGGTGCACAACACACCTGCTATACGGCTGTGGGGCCCATCTTGAGTCTCGTTGCTTGATTTGAACCGTTCATTTTATTTGTCTCATCGCGTATATATGTCTTGTAACAATTAAGGTTGATCGGACATCCGTAACTATTTGATCGGTCACCATTTAACTTACAATTCTGTGAAAAAAAATCACCTACAAAGGTTTGTTTAACTGTTTCGTTTTCATAAAAATGTAGTCTGAAAACATAGTTACCGATGTTTGATCATTTTAAATTTTTGTGTGTATACATACTCAACGAGACAAACAAAATGAACAATTCAGATTAAACAATGAGACCCGGAGTGCGCCCCACAAACGTGCACAACACACAACCCGCTCCCGAAAATGAAAGAAAAGAAAAACTGGATTGTCATAAACAATTTGGGATGGTTTCACATCTTTGGAGCACAAGAACGATTAGGTTTTCCGTTCGAGGAAATTATCCCTTCAAATCAGCAATGAGTCTATTTTGGGTAATGAGTTTTCGATTCAGTGTGCTAATTTATTTTTTATAATATATATGTGTGTGTGTGTGTTTAACAACAATATTGATAGATAGAATTACACTACAAGTGTTTTTGACGGACTTTAATTAAAAAATAAAGTTTCTGATTTTTCGAGTGAATCTGAAAAGGTCCACAAAGAATCGTACCAGGATTGTCCACTTTTCACAGAGTAAGTATTCCATAGTCTTGGGGCACCGCCACATTGTGTCCCAACGTCTTTATCCACCACGCATCGTAAAATGATACGTCATGAGGCGGATTGATATTGATTTACAAGCAAAATTTTAGAATTATGAAAACTTAAAGCAGAAGATATTCCCCATACAATGCAATCACTCAAACCAACTACTCCATAATTGATCAAATCAGATTTTCGTTATGGAGTAGTAATGACGGCAGCCTTTTCAATCATCTTCTAGAGCAATTTTACTTGTAATAACATTGTAGATTCCAAGATCAGATAATATTGGTCAAGATGGTAACTTGACGTTGAGAGCAAATATACCATCCTTTTACACTATGCCAAACTTTGTTGGGATCCTTAAAGTAAGAAGTTGGTCACTGCTTACTTTTCTGTCAAACAAGAAAAATTCACAGAGGAAATGGATCCTCTGCGGTCCACCTATTAGACTAGAGAAGACGGTGCTTATTTGCATCGTATAGTTGTTGCAGTCAATGGTTCGGTTAGAGTTGATTAGCAAATTCAAACAATTGATTTTACCGATGTACAATGTAAATAAGGACCGTCTCCTCTAGTCCAAAATGTTGGATTGGAGAAGATCTAGACACATATACAATTTACAAAAACGCCATAGACACAAACGTCGTGCAGAGCTTTCGACACATCTATGTCCGAAAACGTCAAATGTGTGTGGGCTTAATATTTACCCTGTGAAATCCATATGTAACAGTTTCGCACACATCTGTGCTTGCATCTCTGTATATCATTAAAAATGACCCAAACCTCAATAAAGTTGGAGCCATTCAACTGGTAGTAGATTTGGGTGCTATATGTATGACCCATTATCTTATTACCCCTAAACCCAATACAGTTTTCTTTACAAAATATTGGTAAGCCCCTTCTCTTTCCATGTCCGAGCTTCTCTCTCTCTCTCTCTCTCTCTCTCTCTCTCTCTCTCTCTCAGAGATATATAACTAGCTAAATGGGTGGGTGATCAAGAACTCATTAGGCCAGGCACAGTAGAAACAGAGACAAAGAAAAATGGAGATGAAAATGGCAAGAAGAGCTCTGATGCTATCAATGGTAATACTAGCAGGTTTGGTGAGTCTCATCGCCGGTAATATCTCCGGCCACAATTCTTCCCCGGCGGACTGGTTATCCCGCGGTCACTACCGTGACCACATCCGAAAAATGCAATCATTTAAGGCCTCATTTCTCCGGCGTGACTCTGTTTCACAGCCACTCACCTCTGTCTCTCCTAGCTCTGCTCCGTCTCCTTTGAGCTTTGCTCCTTCTCCTTTGAGCTTTGCTCCTTCTCCTTCGGTAAGCATTAGAATTCTTGATTCTTGATTTCAGTTTATTGGTTAATTCAATTCCTTCTTTCATCATTCTTTGTTAATCTTTATTGAATCTTGAAACCATGCATATATATATTTTTTTTTTTTTTTGTCGTTCGTCATTCTTAATCTATTACATGGGAGGGGGAATGAGTTTCGATCCCGGAATACAGTGTGAGACATTCAAGTCAAAAGGAGAACAAAATGCCACCTTATTTACTACGTTAAATTACGTATGAAATCGTCAATGGTAGTCATTGAAAACCAGAGGATCAGCCTCCTAGGATCAATTTGACTCTCGTCCGCGTCTATTAATTCTTGTGTTGGAGCATCGCATATGAGTTTAATTATCCCGGTGAGTCTCTGACCGTTGGAATCGGTCTCCTAGATCATTAGTTTATCCACAGAACCGGATATAGAGTCATAGAGAAAATTATATTAAGGACCTATTAATTGGCCGGTGTGGCCATGAAGGATTACCAATTTGTGGATTAACATAATTTGGAAAAGCATTTGGTACATACCCCTTGGTCATTTTCAAAAGCTTTAATATAATCCTCTTGCTGTTTTGATGATATAGTTATATATTTATTGTTTAGCCACTAGAGGCCTGTGCACACGCAATGCGTGTGTAAGTTGATTTTTTTAGTAACATATGCACAGATAGCTTTTAGGTTATTCTTAGATCTTTTGTGACATTATTTGCAAATGAATAACATTAAAATAATTATCACACAAATCAAGTTTTATTTGCTCTAAAGCAAGTTGTGCTTTGGCAAAAATAAACTAAATGGTTTATTTTATTGTCTTCAATCAATTTTTTTTTTTTTTCCATTTGTTAGTTTTGCGTCAATTTTTTTTTTAATGGATTATTGGTTTGTCTCGACGAGAGGAATCTAAAGAATAAAAAATTTAAACGAGCCTTCTAATTAGGGTACTGATGGTAAGATATTGTTGAAATGTAGGTAACTCCAAGTCCTCGTGTGTATCACGTGACCTCGTACGGAGCAGACCCAACTGGTAATACAGACAGTACAGCTGCACTTCTTGAGGCAATATCGGATGCATTCAACAAAAGTCGAGGTGATGGATTCTTGATGGAAGGGATTGTTAATCTCGGAGGCGCGGAGATCAATTTGGAAGGCGGAACTTACTCCATCAGCCGGCCCCTCACGTTTCCGACCGCCGGCCGAGGTAACTTCCGGGTACGTATAATTCCAACATTTCTTTGAAGATTGATTGATGTGTAAACAAATTAACCCGAACACCTTGACTATGATAGGCCGGCTACTAAAAATGAGATTTGTACGTAACACGTTACATTTGTTAATGTTGGCGGAGAATCGTTCAGTTTGGAACTTTTCTTTTACCGTTCGAAAATTTAATTTGATAGGATGTCATTTTCAACTTTTTAAAGTAGGGCAAATCTACGGTTTATTTTTGTGATATAGGTTGCTTTAGTACTCATGTCTATTTTATAAAAATTCATTTAGGTAAAATACAATTATCATGTTACAGATTTTGGACTCCCTCCGTCCAAAAATGATAATCTTTTATAAAAAGATGTGTAATTTTTTAATTAAAAAGCAAAATAACTTCCTCAATATCATTATCCACTACACATCTCTGTGAGACCTAATACTAAGTGCATGGACCCTACGAAAAATGTGTAGTTTAGAAGGATGTTGGAGAACCACTTGACTAACCAAGAGGACTAATTAATTAATCTGAGGCCGAGTTTCTACTACAGTATTTTTTTTGTATTCTTCCACTACAACTTATAGTTCAAAAATACCGAAAATACCGTAGTAAAAACTCAGCTGGAGTGACACGGTGCCGTTAGAGTTGACTGTTAAGGCTTAGGTAATTGGGTTGGTTGATTACAGTTTTGATTTTGAGTGCCGTTCAACTAAACCTGCATGCGACACCTGCTGATGTCGACATTGGCAGAAGTCAAGACATTCACATTAATTTTCAATTTTGATGCAAACAATTTCTAGTTTTACGAGGTTTGGTCGTCGGGGTGTTTCAAATTCTAATAAGTAATCCTACCATTTGGCACCTTCTTCCATGTCTAATTGTCCACCATCATTTAGGAAACCAACAATGTTGACCATAATGACCTAGTCCCGAGTATGACAAGTCTTGTGAGCATCGATGATCTATGCAAATCAATCTTTTTGGGTAATTATGCTAATGGTTTTTTACTAAACAATTTCCGTAGGACGAGACGACTTTGTGATTCCGTCATTTCAGTAAAGACTCGTCAGTTCGACTTTTAATCTTAAGGAGGATTCTATTCGAAAAACTTGTTTTCATGTCATCGAAAGACCAATAATGATATTCAATTTCACTTTTTGTTCGAATTCTTTTTTCTTGTTAATTAATGACTAGCGAAAGAAGCTTTGTGTAAAATATTCGAAACATTAAAAAATCAAAACCAAATCTATTTATGATGAAAGCAAATCTTAAGTACCATGGTCTTTGGGGGCAGCTTAGGGTTTTTTGCACCGTATTTTTTATCTAGGCATTGTGGCCTTTTGGGTTTGGGATTTGGCCCGTTAGGTGTGGCCCTCGATTGGCTTCTTGCCAATCGAGGATTGGGTCTCGGACTAGGTTTTTTTTGCTTTCTCCTTGCTCCTATTGTCATTGTTTTCTTTCAATGATTAATGAAATCTTTTTTGCTGTGCAAAAAAAAAAAGTTGAACTCATTACGCATTTTAGAAACTATACGATAGTTAGGTCGTTTCCTCCGTATGACCAGAAGTCAGATTAGACTCTTTTCTAACTCGAAATTCTTCAATTTAATTTTCAATGAAACAGATACAAGGAGGAACACTAAAAGCCTCAGATAGTTTTCCGGCCACCGGGTATCTGATCGATATGTCCGCGCCTCCTGCCAACGGCGCCGATTACAACTTCGAGTACGTAACGCTGAGGGACCTAATGCTTGACGCGAATTACATAGGTGGAGGAATTCAAGTCATCAATTCACTAAGGACCAGCATTGATAACTGTTACATTGCCCATTTCAATACCAACGGGATTTTAGTCCAAGGCGGCCACGAGACCTACATTCGGAACTCGTTTCTAGGGCAACACATCACGGCCGGAGGTGATCCCGACGAGAGGAACTTCTCAGGCACCGGCATCAACCTAATGGGTAATTTTGCAATTTTCTAATATTCAGTCCTCACGTTATTGCATATAGACGTTAGATTGTTGTAGAATTCGGCTTCTACCGGTCTTTTCCCCGACTCTAATGACATAACTCAGGTTGATCGAAAATCTGATTGAACTGCAATTGTCTTATAAAAATATGGACACATGTTATTCGCTGAGATGACTATCGATATTCAATCAACCTGATTATACACACTGATGATCAAATAAATGGCATGGATATCCAAAAAAATACCTAAAAATTAAATTCTATGAATCATACTCTGTCTTAGGCTTTTAGCGTGTAGTGAGCAATCCTGACCGTAGAAGTATTTTGGACGGTCTAGAGACCTCGGAAGAGTTTTATTTAAAATTCAGACTGTCCAAAATAAATGAACAGCTGTGATTGCTCATTACACGCCTGTGGTGAGCAAGCCCCAAGGTTGCAACTAATGACATGATTTTTGTGAACGGATTTCTGCTTTTTGAGTTACATAACTCCTACCATTCATTTCACAGTTGCAATAAATTCACCTTTTTTTATTTTTTTTTGTTCAAATATCTTTAATTCATGATTTTTTTTTTCCATATTTATTTCCAAACAGGTAACGACAATGCTATCACGGATGTGGTCATCTTTTCAGCTGCAATAGGGATAATGGTCTCGGGTCAGGCCAATATCATTACCGGGGTCCATTGCTACAACAAAGCTACCGGGTTCGGCGGTACCGGTATTTACATCCAGTTACCGGGCAACACCCAAACCCGGATCGTCAACTCGTATATGGACTACACGGGTATTGTCGCGGAAGACCCGGTCCAACTCCACATCTCAAGTACTTTCTTCCTTGGGGATGCATACATTCTTCTCAAATCCATTAAGGGTGTTGTAAACGGTGTCACTATTGTTGATAACATGTTTACTGGATCCGGAAATGGGATTGAGATCGTTCAGTTGGATCAAAGTAATGGACCTTTTGGAAAAGTTGATCAAGTTGTTGTTGATAGAAATACCGTGGATGGGATGAACGTTAAATCAACGGTAGCCAGAGCGTTAGTGCAAGGAAACGGGAGCTCATGGACCGCTAATTTTAACCCGACTTTATTATTTCCTAACCTTATAAATAACGTGCAATACTCGCTAAGCACGCCCGGAAGCTCGTTCCCTAACTATGCCCTGCGTAGTACGTCTAATAACACGGTTGTGATTGAATCGGATGTGGCTATTTCGGCGAAGTTGTTAATCGTTGTGGATCAAGGGGTTTCGAACTAGAGATTAACCTACTATGGGTTTTAACTGATCTTAATTTTGGCCAAATGTACATGGTGGAAAATTGGTTTCCATGCCATTGTTGGTTATAATTATTTTTTTTATTACTGAAATTTCAAATTCAAGTCAATATTGTAACCCAAAGGGGGAGTTCAAAACTTCAAATACTGGAAAAGTATTTTAGTTCAATTTCAAGATATATTGTAATTTTCTTGTTGCGCTCATGGAATTTTAGACTCCTGTTGAACAAGATTGTAGTAATGTTTATAACGTGGCCAGGAATCAAGTTTCAAGTTGAGACTTTGACAAATTTCATGTGGGAAAGTTGATTTTCTCTTGTGGAGACGAGAGACCAAATGAATTTGATTTTAAACTCCACTTCAACTTAAACGCAACTGTACTAATTCTGAGGGACCAATCTCACCGTCCGCTAATCTTGAGGGACTAATTCTGTAACATTGGAACTTTGCATCAGGAAAATGCATAAAGCAGTATAAAGTCGCGAGCCAAACAAGGCCTTTGTATAAGTGACAACAATGGAGCTAATAAGTTGCCCTTTTTTTTAAATACCAATCATCTTCCAATTGATATGGAGTGGAAGTTTGCGTTATGACCATTTGGCACATTTTGTGCAACAATAAAAGGATGATGTTACCAATGTTACTACAAGGTAACCCAAATCCACCAAGCGTGGCGGGTGGTCAAGGCTTGAGATTTAGAAATTCAATCTTTCCTAAAATCTCAGGTTCCAAACTTGCCAAGTTCAATTAATTCTTACGGGACAATTCCCTACAAAGTTCTGCCCCAGCAACTGATGGTTCAGATCGCAAACGTATTCTTACCAGTCAAAGATCAGAACAAATCTAAATCATCAATAGCTGAGATGGACGGTCCGGATGCACCCTACAGGGACCGCCCTGCAGGACCCCCCGTTCCCTCCATTATAGGACAATGGAATTGAGTCTCTAGAGATTAGTTGAAGTACACGTAAAATGACTCCGACACCTTGAATTATAAAATTAAAAAAATGTTACTAACTACAGAGGACGTTAATGTGATATATACAGTAATACGTAACAGTGGTGTTTGTATTGTTTTCTTGTTTTTTTTAAAGAAATCACATGCATGATGAAGAGTGTAGCTTCTTTTCTTTTCTTGTTTCGCCATTCGATATACATTAGCGGGGGAGTTATTAGTGAGTTAGTCCAGAGGGGGATCTAGAAGCTATCCATAGCCCTAAACCCCAAACGCCTCTGCCGAGGCTCGAACCCTGGCCTCCCTTGTGGGTCCCTTGTGGGAGAACCAGGAGATAATCGCTAAGCTATAAGCCCTTGGTTGATGACGAGTGTAGCTTACCTGAATGAGATTAAGATAATATTAGGCCAGATTTGTGAAATACTGGGCACCAATTAATGCAGTAAGTAGATTCTCACGTTACCTGTAATCGAAAACAACC